>JAWRVZ010000046.1:3825000-3910000 GCA_037043235.1 Rhodeus uyekii
GGATGGGTGGTTGGATGGGTAGATGGATGGGTGGTTGAATGGATGGATGGATGGATGGATAGATGGGTGGGTTGACATGGATGGATGGATAGATAGATGGATGGGTGGTTGGATGGATGGATGGATGGGTGGTTGAATGGATGGGATGGATGGATGGATAGATGGGTGGTTGAATGGATGGATGGATAGATAGATGGATGGGTGGTTGGATGGATGGATGGATGGGTGGTTGAATGGATGGATGGATGGATGGATAGATGGATGGGTGATTGAATGGATGGATGGATGGATGGATAGATGGATGGGTGGATGGATGGATAGATGGTTGGATGGATGGATAGATGGATGGGTGGTTGAATGGATGGATGGATAGATGGATGGATGGGTGGATAGATGGATAGATGGATGGGTGGATGGATGGATAGATGGTTGGATGGATGGGTGGTTGAATGGATGGATGGATAGATGGATGGGTGGTTGAATGGATGGATGGATGGGTGGATTGATGGATGCATGGATGGATGGATGGGTGGGTGGTTGGATGGGTGGATAGATGGATGGATGCATGGATGCATGGATGGATGGATGGATGGATGGATGGATAGATGAATGGATGGATGAATGGATGGATGGATGGATAGATGGATGGATGGATGGATAGATGAATGGATGGATGGATGGATGGATGGATGGATAGATGAATGGATAGATGGATGGGTGGATGGATGGATGGATGGTTGGTTGAATGGGTGGATGGATGGTTTGATAGATGTGTGTCTGTGTACATATTTATTTTATTATTTTTATACATGTGTAAATTTAGCACATTTCACCCTAAATTCTCTTTTTCTTTTTTTTCATTGGATCTATGGATGGATGAATAGATAACTGAGCTGAAATGTTAAGGGATGAAAAAAGTGTTAAAATGACTGATTCTAGTGACATCATTCCCAGTGCATTATGGGAATTACACATTCTTAATGCCTGTTCATACAAAGGACAATAACTATAATGATAAAGATATCGTTCTAAAAATCATTCTGAATGTAAAAGATTATCACACCACTATAACCATAGTGACAGAGGAACGATAACATCGGAAACAACTGATGAACGATAAAAACATTTACAGCCAATCAGAATGCGTCCTGTTTTAAAGAGCTCGAGCATTTAAAGTGACAGTGCGCTTAAAATAAATCATGTTATTGTGTGTGCTAATATAGTTGTTTATAGTTAGTGAACTGACTTCTTTTCAACAATGTTTTCACAAGTTGATGGAAATGAATGGGGAAAATGTAACCTGTTGTGTGTGTGTGTGTGTGTGCTGTGTGTGTGTGTGTGTGTGTGTGTGTGTGTGTGTGTGTGTGTGTGTGCTGTGTGTGTGTGTGTGTGTGTGTGTGTGTGTGTGTGTGTGTGTGTGTGTGTGTGTGTGTGTGTGTGTGTGTGTGTGTGTGTGTGTGTGTGTGTGTGTGTGTGTGTGTGTGTGTGTGTGTGTGTGTGTCCACCTCCTCACCCTGATGTACCACAGGAGAGCGGCCGCTGGCGTCTCGGGTAGTTGTGCTGCGTATCGCTTTACCAGAGGTTAAGAGGGTTGTATTTAAACATGAAAAGCAGCGTCTGAGGTGTTCCCAGCCTGTCATATAATCAATCAAACTCAAGTGTATTTACCTCACAGGTGGATGGAATTACACCTGCGTCAAAACTGCAACCGCCTTCCCCTGAAATCAGATCTCACACACGCGGATCTGCGCTCTCCGCGCTCTAAACACACGCTTATTTACACGCTTCATCTGCACTGTTTCAGGCTTTTTGCAAACACAAGAATAACAAAACCGTTAAGACTTCACAATATGAAGAGATGAAACATCTGCGCACGTGTGTGGTGGAGTTATTAATGTCACATTCAATCTAAAACGCTTTGATTGGCGTTATTGGTCGATGTGTGTTAGTCTAAAGAACAAATATTTGCTTTCATAATCTCTCATTAAAGTGAGACTGTACTCAAGTTGAAGAGATTGCGGATGAGTTTTCATGCTGGCTTTAAACTCTTCTATCTCAGAGCTGATCTTTGTGCGTTTAAACATCTTGTGTTATGATCTTCGGAGTGAAATAATTCATGCGAGAAAGCTACGAAACTCCTGAAACTCGCGTCAGACACCAGCAAACACCTCCTGTTGTTCATGTTATTTTCTCTCGTCACTCTTGATGTGAATCAATGATGTTATTGTTAACAGAGACTCTTAAAAATCACTTTTTTTATTTTAAACAAAGCTGAAAAAAATGAAATATTGAATAGAGATGTTGCCTTAGCAACGAAGTTTAATGCTAGTTTGATACTTGAAGTATTACAGTTGCTAATACTAAAATGGAAATATTAATATTAGTATAAATATTAATTAAACTAAAATTAAAACTGGAAATATAAAAATATTAATGCTGTCGAATCAGTTAATTGCATCTAACACAACTTACACTTGTGTGTGTGTGTGTGTGTGCGTAATATAATATATATATATATATATATATATATATAAATCTATAAAAAAAATCTAATAATAATTTTTTTAATATAATAATATATTAAAATAATTATAGATTTTTATATATATATATATATATATATAAAATTTATATGTGTGTGTGTATATAATAATATAACACTAATCTTATAAGTTGAAATAATAAGTTGATAATAAGTTGAAATAAACACACACAAAAAACAGAATAAACTCACAATTCTGATTTCCTGAAGTTTGTCCATTTTTATGCTAAACTGCACATCAGTGTTGTTTTATTATTTATATATTTTCTAGTATTCGTGAATATTTAGAGCAGATTTACAATTGTGATTATGAAGTCAGTTGAGAGAGAAACTAGCAAAAGTCTTTTATTTCTCATAATTCTGACATTATTTCTGGATTGTTTTTTTTTTTTAGTCTTGCATTAATAAACTTTTAGTGAAGGCAATTTCTCTGAAATCATTTAATACATTTTGTCAAATGTTTCTGAATATAATATACAAATAATATGCTGATGTCGGTGAGCTTCGTGATGAAATATTAAATCTTTATGGTTGCTGAGGTTTTGCTTGCTCATGTGTGTAGGGATGCGTTGTTTTGGCAGCAGTTTGTGACTCATTGGATGTGTGTGTGTGTGTGTGTGTGTGTGTTCCTCATGCAGGTTTTTCCAGAGCTGAAATTTAAATATGTGGAGGAAGAGCAGCCTGAGGATTTCTTCATCCCGTACGTCTGGTCTCTGGTCTTTAACTCTGGAGTGGGACTGCACTGGAGCTCTCAGGGCATCGAGCTGTTCAGCATGGACTCGCCCTGACGGAGGTGTGTGTGTGTGTGTGCAGCGCAGCTCAAGTGCCTCCGAACGGCTCGCGTGTCGTCATATCGAACCCCTGAGCTTCCGTCCTCGTCACACCATTCAAAGGGCAAACAAACACCGCCGGACGCACGGGATTCTGGGAAGGCTACGAGTCACGGGTCGGATGTTGCGATAATCATTTGCTTGTTTGTGTTTGTGGGTCACGTTTAGGGAAAATGAGTCCTCTCTTGACTGAAGGTGAACTTTGACCCCATTATGAGCTGATTATTAATGAGCTGATTATTAAAAACAGCTTTGTCACGTATCACAATATATAGTAAGTTACAAATAGATCATATTTGACCATTTCTGGCTTGTTTTATATGTAGGATGCTTTGCTGTTTTATATTAATTTATTTATTGTCACTGATTTCTTCATCATACTCTTATACTGGCCTTATATAATCTACATCTGAGCACAAAGAAAGACAAAAACATGTATTTCTCTCTAGATAAACATGCATAAACGAATACATATTTAGATTTAAATGAAATGCATTTAGAAACTCTCCCATATAAATGCAGTTAAGTGTATGATTTCTGTATATTATAGATTCTGATAAGTGCATGTACATTATTGTATAGAGAAGTACACTGCATTTCTTGCATTGCTGTTTATTTTGCCAGTTTTGGTTTTATATATTTTTTGTTTCGGAGATGGAGAATCGTTCCTGTCGGATGATCGTTAATAGAGCGTATTGCAGATATTTCCCAGCGCCCGTTACTGGAGATCATTTTCGGTCCTGTTACATGGCGTCACAAACTTAAAGCTGAAGAGCCAAAGTTTGTGTTTATGCTATTTTCCCTAATTTTTTTCGTTTGATTTTTCATCATTTGTATGCTGTTGGGCGTGTGATTGTACGCGATTGGGATTTTCCTTTTGTTTTAGTTTTTGTACCTTCTATTTTATGTTTAATATGTATGATTAGTTCCCTTGTATCTTGCATAGAATCTGTTTTTTTTTGGGGGGGGGGGGGGGGGTTGTGTTTTTTTTTTGTCGCATTAACATATTTATGTAAAAACGAATGAGAAAGACTATAAAAATAAACTAAGAAATAATGTTGAAATGTGTTTTGACTGCAAGTTTAGGTTGTTGGAAATGAGTTGTGTTCACACACGTAATGAAACCGGATCAGGACTCACTTCTGATCCGCCAATAATTCGAAACAGCTGCATCTTTAAAGAGTTTTGTTTGCATTAGTTATGATTGTTTCAGATTCATACAGTGTGAAATACCACAAATAAAAACAACAGATCTCCAGTTGTAATTTTGGACATTCTCGTCATTCTTTAAAGCACATGTGATTCATTTGAGAGCATGTTGGTTTTGCTTGAAAGCTTTAAACTGTTTATTATAGAATATTTTAAAGTGTCTTTGGAAAAAGTGAAAGGACCTAAAGTCACTTGGACCTAAAGTCAAACGCCTTTGAATGGAACATCAGTAACTGAACATCATCGTCACAACATGAACAAAACATTACTTGATTCAAAGTAACAGATTTTAAAATCCCCCATCATGCTTTTTCTAATATTACCTTTCATGCGGCGTGTAATAATGCTCTTTGTGAATGTAAAATGTCTGCAAAGTTTACAAGATCAAAGTGCACAACAAATTATTGTCTCCTAAAAGAAAGTATTGAGTCTGAACTGCTGAAGTCGACAGTAGTTCCAGTCTTACTTCCCGTTACAAACCTACGTAACAATGTAATACATTTGTATAATGCCAGCCTATGGACTTTTTTTGGACTGACCGTCTGACCAATCAGAGCAGAGAACGCTTGTGGAAAGGAAGGCTTTTGAGAGACTGAACCTTTTCAGACTCTTTTAGAAATTATCTGATGCTGCAATGGATATTATAAGAAATGTTTTTTGAACTTGAATGCATGTACCGTATTTTCCGCACTATAAGGCGCACCTAAAAATCGGCCGTGCGCCTTATAATCCAGCGCGCCTTATGGTGCGGAAAATACGTTGAATCTATTGTTGGAGACAAAGCTTTATAGGGGTAAAACATTTTAAAAGTGCTTGTTGCTTTTTTTAAAGAGCTGTGTCTAATGTAAAATGACAGTGAGGGAATGAAAGTCTTAAAGGTTTTTTTTCTAAGCGTCTGTTGCCGTTAAAACGAGTGGTTTAAGAGATGAAAGCTGACAGGCTGCTTGTGTTGTTCTGCAGGAATGCACAGGAAGACGCCGTTTACTGTAATTACAGCTCACGGAGAAAGAGAGTTTCCATCAGAAACACGGTGTTCGTCAAACTACACCGTTCACAGACGTTCCTGAGTAACTGCTAACCTCACGTTGACTCGCCGTCATTAGAGTATTAGTAGACTGCTAGGGTTGAGGTTAGTAGGATCAGCTGGCATGCACTTTAAACTCACTTATAGTCCGGCGAATGTCTGAATGAAGTGTTAAAGGTTCAAACGTCTTGATATTTCACCACCTTTATTTTGTTGAGTTCCTCAACTCCACAAGCAACACCATTACGAGTGCTGAACATCTAGTAGTTGTATTTTGTCATTTGATTTCCTTTGGCTGGAAGCTAAAGCATGCATTGCGTCTCGTTCGGCACAAACGGCAGATGGCGGAGGTTTTGCCGCAGTGCCTTTCCTGTTACCTGTGAGGTCACCTTCTCTATTCCTGGCTCTGTCTTTCAGAAGAAGTGTGTGTCGACACACTCCACGCTGCCCTGCTTGTGTTTGTGTTGCATGTACTGACGTCGTTGTGCATCGCAAACACCCTTCTGAAACCTAAAATAACAAATGCCATCCTATGGGACGTGGGTTTAACGGACATGAGCATGTAAGTGCACAAGAAGTGTGAGATTTGGGACGGAACTGATGACTTTTGGGTGAACCATAACTCAAAGTGAAGTGTGTAGTGCGGAAAAGCCTTTTATCCAAAGTGACTTGCATTGCATTCTAGAAACATTTACATTCTAATCAGTTCTTGCTTTCCCTGGGATCGAACCCATGACCTTGATGTTGCAAGCACTGCTCTCTACTGTTTGAGCCACAACTTTTAGTTCCGTATGTTGATTAAACATGATATGCATGCGGATGAGTTCTGTTGAATCATTTCTCTTGTTTTTAATTATTGAAATGTCTTATCCTCAGGCTGGTTCATTTTTACTGGTTCTGTAATCGTTTTACTTTTCTGAAGACTATATATAAACTAGATAGAGGAAGTTTATGATATAAACTTCAGTTGGCTTGAGAAAGCCTATCCTGAAAGTTAAATTTATTTGTAAAAGCTTAAGAAGTTGTTTAAGTTTACAGATAGATAGATGGAAAGAATTAGATCTTGAGCATATATACACTTGTTAGTTATTGCCTTGCGTTGTTTCTAGGCAGTTACTAAGGTGTCGTTATGTTCTTTGATCATAATTTAATCTTTAATCAATTGATGATCAATTTTGCTAGCAAGATTTAATGTTAATTATCTTGTTGCTAGCAAGATTTAGAATGAATTCCGAAGTCATTAGCAACATTTAACATAAATAAGCATGTTGCTGGCAAGAATTCGCTGAATTAGCATATTGTTAGCAAGATTTATTGTTAATTAACAAGTTGCTATCAAGATTTAGCATGATCTAGCATGTCACTAGTGAGAATTTGCGTGATCTAGCATGTTGCTAGCAAGATTTAACGTTAATTAACAAGACACTATTGACATTTAGTGTGAACTAACATGTCGCTAGTGAGATTTGTTAATTCGTAGGTCGCTTGTGAGATTTAACATGAGTTAACATGTCACTGACGAGAATGAATGTTATTTAACAAGTCACTAGTGAGATTTAATGTTTTAAAGAACACAAGAGTCAGTTGACGCAGAGACTGGAGGTTATTGATGATTCAGCTGAACAGTGAGTGGTCTGAAATATCAAAGAATAATAATGAATATTAAATATAAATCTAAAATAAACAACATTTACATTGGTAATAAACATGAGTAAATTATTAATTGATTACAGAAGTGTTGCAATACTTGGTTAGTGCACAAAATGGCATCTAGGGTACATACATGGAGTTTTTTCATCAAGAGGGATCATCGGTGTTGTAACGAAATACCAAAAAATAAATAACAATGCTTTTTGATCCCCAAAGTGTTGGAAAATTGCAGTTAGTTTATAAAAATGTTTACGGTTTAATTACATCCTTGGCTTTTAACGGTCAGTTTTCACTAATGTGAATAATACTTTGTTTTATTTCTATTTTAAAGATGTAATTAAGCATTATTAATATAGTCTTGCCACTTTCAAAACAGACTGCAGTTACACTACATGTATATGGAGCCCTTTATACATTTATTTACTATATAAATGTGTGTATAGATAGATAGATATGTATGTGTATATATGTGTGTGTGTGTGTGTATAAAGCCTTTCTTCATGTGAAATAAAATAACTTAAATATTAGTATTTCTTAAATCATTCCTGCACAATTACAATGAGGAGAGTAATGCTGTTTTTTTCTAATCTCAAGCAGTTTTCAGATTGAATCGATCTGCCATGACAGACTTCAGTTCAACACGGCAATTATAGCAGATAAAGGAATCAAGGCAATGTAATATTTACTCAGGCATAAGTTATAAATAAACTGACGCGAGTGCGCGAGGACGCGCGTTTGAAGTTCATTGAGAGTTGCCGTTCCCATAGTAATCTACTCAGCGGGCGAAAGCCTTTGCCGAGTAAACACGAATGAGAGTCAGAATTTGGCCATATAAGTGCATAAATCTTCAAGGAAACACGCTGCAGCGGTTACTTGATAATCGGAAACAATTTCCGTTTGATCATAAACTCTCTCACATAAATCTATTTTAGGAGATTATGATCTCTCTCTCCAGCAGTAATGGCGTCTTTGAAAAGCTTTGAGGCTTTGAATTGCAGCGCTCTGATTCGTTCAAACGTCAGTGCTCTCACTGACAGGGGTGTAATTTTGTGATATTATGTATGTAAAATAGAGAGATTTAACTTACTAATTAAAGTAAAAAATCGATTGTAGACCTGCAAGTTTTTTTTCAGGATTTAAAAAAATAAAATGCATGCCCATTGGAATGGACATGTTCACACATACTGTATTGAAATGTATTATATATCAGGTGTAATGTTGTGATGTTACCAACAGATGGAGTGGACGCTCTATCTAAAATTCAGTTTTCACTTCATTAGTGAAAGTCTATGGAGATTTTATGACTTTAATCTTCAGTTTTATCAAAAATCATAAGTCTGATCAGTCTGAAAAGGGATAGCAACTCAAGTCAGAACAGGTCTGAAGTCTGAGCAGAGTTTAGTGGTTGTAGCTTTAAAGCTCTAGGAGGAGATGCTCTGAGAATTTTAGGTAAGAAGAATAATAATAATAACTAGATAGAGGAAGTTTATGATATAAACTTCAGTTGGCTTGAGAAAGCCTATCGTGAAAGTTAAATTTATTTGTAAAAGCTTAAAAAGTTGTTTAAGTTTACAGATAGATAGATGGAAAGAATTAGATCTTGAGCATATATACACTTGTTAGTTATTGCTTTGCGTTGTTTCTAGGCAGTTACTAAGGTGTCGTTATGTTCTTTGATCATAATTTAATCTTTAATCAATTGATGATCAATTTTGCTAGCAAGATTTAATGTTAATTATCTTGTTGCTAGCAAGATTTAGAATGAATTCCGAAGTCATTAGCAACATTTAACATAAATAAGCATGTTGCTGGCAAGAATTCGCTGAATTAGCATATTGTTAGCAAGATTTATTGTTAATTAACAAGTTGCTATCAAGATTTAGCATGATCTAGCATGTCACTAGTGAGAATTTGCGTGATCTAGCATGTTGCTAGCAAGATTTAACGTTAATTAACAAGACACTATTGACATTTAGTGTGAACTAACATGTCGCTAGTGAGATTTGTTAATTCGTAGGTCGCTTGTGAGATTTAACATGAGTTAACATGTCACTGACGAGAATGAATGTTATTTAACAAGTCACTAGTGAGATTTAATGTTTTAAAGAACACAAGAGTCAGTTGACGCAGAGACTGGAGGTTATTGATGATTCAGCTGAACAGTGAGTGGTCTGAAATATCAAAGAATAATAATGAATATTAAATATAAATCTAAAATAAACAACATTTACATTGGTAATAAACATGAGTAAATTATTAATTGATTACAGAAGTGTTGCAATACTTGGTTAGTGCACAAAATGGCATCTAGGGTACATACATGGAGTTTTTTCATCAAGAGGGATCATCGGTGTTGTAACGAAATACCAAAAAATAAATAACAATGCTTTTTGATCCCCAAAGTGTTGGAAAATTGCAGTTAGTTTATAAAAATGTTTACGGTTTAATTACATCCTTGGCTTTTAACGGTCAGTTTTCACTAATGTGAATAATACTTTGTTTTATTTCTATTTTAAAGATGTAATTAAGCATTATTAATATAGTCTTGCCACTTTCAAAACAGACTGCAGTTACACTACATGTATATGGAGCCCTTTATACATTTATTTACTATATAAATGTGTGTATAGATAGATAGATATGTATGTGTATATATGTGTGTGTGTGTGTGTATAAAGCCTTTCTTCATGTGAAATAAAATAACTTAAATATTAGTATTTCTTAAATCATTCCTGCACAATTACAATGAGGAGAGTAATGCTGTTTTTTTCTAATCTCAAGCAGTTTTCAGATTGAATCGATCTGCCATGACAGACTTCAGTTCAACACGGCAATTATAGCAGATAAAGGAATCAAGGCAATGTAATATTTACTCAGGCATAAGTTATAAATAAACTGACGCGAGTGCGCGAGGACGCGCGTTTGAAGTTCATTGAGAGTTGCCGTTCCCATAGTAATCTACTCAGCGGGCGAAAGCCTTTGCCGAGTAAACACGAATGAGAGTCAGAATTTGGCCATATAAGTGCATAAATCTTCAAGGAAACACGCTGCAGCGGTTACTTGATAATCGGAAACAATTTCCGTTTGATCATAAACTCTCTCACATAAATCTATTTTAGGAGATTATGATCTCTCTCTCCAGCAGTAATGGCGTCTTTGAAAAGCTTTGAGGCTTTGAATTGCAGCGCTCTGATTCGTTCAAACGTCAGTGCTCTCACTGACAGGGGTGTAATTTTGTGATATTATGTATGTAAAATAGAGAGATTTAACTTACTAATTAAAGTAAAAAATCGATTGTAGACCTGCAAGTTTTTTTTTCAGGATTTAAAAAAATAAAATGCATGCCCATTGGAATGGACATGTTCACACATACTGTATTGAAATGTATTATATATCAGGTGTAATGTTGTGATGTTACCAACAGATGGAGTGGACGCTCTATCTAAAATTCAGTTTTCACTTCATTAGTGAAAGTCTATGGAGATTTTATGACTTTAATCTTCAGTTTTATCAAAAATCATAAGTCTGATCAGTCTGAAAAGGGATAGCAACTCAAGTCAGAACAGGTCTGAAGTCTGAGCAGAGTTTAGTGGTTGTAGCTTTAAAGCTCTAGGAGGAGATGCTCTGAGAATTTTAGGTAAGAAGAATAATAATAATAACTAGATAGAGGAAGTTTATGATATAAACTTCAGTTGGCTTGAGAAAGCCTATCGTGAAAGTTAAATTTATTTGTAAAAGCTTAAAAAGTTGTTTAAGTTTACAGATAGATAGATGGAAAGAATTAGATCTTGAGCATATATACACTTGTTAGTTATTGCTTTGCGTTGTTTCTAGGCAGTTACTAAGGTGTCGTTATGTTCTTTGATCATAATTTAATCTTTAATCAATTGATGATCAATTTTGCTAGCAAGATTTAATGTTAATTATCTTGTTGATAGCAAGATTTAGTATGAATTCCGAAGTCATTAGCAACATTTAACATAAATAAGCATGTTGCTGGCAAGAATTCGCTGAATTAGCATATTGGTAGCAAGATTTATTGTTAATTAACAAGTTGCTATCAAGATTTAGCATGATCTAGCATGTCACTAGTGAGAATTTGCGTGATCTAGCATGTTGCTAGCAAGATTTAACGTTAATTAACAAGACGCTATTGACATTTAGTGTGAACTAACATGTCGCTAGTGAGATTTGTTAATTCGTAGGTCGCTTGTGAGATTTAACATGAGTTAACATGTCACTGACGAGAATGAATGTTATTTAACAAGTCACTAGTGAGATTTAATGTTTTAAAGAACACAAGAGTCAGTTGACGCAGAGACTGGAGGTTATTGATGATTCAGCTGAACAGTGAGTGGTCTGAAATATCAAAGAATAATAATGAATATTAAATATAAATCTAAAATAAACAACATTTACATTGGTAATAAACATGAGTAAATTATTAATTGATTACAGAAGTGTTGCAATACTTGGTTAGTGCACAAATTGGCATCTAGGGAACATACATGGAGTTTTTTCATCAAGAGGGATCATCGGTGTTGTAACGAAATACCAAAAAATAAATAACAATGCTTTTTGATCCCCAAAGTGTTGGAAAATTGCAATTAGTTTATAAAAATGTTTACGGTTTAATTACATCCTTGGCTTTTAACGGTCAGTTTTCACTAATGTGAATAATACTTTGTTTTATTTCTATTTTAAAGATGCAATTAAGCATTATTAATATAGTCTTGCCACTTTTAAAACAGACTGCAGTTACACTACATGTATATGGAGCCCTTTATACATTTATTTACTATATAAATGTGTGTATAGATAGATAGATATGTATGTGTATATATATGTATATATGTGTGTGTGTGTGTGTATAAAGCCTTTCTTCATGTGAAATAAAATAACTTAAATATTAGTATTTCTTAAATCATTCCTGCACAATTACAATGGGGATAGTAATGCTGTTTTTTCTAATCTCAAGCAGTTTTCAGATTGAATCGATCTGCCATGTCAGACTTCAGTTCAACACGGCAATTATAGCAGATAAAGGAATCAACGCAATGTAATATTTGTATAAAGCCTTCCTCCATGGGAAACAAAATAACTTAAATATTAGTATTTTTAAAATAATTCCTGATCATGTAATGCAGCAGAGTAATGCAGTTTTTTTTAACTCAAGCAGTTTACAGTTTGAATCGATCTGCCATCGTTTTTGCATCCTTTTAAATACCTTATTTCATTTATTGTTTAAGTGTTCACAAAACATCGATCTATCAGCGAATCTGCTCAGGAAGCGCGTTTGAACTCGAGAACAGGAGTCAGACTTTAGTTAAAAGCAGATAAAAGAATTAACACAATGTAACTATATACTCAAGAATTAGTTATAAATAACTTTGACTGTTAGACGCTGCATTTGAAGAGAGTCAGCGCGCGCGCTGCTCAGGGAAGCATTTTACATGTATCTGCCTTCCCCATGCAAACACGAGCGAGAGTAAGAATTCGGCAATAAAGTACATAAATGAGCGCTATAAATAAACTTAGGCGATTAGACGGTTATGCTTTGGCGCGAGTCCAGGAGGACGCGCGTTTAAACTTCACTTACCTTCATAGTGCTTAACAGCGAAAATCCGTCGCCATGTAAAGACGAATGAGAGTCAGAATTTGGCCATATAAGTGCATAAATCTTCAAGGAAACACGCTGCAGCGGTTACTTGATAATCGGAAACAATTTCCGTTTGATCATAAACTCTCTCACATAAATCTATTTTAGGAGATTATGATCTCTCTCTCCAGCAGTAATGGCGTCTTTGAAAAGCTTTGAGGCTTTGAATTGCAGCGCTCTGATTCGTTCAAACTTCAGTGCTCTCACTGACAGGGGTGTAATTTTGTGATATTATGAATGTAAAATAGAGAGATTTAACTTACTAATTAAAGTAAAAAATCGATTGTAGACCTGCAAGTTTTTTTTCAGGATTTAAAAAAATAAAATGCATGCCCATTGGAATGGACATGTTCACACATACTGTATTGAAATGTATTATATATCAGGTGTAATGTTGTGATGTTACCAACAGATGGAGTGGACGCTCT
Organism: Rhodeus uyekii; assembly: GCA_037043235.1. NCBI lineage: Eukaryota > Metazoa > Chordata > Actinopteri > Cypriniformes > Acheilognathidae > Rhodeus > Rhodeus uyekii. The sequence continues at coordinate 3,838,343 of JAWRVZ010000046.1, forward strand.
ATCTAAAATTCAGTTTTCACTTCATTAGTGAAAGTCTATGGAGATTTTATGACTTTAATCTTCAGTTTTATCAAAAATCATAAGTCTGATCAGTCTGAAAAGGGATAGCAACTCAAGTCAGAACAGGTCTGAAGTCTGAGCAGAGTTTAGTGGTTGTAGCTTTAAAGCTCTAGGAGGAGATGCATTGAGAATTTTAGGTAAGAAGAATAATAATAACTAGATAGAGGAAGTTTATGATATAAACTTCAGTTGGCTTGAGAAAGCCTAGCCTGAAAGTTAAATTTATTTGTAAAAGCTTAAAAAGTTTTGAAAGTTTACAGATGGATAGATGGAAAGAATTAGATCTTGAGCATATATACTCTTGTTAGTTATTGCCTTGCGTTGTTTCTAGGCAGTTACTAAGGTGTCGTTATGTTCTTTGATCATAATTTAATCTTTATTCCGAAGTCATTAGCAACATTTAACATAAATAAGCATGTTGCTGGCAAGAATTTGCTGAATTAGCATATTGTTAGCAAGATTTATCGTTAATTAGCTTGAAAAGTTTTGAGAGTTTAAACTTAAAAATAAGTTATAATTATGCTTTTTGATCCTCAAAGTGTTGGAAAATTGTAATTAGTTTATAAAAATGTTTACGGTTTAATTACATCCTTGGCTTTTAACGGTCAGTTTTCACTAATGCAAAAAATACTTTGTTTAATTTCTATTTTAAAGCTGTAATTAAGCATTATTAGTATAGGCTAATCACTTTCAAAAGAGACTGCAGTTACACTGCATGTATATGTAGCCTTTTATATATACTAAATAGATGTGTATGTGTATATATATATATATATATATATATATATATAATATGTATAGAGGTGTGTGTGTGTGTGTGTGTATATATATATATATATATATATGATACTGTGAATAATACTTTGTTTTATTTCTATTTTAAAGCTGTAATTAAGCATTATTAATATAGGCTAATCACTTTCAAAAGAGACTGCAGTTACACCACAGTTACACTATATGTAGCCTTTTATATATACGAAATAGATGTGTGTGTATGTGTGTATATATATATATATATATATATATATATATATATATATATATATATATATATATATAAATAAATGGTACTGTGATACTGTGAATAATACTTTGTTTTATTTCTATTTTAAAGATGTAATTAAGCATTATTTATGTAGTCTTACCACTTTCAAAACAGACAGCAGTTACACTGAATGTATATGGAGCCCTTTATATTTACAATATAAATGTAGATAGATATGCATGTATGTGTGTGAATAGATTTAGGCGCTATAAATAAACGTAGGCGCTTAGGCGTGGACGCGCGAATGCGGGAGGACGCGCGTATATGGAGCCTCTAATACATACTTTTTAGATGTATATGTAAATCCTTCCTTCATGGGAAACAAACTTAAATATTAGTATTTTTAAAATAATTCCTGCTAAAGTACAATGAGGAGAGTAATGCAGTTTTTTCTAATCTCAAGCAGTTTTCAGATTGACTCGATCTGCCATGTCAGACTTCAGTTCAACACGGCAATTATAGCAGATAAAGGAATCAACGCAATGTAATATTTGTATAAAGCCTTCCTCCATGGGAAACAAAATAACTTAAATATTAGTATTTTTTAAATAATTCCTGCTCATGTAATGCAGCAGAGTAATGCAGTTTTTTTTAATCTCAAGCAGTTTACAGTTTGAATCGATCTGCCATGTTTTTTGCATCCTTTAAAAATCTTATTTCATTTACTGTTTAAGTGTTCACAAAACATCGATCTATCAGCGAATCTGCTCAGGAAGCGCGTTTGAACTCGAGAACAGGAGTCAGGCTTTAGTTAAAAGCAGATAAAAGAATTAACACAATGTAACTATATACTCAAGAATTAGTTATAAATAACTTTGACTGTTAGACGCTGCATTTGAAGAGAGTCAGCGCGCGCGCTGCTCAGGGAAGCCTTTTCCAATGTATGTTCCAATTGACTCACGAGCGAGAGTCAGAATTCGGCAATAAAGTACATAAATGAGCGCTATAAATAAACGTAGGTGCTTAGACGGTTATGCGTTGGCGCGAGTCCAGGAGGACGCGCGTTTAAACTTCACCTACCTTCCCCATAGTAATGTACTCCGTTGCCGAGTAAAGACGAATGAGAGTCAGAATTTGGCCATATAAGTGCATAAATCTTCAAGGAAACACGCTGCAGCGGTTACTTGATAATCGGAAACAATTTCCGTTTGATCATAAACTCTCTCACATAAATCTATTTTAGGAGATTATGATCTCTCTCTCCAGCAGTAATGGCGTCTTTGAAAAGCTTTGAGGCTTTGAATTGCAGCGCTCTGATTCGTTCAAACTTCAGTGCTCTCACTGACAGGGGTGTAATTTTGTGATATTATGAATGTAAAATAGAGAGATTTAACTTACTAATTAAAGTAAAAAATCGATTGTAGACCTGCAAGTTTTTTTTCAGGATTTAAAAAAATAAAATGCATGCCCATTGGAATGGACATGTTCACACATACTGTATTGAAATGTATTATATATCAGGTGTAATGTTGTGATGTTACCAACAGATGGAGTGGACGCTCTATCTAAAATTCAGTTTTCACTTCATTAGTGAAAGTCTATGGAGATTTTATGACTTTAATCTTCAGTTTTATCAAAAATCATAAGTCTGATCAGTCTGAAAAGGGATAGCAACTCAAGTCAGAACAGGTCTGAAGTCTGAGCAGAGTTTAGTGGTTGTAGCTTTAAAGCTCTAGGAGGAGATGCATTGAGAATTTTAGGTAAGAAGAATAATAATAATAATAATAAGTTTAGATACAATATCACTAAGTTGGCTTTCTCAAGCCAACTTAATAAGTTTAGATACAATATCACTAAGTTGGCTTTCTCAAGCCAACTTAATAAACACACACACACACACACACACACACACACATATATATATATATATAGGCATAATGTGGTGAAATACCAAGACGTTTGAAGCTTTAACACTTTATTTCGATGGTCCAATTCAGACTTTCACCTGACTATAAGTGACTTTAAAGGCCTAAAACAAACTTTTGAAAACGTTTCAAAGTTCACGTTTTTAAAAACGATATAGTTTCTGTGTAAACGACAACAACGTGAATTTGTGAAACCTCTGAGGTCATATACATGCATATTGCGTGTTCAGTCAATAAGCGTGTGCCGTTTCTTTACAAAGTGAACGCCATCTACTGGTCTGGCAGCAGAATACTGCCTTTTTTTGTCATTTTCACAGATCCGTGTGAACGTTGTCGTCTGTAAGTTGTAAATGTGCTCTTTTATTCATTTAGAAATGTTTGTACTTAAACTTATTTCAGTTAGTTGCAAAGACAACATTTAAAAAAATGTAATCTACATTTATTCGTTTAGCAGAGGCTTTATCCAAAGCGACGTACAACAATTTTTATATACTTTTTTTCAACCAACAATATATTTAATTTTTTATTATTGTAGTTTTAGGTATCAATAACAACACTGGTCTGCCATCTAACAGCTTTTTTTGTGCTTTTTTTATGGGGGGGTTTTGGCGTTAGCCACATCAGAGCACAAGTGTCAGCATGTCTGGGTATTTCCCGCAGACGGCAGGTCAGATCAGGTCAATCTCCAGATCCCCCGCGACGTCACCATGACGTCTGCGACACTGTCGGCATTGGAAATGCCTTTAAGATACATTGATATATCTTGAGAGCTGATATATCAATGTATCTTATAGAATGTATCGGAATAGAAAAAAAAATTCCTTTTTTCTATTCCCCATGCTTGTGCTACTTGTATTCAGAATGTTTGATACTTTGTTTTGTGAGCGCTCTTATGTGTTTTTGTATCCTTTGGACAAATTGCTTCTATATTCCTCAAACTGTAAGTCGCTTTGGATAAAAGCGTCAGCTAAATGAGTAAATGTAAATGTAAATATCGGACAGACACCCAAACAGAAGATCTAGTTGCCATTTAATGCAATCTCCGTTTTATCGTCTTGTTTTCCCTCCCTCAACTGATACAGCATCTTTTTTAAAGCGCGCGGATCGCTGAGCCTTCGGTGTCGTAAGCGCGAGGCGTGCAGGTTGCATTTCTGAAGCACTCCAGTGGACGGCCCAAAGTTTTACAGAGCAATCCAATGTCATATAAGACTCGTAAAACTGAGGTCTAGAGTTCAACTGACTGTCATAAAGCGGTTTGAGTTTTTACAATAGCATCCATTGAGAGATGCAGGCATATGGCGTCCCATCTGGGGCTGGATTCTGTCCCTGGAGCTCTAGACCAGACACCATCGAGCGGCCGCTGTTGCGTTTCCTTCACGTCAACTGTGTGTCAGTCCCTCCGTCAAACCTCCTGACTCTTCCAGTTGAGCAAATGTCTCTGTTCTGCAGGTATAGGGGCCGTGGCGGCGCTTATAGCGGCTCCGTTAGCTGTGTTTTCATGCAGCCGGTGTTCTTCTGAAGCTTCTGTACGGCAGGGTAATTATGTGAGGTAATTACACACATTCTCAGAGCCTGAACGCATGAAAGTGCTGCGTTTACATCAGCATTGCTGAACACTGCAAGCTCAACAGAGGCTGTTTCAACAGCTTTAATCCACTGCTGCCCACTCCTATTTCATATTATTATGTACTGTTATAGTCCAGTGGAGTTCGGTTATGTCGACGGCGTCCGGGGTCGGAAAAAGCATCGAGATAACCCATATATTAACATACAACCCATATAATATATTACCGATTTCCCCACATATAACCCTCAGATGCAGATAATCCGTACACAGTGCTTGTGCGCGAAATTCACACAATAAGAAAACAAACACAAGTCAGAATCAGAACAAAAAGAAAAAGCAGTCTCTCCCTCTCTCCAAAGTGACATCAACAAAGACGTCGTTACTGATAGAAGCTTAGAAGCATTTGTGTGGCGAGCAGGGCGGGGTCGAGGGACCGTGAGAGCGTCACGAGAGCCGGCGGCGTGATTGAGAATGAGCGACACCTGCGAGCCATCGGTGTCTCTCGTCTCACGGAGGAGCGGAGACATAAAAGGAGGAGCGACGACAGTGAAAGGGAGAGAGGACCAGGCCTGGGTTTTTATGTTATGGTCTGTTTGTGTGGTCTGGTTGTTATGGTCTTTGTTTATTTTGGATTTATGTTTTATTTCGTTATTAAAAGTCTTAAAATGTCTGCCGGCTCCCGCCTCCTTCCTCCCTGAACATTTAACTCCGTTACAATTTGTTTTCAAGCAGACCGTTAAAGGCAAAAAGTAACAAAGCATTTTAGAGTTTAACCGCGTGTGCAATAATATCAGAACTGTGTCCGAGAGAAATGACTGTTATGAGTGAATGTGTTTATGTGAGCGAAATTGTGTTTGCAATGTTGGAGAATATAATTAAAGGTTTGTATGGAGAATGGAAGGTGTTGTTATTGTATTCTGGTAAATCTCTGCTGTTAGTTGCTGCACATATGCCTTTTGTTGTTAGCAAACATATACAGTGTGTGTACATTTTTATAGCATGTCGATAGCATGTCGACTGTACTAAACTAAAGATTTTTTTTCTTTCATTTTAGTACTTTAATGGAAACTTATTTCAGTTTGTCGACCAAGAACCATTTCTATTTTTAGTTTGTTTTTTTTAGGGTGTTTGTACGTTTAAGTTTATCATCAGATTTTTATATTTTAATTATGTAAAAGTTAATTTTGGTTTTATTTAATAATAAACCTAAAAATAATGGATGTGTGGGTGGGTGGGTGGGTGGATGAATGGGTGGGTAGATGGATGGATGGATGGATGAATAGATGGATGGATGGACTGCATTCTTTATCTCTGTATGCTTTGGTTCTGCTCTGGGCGTGACCTTTGACCTCATCAATAGGGTCAGTTTCCTGTGGTTTGAGCGTCTGACAGACGATCGATCAGCTTTAGAAGAGGCAGAAATTCTCTGAAACTCAACGAATCGAATGAAATGAAATGAGCTCGACACACTGAACGCAGAACAAGCGATGAGATTGTGAGAGTGTGAGAGGGATGATGAGAGTGTGAGAGGGATGATGAGAGTGATGAGAGGGATGATGAGAGTGTGAGAGGGATGATGAGAGTGTGAGAGGGATGATGAGAGTGTGAGAGGGATGATGAGAGTGTGAGAGGGATGATGAGAGTGTGAGAGGGATGATGAGAGTAATGAGAGGGATGATGAGAGTGTGAGAGGGATGATGAGAGTGTGAGAGGGATGATGAGAGTGATGAGAGGGATGATGAGAGTGTGAGAGGGATGATGAGAGTAATGAGAGGGATGATGAGAGTGGTGAGAGTGATGATGAGAGTGTGAGAGGGATGATGAGAGTGTGAGAGGGATGATGAGAGTGTGAGAGGGATGATGAGAGTGTGAGAGTGATGTGAGAGTGGTGAGAGGGATGATGAGAGTGTGAGAGGGATGATGAGAGTGTGAGAGGGATGATGAGAGTGTGAGAGGGATGATGAGAGTGTGAGAGGGATGATGAGAGTGTGAGAGGGATGATGAGAGTGTGAGAGGGATGATGAGAGTGTGAGAGGGATGATGAGAGTGTGAGAGGGATGATGAGAGTAATGAGAGGGATGATGAGAGTGTGAGAGGGATGATGAGAGTGTGAGAGGGATGATGAGAGTGATGAGAGGGATGATGAGAGTGTGAGAGGGATGATGAGAGTAATGAGAGGGATGATGAGAGTGGTGAGAGTGATGATGAGAGTGTGAGAGGGATGATGAGAGTGTGAGAGGGATGATGAGAGTGTGAGAGGGATGATGAGAGTGTGAGAGTGATGTGAGAGTGGTGAGAGGGATGATGAGAGTGTGAGAGGGATGATGAGAGTGTGAGAGGGATGATGAGAGTGTGAGAGGGATGATGAGAGTGTGAGAGGGATGATGAGAGTGTGAGAGTGATGTGAGAGTGTGAGAGTGATGTGAGAGTGGTGAGAGTGATGTGAGAGTGTGAGAGGGATGATGAGAGTGTGAGAGGGATGATGAGAGTGATGAGAGGGGTGAGAGTGATGTGAGAGTGGTGAGAGGGATGATGAGAGTGTGAGAGGGATGATGAGAGTGTGAGAGGGATGATGAGAGTGATGAGAGGGATGATGAGAGTGTGAGAGGGATGATGAGAGTGTGAGAGGGATGATGAGAGTGTGAGAGGGATGATGAGAGTAATGAGAGGGATGATGAGAGTGTGAGAGGGATGATGAGAGTGTGAGAGGGATGATGAGAGTGATGAGAGGGATGATGAGAGTGTGAGAGGGATGATGAGAGTGTGAGAGGGATGATGAGAGTGTGAGAGTGATGTGAGAGTGTGAGAGTGATGTGAGAGTGGTGAGAGTGATGTGAGAGTGTGAGAGGGATGATGAGAGTGTGAGAGGGATGATGAGAGTGATGAGAGTGTGAGAGGGATGATGAGAGTGTGAGAGGGATGATGAGAGTGTGAGAGGGATGATGAGAGTGTGAGAGGGATGATGAGAGTGATGAGAGGGATGATGAGAGTGTGAGAGGGATGATGAGAGTGTGAGAGGGATGATGAGAGTGTGAGAGGGATGATGAGAGTAATGAGAGGGATGATGAGAGTGTGAGAGGGATGATGAGAGTGTGAGAGGGATGATGAGAGTGATGAGAGGGATGATGAGAGTGTGAGAGGGATGATGAGAGTAATGAGAGGGATGATGAGAGTGGTGAGAGTGATGATGAGAGTGTGAGAGGGATGATGAGAGTGTGAGAGGGATGATGAGAGTGTGAGAGGGATGATGAGAGTGTGAGAGTGATGTGAGAGTGGTGAGAGGGATGATGAGAGTGTGAGAGGGATGATGAGAGTGTGAGAGGGATGATGAGAGTGTGAGAGGGATGATGAGAGTGGTGAGAGGGATGATGAGAGTGTGAGAGGGATGATGAGAGTGATGAGAGGGGTGAGAGTGATGTGAGAGTGGTGAGAGGGATGATGAGAGTGTGAGAGGGATGATGAGAGTGTGAGAGGGATGATGAGAGTGTGAGAGGGATGATGAGAGTGTGAGAGGGGTGAGAGTGGTGAGAGTGATGTGAGAGTGGTGAGAGTGATGTGAGAGTGTGAGAGGGATGATGAGAGTGTGAGAGGGGTGAGAGTGGTGAGAGTGATGTGAGAGTGGTGAGAGTGATGTGAGAGTGGTGAGAGTGATGTGAGTGTGAGTGTGAGAGTGATGTGAGTGTGAGAGTGATGTGAGAGTGGTATGAGAGTGAGAGAATGATGAGAGTGAAGTGAGAGTGGTATGAGAGTGGAGAGAGTGATGAGAGTGATGAGAGTGGAGAGAGTGATGAGAGTGGAGAGAGTGATGAGAGTGTGAGAGTGGTGAGAGTGGTGAGAGTGTGAGAGTGATGAGAGTGTGAGAGTGATGAGAGTGTGAGTGTGAGAGTGATGAGAGTGTGAGACTGTGAGAGTGGAGAGAGTGATGTGAGAGTGATGTGAGAGTGATGTGAGCGTGTGAGAGTGATGTGAGTGAGAGAGTGATGTGATAGTGAGAGGGATGTGAGAGTGTGAGAGTGATGAGAGTGAGAGAATGATGAGTGTGAGAGTGATTTGAGAGTGTGAGAGTGTGAGAGTGTGAGAGTGATGAGAGTGTGAGTGTGAGAGTGATGAGAGTGTGAGACTGTGAGAGTGGAGAGAGTGATGTGAGAGTGATGTGAGAGTGTGAGAGTGATGTGAGTGAGAGAGTGATGTGATAGTGAGAGGGATGTGAGAGTGATGAGAGTGAGAGAATGATGAGTGTGAGAGTGATGAGAGTGCGAGAGTGATGAGAGTGGTGAGAGTGATGAGAGTGTGAGAGTGATGTGAGAGTGGTGAGAGTGTGAGACTGATGAGAGTGATGAGAGTGGAGAGAGGAGAGTGATGAGAGGGAGAGAGTGATGGGAGTGTGAGAGTGATGTGAGAGTGAGAGTGGTATGAGAGTGAGAGAATGATGAGAGTGAAGTGAGAGTGGTGAGAGTGGTGAGAGTGGAGAGAGTGATGAGAGTGATGAGAGTGATGAGAGTGATGAGAGTGGAGAGAGTGATGAGAGTGGAGAGAGTGTGAGAGTGTGAGAGTGTGAGAGTGATGAGAGTGATGAGAGTGTGAGAGTGATGAGAGTGATGAGAGTGATGAGAGTGATGAGAGTGTGAGACTGTGAGACTGTGAGAGTGGAGAGAGTGATGTGAGAGTGATGTGAGTGTGAGTGAGAGAGTGATGTGAGTGTGAGTGAGAGAGTGATGTGATAGTGAGAGTGATGAGAGTGAGTGTGAGAGGGATGTGAGAGTGATGAGAGTGAGAGAATGATGAGTGTGAGAGTGATTTGAGAGTGAGAGAGTGATGAGAGTGTGAGAGTGATGAGAATGTGAGAGTGATGTGAGAGTGATGTGAGAGTGATGTGAGAGTGATGTGAGAGTGGTGAGAGTGATGAGAGTGTGAGACTGATGAGACTGATGAGACTGATGAGAGTGATGAGAGTGATGAGAGTGGAGAGAGTGATGAGAGGGAGAGAGTGATGGGAGTGTGAGAGTGATGTGAGTGAGAGAGGGATGAGAGTGATGAGAGTGTGAGACTGATGAGACTGATGAGACTGATGAGAGTGATGAGACTGATGAGAGTGGAGAGAGTGATGAGAGGGAGAGAGTGATGGGAGTGTGAGAGTGATGTGAGTGAGAGAGGGATGAGAGTGATGAGAGTGTGAGACTGGTGAGAGTGGTGAGAGTGATGAGAGTGATGAGAGAGTGTGAGAGTGGTGAGAGTGATGAGAGTGAGAGAGTGATGAGAGTGAGAGAGTGATGAGAGGGAGAGAGTGATGAGAGGGTGAGAGTGATGAGAGGGTGAGAGTGATGAGAGGGAGAGAGTGATGAGAGGGAGAGAGTGATGAGAGGGAGAGAGTGATGAGAGGGAGAGAGTGATGAGAGGGAGAGAGTGATGAGAGTGTGTGAGAGTGATGAGAGTGTGTGAGAGTGATGTGAGAGTGATGTGAGAGTGATGTGAGAGTGATGTGAGAGTGATGTGAGAGTGATGAGAGTGTGTGAGAGTGATGAGAGTGTGTGAGAGTGATGTGAGAGTGATGTGAGTGTGAGAATGATGTGAGACTGGTGAGAGTGTGAGGTCAGAACCCACAGGAAACGCTGCGTTCATTAATCAGGACATCCATCCTTTAGCTTTATTTAGGCCAGTTCATTCATTAGAGAGTTGTCCATCATATCAATCAGCAGTTTCTTCAGGGTTTGATGATCATCAGCTGAACACAAACCATCAAGTCATGAATAATAAATTATATTATAATTAATATAAATATAGCGTTTGATCAGATATATTTATAATAGAGTGTGTGCTGAGAATAAATAAAATTCATTATAGATTCATTTAAATTGTGTATTTAATCAACAATAAATTAAGGATGAGAGGATGTAATAAACATTATTTAGACCAATAAATGAAATAAAATGATTTATAATAATAATAATATTTAATGTTTATTTGTTTATTTAAAAAGTCAAGAAATAAATAGACAAAGATAAACAATTATAAATAAGCAAATCTAGAAGGTATAAATTATTTAACTTAGTCTCAATTTATGTATAAGGCACAATTAAAAACTACAACATGACAACAGAAAGAAAGAGTGACACACTCTCTCTCTCTCCTTCTCTTTCTCTCTGTCTCTCTCTGTCTCTCTCTCTCTCTCTCTCTGCAGTGGCGTGACAGTGAGGTCTAAAGCAGTTTATGGCATGTAATTTTGTCACCTATTTTATTTGTTCAGTCGTATGCTCGTATGGAGTGTTTCAGGTGAATGACGTCAGGACGGATGTGGAGGTCACGCAGATCTGCACGTCTGTCACCTTCATCGATCAGAGGACGCGACCTCTAAAATACCTGCAAAAGGGTTTGAGTTTGAGATGAACGTGCGGTGAATGATGGAGGGAGGACAAACGCAGAAGATGAGAGAGCAAAACATCACAGAATGAGAGTGAAAAAACACCGTGCACTCTCAAATAATTTTTAACCATTACTGACATCACTCTGTGTGTGTCTGTGTGAGTGAGTGAAAGAGAGAGAGAGATTGTGTGTGTGTGTGTGTGTGTGTGTGTGTGTGTGTGTGTGTGTGTGTGTGTGTGTGTGTGTGTGTGTGTGTGTGTGTGTGTGTGTGTGTGTGTGTGTGTGTGTGTGTGTGTGTGTGTGTGTGTGTGTGTGTGTGTGTGTGTGTGTGTGTGTGTGTGTGTGTGTGTGTGTGTGTGTGTGTGTGTGTGTGTGTGTGTGTGTGTGTGTGTGTGTGTGTGTGTGAGTGAAAGAGAGAGAGAGATTGTGTGTGTGTGTGTGAGTGAAAGAGAGAGAGATTGTGTGTGTGTGTGTGAGATTGAAATAATGCTGAAATATTTCTCACCGGTAGGCGGCAGCAGTTCATGAGTCCTCATTCACACACAGGAACATGTTTTCACATTCACACAAACAGACAATATAATCATTATTATTTGCGATATATGATTGGACAATATAAATAACAGAACAATTATTATTACTATTGTTGTTGTTATTATTAAATTCTTAAATATGAATAAATTAAATATGAATTCAATAATTAAATATATTACATAATTATATCAAGTATTATTATAATTATTTAATATATTATTATAAGTATATTGTTATTATTTTTATAACTATTTTGTTTCAATTTCAAAATAATGTACATCACATTTATTATACACATACACGTATGTTTGAATGCAGATTTCACAACTAAAGAAATGTTTCCATCATAATAATATTTGTTTCTGTGTGTGTGTGTGTGTGTGTGTGTGTGTGTGTGTGTGTGTGTGTGTGTGTGTGTGTGTGAGGGAGAGAGAGAGAGAGACTGATCTGTTACACTGTAACTTTATAAACTCTCGTCTGATGGTACATGTTACTGTGTTTTATGTTTGCGCAACCCAATCACTTTTTCCTGCCTGTTCTTTTTTCTTTTTTTTTTAAAGCGACAGGGTGTCTAGACAATCACATGACCCTCGACGCGCCAATGAGAGACACAGACACACACACACACACACACACTCTGAGGCGTCTGATCTTCATCTCAGTCCTTCAGTTCTTCATCGACTCTCTCGCGTCTCGGAAACGTCCCGCATGTGTGACCGTGGGATCATCTGGATATCAGTGGATATTTGGACGCGCTGTAACATTGTTTCTCCGGCGGCTCTGATGTGGATTTATAAAAGCCTGGAGTCGGATTGATCCCGATCTGATGTCAGATTCTTCCTCCTGAGATCCCGGGCGATCGCTGTGGATTAAGACCGGACTCGAACCCCGCAGCGTTCGGCTTCCCTCTGGATTCTGTGTCGGTGCGTCGGGAGAAATATTAAAGTCTGGCGTATGAGACGGATCGCGTGCGCTTCTCCTGCTCGCCGTTTCTCCGCCGTTTGCTTTGCGCCTGTGGATTCGGACCTCCGGATCTTCATGACTTGCGGACAAAATGGCCGTTTTGTAGCCGGGGAACCCTCTTGTCGTCCCGCATGTTCAGGACCAAACGATCGGGGCTCGTCCGGCGACTCTGGAGGAGCCGCGCGCCCGTGGAGGGAGACGGGGACGCCGGGACGCGCGGCGGAGGCGCCGGCGGTACCGCGGGCTGCTGCCTCGGGAAACCGGCCCCCGGTAAGCCGAACCCCGGCACCGAGGCCGAACTGAAAGCGCTGACGTACTCGATCCTGAAGAAGATCAAGGAGAAGCAGCTGGAGGTGCTCTTACAGGCGGTGGAGTCCCGGGGCGGCGCGCGGAGCCCCTGCCTCCTCCTCCCCGGCAGAGCGGACGCCCGGCTCGGCCAGCAGTCGCTCCCGCTGCCGCTGCTGCTCTACAAGCTGTTCCGGTGGCCGGACCTCCGGCACTCCTCGGAATTAAAGAGACTCTCGTGCTGTGAATCCTATGGGAAAATCAACCCGGAGCTCGTGTGCTGCAACCCGCATCATATGAGCAGACTGTGCGAGCTCGGTAGGAACATTTCTTGTGTCTTTTGGATGAATAATAGTTGATGAATGCCTTAAATGCGCTTTTAAGAGGGTAAAAGCAAACAGGGTTTTTTTAGGAGATCGAAAATCCCATATAGCGCTTATGTAGTACTAAAATAACTATAAAAACATTCATATAACAGTGGAGTCTTGTGCTATGTAATTACCGCTTACTTAGAATCACTTTAGAATGGAATAGAATAGTATAGAATTAAATGGAATAGTATAGAATGTACACGCTATGTATGAGTGTATAAGTCATAAAAAACATCCATGTGCATATATATATATATATCATATAACAGTCGAGTATTGTGGAATGTTACATGTTACTTAGAATCAGTTTAGAATACAATAGAATGGAATAGAATACACGAAGGTTCTTATATGCAGAACATGAGATAAACTATCTTTACTTTGATACATTCATATAGTAAAACAGTGAACAAATATGCCTATATAGTAAGTAAATATTCATATAGTAAAACTGTGAGACTCTGCTGTATGTGTGCGATGAACCTTGAGTTAATTATATTCATTACAAATAGTTTGTAATGCTATAATAATAATAGTTAATGCTATTATCCACATTCTTCCATTCATGTCATATGCCGTCAGTAACTAGTCCTGTTTTTCACTTCAACTATTTCATCAAACAAGCGTTTTGGGATCGAGAATGAGCCACTGATTATAATTATTATTCTCATGCAGTGATTAATGTAGCTTTTCCTCATGGATAAATGCAGCAGTTTCAGCCGGACTCTAGTCTGTGGTTGTTCAAGTGAAACCCGCCGGAGGCCCCAGTGTTCAGTGAAGTTAGTTTGCAGTGATCAGTGTGTGTGTGTGTGTGTGTGTGTGTGGAGTCTGGCGCCAGGCGGCCGTGTGTTTATCAGAGCTGTCCTGCCTCTAACCCTCAGCACTACACAAACACTTTTCCCAGAGAATGCCAGGCCTTATCATCAGCCCACATCTCCACTCACGGCCTCTCTCTCTCTCTCTCTTTCTTCTCCTCCAGAATCCCCCCCACCCCCGTACTCAAGATACCCCACCGATTTTCTTAAACCACCTGGTAAGTTGAAGTTTCATCTTAAATTTAAGCAGATGTGGAGCTTTTAAATGAGCTGAAATCACATTTACAATGACAGTATCATAGTGTTTTTACCATGCAAATACAATCCCACTGATTTTTGGTTGCACTTTATTTGACAGCGTCCTTGTTTCATGTAGTTACTACAATAATAACAGTAAATTATGCATAATTGCATGCAACTAACCCAAAACCAAACGTAATACTATCGCTTACTCGAGAGTCTAGACTAAGTTCATGTAGTTAATCATTATTACTCAATACTTAGATATATAATTACACTGTAACTCTGTAAAATAAAGGTGTTGTTGTTACAGTATAATCATACATGTGAGTCCTGAGTACCAAATAAAGTGTTACCTGGCTTTCTTAAACCAGCTTGTAAGTCTTGCGTTTCATCTCAAATGTATAAGTGGAGTTTTTCACAAGTTTAAAACCTCTTCCATTTACATTCATGCATTTATCAGATGCTTTTATCCAAAGCGACTTGCATTGCATTCAAGAAACACATTGACATCAGTTCTTGCTCTCCCTCGGAATCGAACCCATGACCTTGATGTTGCAAGCGCCACCCTCTCTACAGTTTGAGCTGCAGACATTTGCAATGTTCTTACCCTGTAAATACCATGGTACATGAATGCTATATTAAGATAATGAAATGAGACTCTTTTGCAAATACTAGTTTTAGTTGTTTATAACGTGATAAATGAAGATAGTAATCTTTTTGTGGCCCTTTTTTATATGCACATCATTATGTCCAAATGGCATTTAGATGGTCCAAAGTGCTAGTAGTTAAAAGTTTGGTAGGTTTTTTTTGGATGAGTGTGTGACGGACACATTATGATGCAGTTTGGAGTTCGGAAACGTGGATCGCATAAAGGAAAAGCTGAGAGCTTATTTATCTGCCGAACTAATCTGAGGTTTTGGGAGTGTCGCTTTGCGTCTTTCCTCTGAGCGTTTGCTTTCTCTCTACCCATAATGCCGTATGGCTCATAAGTATGTCCTGTATATTCGCTTCAGATAAGTGTGTTGTGTTTGGCAGCGCCCCGGATGAGGTTTCCTGCCGATCGCCCTCGTAAAGATCCTGCTCTGTCCCTGCCAAAACTGCTCATGCCGTTTGAGTTAAACAGTATCACTTACGCAGGACACACTTGAGAAACCCAGCCAAGCTCGAGTGCCTGTTTCCAAATCGTGTTCCTGCGACAAATTCGAGCTCGGGCTCCGTGTTTATAGTACGAATAACAAAGATGATGTGTGTGAGAACCGACTGACATTGGCTCTCGCTCTTTGAGTCATTCTTCTTTTATGAATCGGTTTGGGGTTTCGGAGCGACTGAGAGAGAAAGCAAGAATGTGCACGAGAAAAGGCGCCGCGGTGGAGGACAGGAAAGCTAGTTTGGGGAGGACGTTTCCTGTGAGGACACACACACACACACACACACGTCCATTAGCTGCGTTCGGGTCTTGGATGAGAGACAGAGAACAATAGAAGACGGGTGATTTTCTCTGGCTGAAAGAGAGAGTGGCACTGAACGCTGGGAGGAAGTTATTGGTTGCACTCAGCGACTGCGTCTCGTTGATAACGTCAGGATGAGGGAGACGGTCTGTCACACACTCGCGTCTGCCGCGGTGGAAACTATCACGCGTTCACACGCCGTAGACGAGGAGGTGCGATGAAACGGCCGTTGATGTGAGCACATTTGCATATCAATTGTTTTAAGCTCTTAATCACGGAGACACAAAAGAGAAAAAGAAACACAAACAATCAGGCCAAAGACAGCAAGAACTATTGAAATGTCTTTAGCTTGACGAGCCGCAAATGTTTTTGTGTGGTTGTTATTTCATCTTACCGTGTCACGGGATCCGTTTAAATACGATTTGACCTCGGAAGGTTTGCATTTACATTCATGCATTCATCAGAAGCTTTTATCCAAAGCCACTTGCATTGCATTCAAGAAACACATTGATATTCTGATCAGTTCTTGCTTTCCCTGGGAATCGAACCCATGACCTTGATGTTGCAAGCGCCACTCTCTACTGAGCCGCAGGAAAGGTTTGATTGTAATTATTTTAGAGAAACGCTTCTGATGGTTGATCCCACAACTCTCTCTGTCTCTCACTCTCTCACTGTCTCTCTCTCAATCTCTCTCTGTCTCTCTCTCACTCTCTCTCTCTCTCACTCTCTCTGTCTCTCACTCTCTCTGTCTCTCACTCTCTCTGTCTCTCACTCTCTCTCTCTCTCAATCTCTCTCTGTCTCTCACTCTCTCTCTCAGTCTCTCTGTCTCTCACTCTCTCTGTCTCTCTCTCTGTCTCTCACTCTCTCTCTGTCTCTCTCTCTCTGTCTCTCTCTCTCTGTCTCTCTCTCTCTGTCTCTCTCTCTCTCTCTGTCTCTCACTCTCTCTCACTCTCTCTCTGTCTCTCACTCTCTCTCTGTCTCTCACTCTCTCTGTCTCTCACTCTTTGTCTCTCACTCTCTGTCTCTCACTCTCTCTGTCTCTCTCTCTGTCTCTCACTCTCTCTCTGTCTCTCTCTCTCTGTCTCTCTCTCTCTGTCTCTCTCTCTCTGTCTCTCTCTCTCTCTCTCTCTGTCTCTCTCTCTCTGTCTCTCACTCTCTCTCACTCTCTCTCTGTCTCTCACTCTCTCTCTGTCTCTCTCTCTCTCTCTCTCACTCTCTCTCACTCTCTCTCACTCTCTCTCACTCTCTCTCACTCTCTCTCTGTCTCACTCTCTCTCTGTCTCTCACTCTCTCTGTCTCTCACTCTTTGTCTCTCACTCTTTGTCTCTCACTCTCTCTCTCTCTCTGTATCTCACTGTCTCTCTCTCACTGTCTCTCTCTCACTGTCACTCACTCTCTGTCTCACTCACTCTCTGTCTCACTCACTCTCTCTCTGTCTGTCTGTCTCTCTCTGTCTGTCTCTCTCTCTCTCTCTCTCTAACTCAGTGCTTCTCAATTATTTTCTGTCGCGCCCCCCCTAGGAAGAAGTAAACATTTCGCGCCCCCCCCCCCCCCCCCCCCCCCCCCCTATTTTGGAACTTTCGCTTTATTGTTTCCATGGCAACGCGTCATGCTTGTCACGTGACAGACCGCAGTCGCAAAAAGCGCTGTTTGATAGATGTTTCACATTTATTTAGTTTTTTTCTTTTTTATTCAAAATAGTCACTGTTGGCTCTGTTATCAACTACCTGATGTTCAGATTCTCAGATATGTGGAAGTGAATGTTTGTCGCTTAAAAACCTTTATAATGATCAAGTTCTCTGAGCGCGTCTTTTTTGGATCAGTGCCAGATAGCGCGTGAAAACACGTGTGAATTTAGCGATTGATCACGTGACACATGAACGCCGGTGTGATCGTACACATCAACGGGTGAAGAGTTTATCTGAACTTCAAATCTGCTGCTCTTGTTCAGTGCAAGAAAACCTACTCCCTGACAAAAAAAGCATGTTCCCCACGGTCACGCGCTCCCCCCCTGGCATCGCTCCGCGCCCCCCCAGGGGGGCGCGCCCCACTATTTGAGAACCACTGCTCTAACTGAACACAGTTCAGGGAAAGTGTCCAACTCCAAAAGTTGCTTCCAAAAGGGACATTATTTCACCTTTAAAACTCATTTTCTAATATCCTAGTACTAAGCCATTATCCTTACAAGTGTTGCTGAATAATTATCATATTCATTTACTGTAGATAGTAATAGTACCGTGGTAAAACCATTAAATGTACTTTAATTTCCCCTGAGATTGTAAGTTTCTATGAAGTTATGATGGTAAACAAATAAAATATTATCTTTATTTTGATTAATATCAATATTTAGCTTTTCCTTTAGCTCCTGTAGTGCTTGCAACACCAAGGTCATGGGTTCAATTCCCAGGGAAAGCAAGAACTGATTAGAATATCAATGTGTTTCTTGAATGCAATGCAAGTTGCTTTGGATAAAAGCGTCTGATAAATGCAGAAATGTACATTTAGCAAAGCTAATTTAATGAGAAGTCTTGTTACCGTAAATATAAAGTCATACAGGCAAATGCTAACGGTGACTTGTGATGTTTTTGTCAAGCTAAATGCATGAGGTTTTATAAAGCACCTCACAAGTTAGCATTAGCCTACTTATTTAGCTATTTAAACGTAAAGTTTCTGACTTAATCGCATAAACGGGTGCTAGCTAAACTGCTCCGAATCACATTTATGATACTCTTTACCATAAAACACCATGTAATAATTAACACTTGAATGAACTAGCCGCGCTAGTTCACGTAAAAACACTGAATCTCACATGTTAGCATTAGCCAGTTCTTTTAGCTATTTATAGTTCCTAACCTTGTTAGATCTTTAATAACAACAATTAAGCGTTGGGAAAAGGTTTTCATTGTATCTGACGCACTAGTTCATGTAAAGACACTGAAGTGAATAGATTATTTACTAGAAAATGATCAATAATTCAGTCAGCGCTTTTAGCAAAACCTTGCATTAGCGTTTAGCATTTAAACAAAGCATTTTAATAGAAGTCTTGTTAAAGCTACACACTTAGGATTTTTAAAATGCACCTCACAAGTTAACATTAGTCTGTTTTGAAAGCTATCTAAACGTGAAGTTTTGGACTCCTCTTTGTTAGCATAAACCGGGTGCTAGCTAAACCGCTAACAAGCATCTATCACGATCTTTACCGTGATTTAGCATGGCGGTTCTTGAATGATCTGCGTTGGGAGGCGTTGAGCTTTCACTGTGACTGACGTACTTTCTCCTGCAGATCATAGTAGCGTAAGGAAACCGAGGTTAGATCAGAACATATGGAGACGATATTCCAGGCTAGTCTTATTAAAGGGTTAACACGAAAGAGTGTTTTTCCTGTCCGCTCGCACGGCAATTAGACAATTACTGTACGCCGTTTTCAAGGCTGCAGATATTTCCTGACTAGCTCGTTGTTTTGGACTTGATGGAGTATATCCTGCTAAACAGCGTATAGCGCTCGCTAACCACCGCTAGCTTTCTTGGCAGAGGCTTTAAACCCAGAAGCGCTTTATTTATTTAGCATGAGAGAAAAGTAGAAGGAACAGGAAACGAATGTCCGCTGGTTTCAAGAGATTTTACCCAAAACGAGGCCCATCTGTATTCGAGGCTTTCCTGTGGTGTGGCGCTTGCAACGCCAAGGTCATGGGTTCGATTCCTGGGGAAACTGATTAGAATGTCAATGTGTTTCTTGAATGCTTTTGGATTGAAGCATGTGTGTAAATGTTCTAAGAGCGGGTTGGGTCTTTTAACCCTGTGATTGACAGCTGTCACTCTGTTTCCCCGTAGATTCTCCAGGTTCTGTGCCTGCTTCCACTGAAACTGCGGGAACGGCGTATTCGGCCCCTATGGGGTTTTCAGGTAAGAGCTCAAGACCATCATTGTCTGTCGTTGAACGAGCCTCTCTGCTGATGCTTTAGTCCAATCGAGAGCTGAAAATGAGGAAGAGAGAGAGTTGTTTTGATGAAGAGTTTCTGCTTATGTTGATTAAAGATATCGACATGATATCAAAACTGACCATATTACTTCTTTATTGCACATTCCTGGTCTTAGTGTGCACGTTATGTATGTAATCTTTCATTGGAATGGTTCAGCTTCCTGTGCATCTAAGAATGCTGTCCTGATCAGTGGAGGTCGTTGAAGGTTATTGGGTGATGATTAATAACTCGCTGTGCAGGAATTGTTAACTGATCAGAATCCATCAGATCTGTTTGATCAGAGCAGGGTCGTTTTAGTATTTATTTAGTATGTATTTATAGTATTTTTATTTATATTACATTTTAAATTTAAAAAAAAAGTTTTATTAGTTTTTGAGTTTTACTTTTTTTTTTTTTTGTAATGTTAGTACTTCAACCTCAGCTTATTTTTTTCCAGTTTTAAGTTTTTTAACAAAAAAATTTTCATCCAATATTTTACATTATTTCAATGAACAAATGTTTTAGCTAACAAGAACAACACTAGTTTCATGTTGACTTTGCTGGGTACATTGTGAATGCGTGTGTGTGTGTGTGTGTGTGTGTGTGTGTGTGTGTGTGTGTGTGTGTGTGTGTGTGTGTGTCTGTGTGTTTGAGAGAGAGAGAGAGTGTGTGTGTGTCGTTCGTGATCCGCTCTCCTTCAGTAGACTGGAGCCGGTGGATTGTCGCATCCTGGGCTCTGAACACACACACACACACAAACAGCAGTGATTGTGTTTGCGAGAGACCCTGAGAGAGCGAGAGAAGGATTACTCCGTTCTAGGCCCGGGTTCCTGAGTACAGATGTTTCTCATTACAGAGACTTTAAAGAGTTTTTATGATGGTGTTTAATTCAGCTCTGGGTGGAGTGTGTGTGTGTGTGTGTGTGTGTATGTGTGTGTGTGTGTGAAGGGTCTTTAGATTGGTTTTCAGATAAGAACAGCAAAACGGTGGAAGTTTTACATAAACACATGATGTTAAAAGTACAGGACTCAGAGCAGTGTGCGTGCCATGAGTGTGTGTGTGCGTGCCATGAGTGTGTGTGTGTGTGTGCATGCCATGACTGTGTGTGTGTGCGTGTGCGTGCCATGACTGTGTGTGTGTGTGTGTGTGTGCGTGCCATGACTGTGTGTGTGTGTGTGTGTGTGTGAGCTGCTCCCTTTCTCTGGCCTCCAGTGTGAAGGTGCCCCGGCATTTGTTTTATATTTCTTGTGTGTGTGTGTGTGTGTGTGTGTGTGTGTGTGTGTGTGTGTGATGAAAGACTGACCGCTTCTGTCCCGAACAAACACCTCCTCCCGACTCCATCTACATTTCTGACTGTGAGTCTGTCCTGCTTTCGTTCGTCCTCTCACTGAGGTGTGTTTTTCCTGCTGAAATGAGCGAGCGCAGTTCAGAGAGGGAAGGAGGGACGAAAGGGGGGAAGAAAAGTTTCAAGCAGCGGAAGAAAAGGCCGACACACAGGAAACACACTCCAATGAAAGCGTCTCTCTGACCTTCTTATTCACTCGCTCTGCCCTTTTCATCTGCTGCTCCAGACATGAGACGGAGAGAGAGATTTGCTACGTAACATGCTTGAACTCGTGTGTGTGTGTGTGTGTGTGTGTGTGTGTGTGTGTGTGTGTGTGTGTGTGTGTGTGTGTGTTCAGGATTATTGGATGAGAGTCTGAGCGTTGTTTGACTGGGTTAGTCTGAAGTTATTAAGAGCTAAGCTTAATATGACAGCACAGCAAATGAGCTAAGAAGGTTTTTTATGGCATTAATTAATGCATTATTTAACATAAACTATATATATATATCTTTGTTAATGTCAATAAAAATACATAAAATTACAGTTAACTAATGAAGATAACCAGTGTCAACAAATAAGAGCGTAATGTTTTTCTGTTAGTTTTGGCATTTCTGACATTTCGGTCTGCTATTTTTGTTTGTTTTAATGCTTCTATATATATATATAAATAATAAAATAAATAATGACTAATAATAATATAATTATAAATAATATTTATATATATATATATATAATGAGTAATAATAAATAATTATAAATGATAATTATAAAAATATATATATATATATATATAAATGCAAAAAAATTAACAAAATAGTTTACTCGTTACCCATCACACACACAAACGTCATTAAAACACAATCATTGAACATTTTAAATGCTTGTGTTTTGCCATATAAATAGTAGTTTTGCATGCGTTTCAATCCTACATCTTTTTATGTAAAATTACCAACATATTATTGAGTAAATTTGTGTTTATTTAGGGTCTGGATCTCTTTCGTTAACATTAACCTAAACTACCTACTGCGTAATATCGTCCATTAGCCACTAGTTTTTTCTTGCTTGTTTTTCAAACAGATAAAGTTTAATAAACCTCATTTTAACATCTTTGCTTCCGATGTGGACAAAAATGCCTTTCTTTTTTTTTTTGGGGACGTGTATTACACCTCATCCGGTTCAGCTGTTCTCGAATCCCCTCTGCCAGATCCACAATCAGGCCTTTATGAAGGTCCCGTGGATGTTTGACGGGCCCTCGGCGACTGTAATCCCCCTTAAGGGGCCTCGTTACCGTGACAACCTCCTGCCTCATTCCAGGGTTGTTTGGGTTAGCCGCGGAGGAAAGGGCAGCACAGGAAATGACATCATGCCTCGGAGGGAAAAGGCTTGAGTCTCGGGCCTCCCGGGCGCCTCCGCCGAGCGGAAAGAAAACATTTGGAGAAAATGACACAAAGCAGCTCCTCGTTTGACGACACGTTCTGAACTGTGAATGCTTTGTCGTGTGTGTCGCTCGTTAGCAACCACTTCCTCAAACGAGCTGGACGTTTGACTGCAGCTCTTCTCAAAAGAAAGGGAAGATGGAAGACGAACGGCCTCAGGATTCAGACACCTCCGCCACAGACATTTCTCAAACCGCAATCTAATCGCTCAACTAAACACACAGACAGACGGAACGCTTTCTCACGCTCACACACCACCCGTTCATTCACAAACGCTTTCGCCGTCTCCGCTCCGACTGGCTGTGCGATTATAATTATTTCCCATCTAACGAGGAAGGCACATTCATGCATTTATCCAAAGCCACTTGCATTGCATTCAAGAAACACATTGACTCTAGTTAGTTCTTGCTTTCCCTGGGAATCGAACCCGTGACTTTGGCGTTGCAAGCGCCTGTTTTTATTGGTGGAGAGAGTCACACATCTGACCTTTGACCTCACAATCAACATGATGTCATAAAGCGTTTCTTTGCCTGACACTCCCACGACGCCGAGCGTACAGTGCGTCATAAAGTCTGAGTGTTATATATTACTGCACAATGGAGGACAAGATGAAGTATTTCCCGTGCGTTGCAGGTTTTCCTGACTGTGTGTGTGTGTGTGTGTGTGTGTTATGTAATGGCTCTCCATCTAATTGCCAGTTTCCTTTATTGACTTCCAAACAAAGAAGCTGCCAAACATTTGTCCGTCCGTCCGTCTGCGTGTGTCTCGGTCTTGCGTGTGTGAGATTGTTGCTATAATACTGACGCCCGAGGAAAAGGATAATATTTATAGAGCCGTAACTGACACACACACATCAGAGAAGTTGCCTCGGGGTTTGTTTGTTTAGTTGGTATTTTGCATGACGAATCCTAAACGTCTGCCAGTTGTGTGTAATCATTTTTGAGGGCCTGACACGAACTCTGCACAAGTACGTGCAGAATGCTAACGCTTCTTTCTACGCGACTCGATTTTATGTTGCTTCCTAGTTTGTGGTTCAAGTTGTGACCACAGGAGGCGCTGTAGTGTGAACTGTCTTCTTCTGTGGTTAGACGGAGGTTTGCGAGTAGATAGATGTTAAATATTATATAAAAATAAGTATTGCACGCTTACTGTTGCACTGTTTCGTTTAATATTTTTATTTAGCAATAATAATAATTGTAAGATTTTTTTCCCCCTAAATACTCTTTTTTTTTTCTTTTCTTTTTTTACAGTAAAATATTGCAATAATAATGTTTCTTATTTTGTTTTATATTTTTATTTGATAATAATTCTAACCGTAATATTTTTTTTGTTTTTTAGTAATAATAATAATTGTTATAACATCAAATTTTTGTTGCAGTAAAATAATAAATTCTTTAATATTTTTAATATTAATAATCATTGTAATAATAATATTAACTAGAATATCGTAAATATAATAATATATTAAGTATTCTTATTATTTTATAGTCATATTGATAAACATGTCACTTTTTAAAATCGCAATCGCAATTTTTAGCAAAACTTTTTTTGTGACTTGCAATATGCCAGATGTGTTTGTATCGTCTGAAGAGTTTGCATAACCCATGTTGAGTGTCGTTGTGTGTTGTGGTCGCGTCATCATTGGTTTAGCTTTAGAAGCGGCCCCTGACCTCTGACCCCTGACCTCGCGGCATCTCCTCCGGCAGGCATGCGGCGTGCGCGTCAGAGGATAAGAGCACTGACTGCTCGTAAAAGAGGCCGTCGCCTCCCGTGAACCTCAGCCAGACGAGAGGCGATCAATAAAACACTGACTTCCCTCCAGTGTGTGTGTGTGTGTGTGTGTGTGTGTGGAGACAGACAGAAATAATCATTAACTTCTCCAGACTGCTGAGTGACTTGCATCTGTGTGTGTTTGTTTGTGTGTGTTTGTGTATTTTGTGTGAGTGTGTGTGTGTGTGTGTGAGAGAGAGAGAGTGAGTGTCTGTGGGTGTGTTTGTGTGTCTGTGTGTTTGTTTGTGTGTGCTTGTGTATTTGTGTGTGTGTGTGTATTTGTGTTTCTTTGTGTGTGTGTGTGTGATTCCATTAGATGTCCAGACACCTTTGTTTCTTGTACAAGGTGACTTTAAAAAGCTGAGTCTCCTTAAATAGCAAAACTTTGCCCCGACATACACCGAAAACACCACTCTGTGTGTGTGTGTGTGTGTGTGTGTGTGTGTGTGTGTGTGTGTGTGAGCGCTCAGACCAAAGGGAGCCAGTGTGGACAGAGGAAGGATGGTTTGTTACCTGAGGCAGTAAAGCTCTAAATGGAGATTTGACTTCAGCTCAACCACAAACAAAAACCCTGAGTGTGTGTGTGTGTGTGAGAGAGAGAGTGAGAGTCTTTGTCCCCTCTAAGAGACAGAAGAAACTGCCTGGGGGAGGGAGGGACCGGTTTAGTGAAGCCCTATGAAATCCGGTATATTTATTTTCCCCAAATTCTGTTTTATTTGTTTATTTATTATTACAAACAAATTGAATGTTTTCTGGATTACATTTTTATAGTTTAAACTTTAGTCATTAAACAGCTTATATAATCAACAGATAAAACTTAATTTAATCAATCTTCTGCAATGTAATTTAATTAATTTACAATTATACTCTACAATATAAATTAAAACTTGAATGTAAAAAAAAAAATAATCAAATTAATAAAAATCACCCAAAAAATCATATTATTATTATAATTAAGAAAATGTTACTGTACAGTAATACATTTGTATAATAATTTCTGCAAGTTAACCGGATCTTTCTTTTGGTGTTTTATCATTGAGACTTTTGAGTTTGTTTCTGTGCAATTATAATAATTACTGACACTAGTCCATATTTAATTTGTAATTTGAATTTGATTAATTTTAGAGCCCTACTTTTGATATATTAATCTAAAATTTGGCAAATTCCATTACATATTCCATGCTACACAGAAATGTCCATTTTTATGATTACGACCACAATTCATGAGAAATCATAAGACCCTTGTTGAGAACATTTGGTCTAATAGAGTTCAGGATGTCAACTGAATGCTTGAGGCTGTAGAAGACATGAGGTGTGTGTGTGTGTGTGTGTGTGTGTGTGTGTGTGTGTGTCATGTTGCACGCTCTATTTCAGGACGCTCTCTGCGTCTGGCTGTCACCATGTCATTCGGGGTGACACTGTGGTCATCCAACCGACCGACACAGAGACGCCACGCACACACGGCAGTAAATTCATAACCTATACACACACCTCTATTCTCACACACACGCACACACACACCTGTGCCAGTTGTGTGTGTCTATTTGCTCTATTTGATTAAACACATCATGTTGTCTGAACGTTTTGTGTGTGTGTGTGTGTGTGTGTGTGTGTGTGTTACTCAGGTTCACTTGCTGTTTATGATGTCGTCAGTGAGACTAGTGAACTATTTAGACTAAAATAGCATCAGTGTGACACATAGCAACCACACACACAATATTGATATATAACATGTTATTGGTAAAGTATTACTATAGTTTCTACATAGTGCTGTCTGTAAGATTTTCTAAATATTTTTGAAAGAGTCTCTTCTGTTCACCAAGGCTGCATTTATTCGATCAAAATACAGTAAAACAATTATATTGTGAAATGTTATTACAATTTAAAATAACAGTTTTATATGTGAATATATAGTAAAGTGTCATTTATTCCTGTGATTAAAGCTGAATTTATTAGATGATAAATACAGTAAAACAGTGTAATATTATATCAGTGTAAAACAGCTGTTTTCTATGTGAATATTTAGTAAAGTGTCATTTATTCCTGTGATTAAAGCTGAATTTATTAGATGATAAATACAGTAAAATAGTGTAATATTATATCAGTGTAAAACAGCTGTTTTCTATGTGAATATATAGTAAAGTGTCATTTATTCCTGTGATTAAAGCTGAATTTATTAGATGATAAATACAGTAAAATAGTGTAATATTATATCAGTGTAAAACAGCTGTTTTCTATGTGAATATAAAGTAAAGTGTCATTTATTCCTGTGATTAAAGCTGAATTTATTAGATGATAAATACAGTAAAATAGTGTAATATTATTTCAGTGTAAAACAGCTGTTTTCTATGTGAATATATAGTAAAGTCTCATTTATTCCTGTGATTAAAGCTGAATTTATTAGATGATAAATACAGTAAAATAGTGTAATATTATATCAGTGTAAAACAGCTGTTTTCTATGTGAATATAAAGTAAAGTGTCATTTATTCCTGTGATTAAAGCTGAATTTATTAGATGATAAATACAGTAAAATAGTGTAATATTATATCAGTGTAAAACAGCTGTTTTCTATGTGAATATATAGTAAAGTGTTATTTATTCCTGTGATTAAAGCTGAATTTATTAGATGATAAATACAGTAAAATAGTGTAATATTATATCAGTGTGAAACAGCTGTTTTCTATGTGAATATATAGTAAAGTGTCATTTATTCCTGTGATTAAAGCTGAATTTATTAGATGATAAATACAGTAAAATAGTGTAATATTATATCAGTGTAAAACAGCTGTTTTCTATGTGAATATAAAGTAAAGTGTCATTTATTCCTGTGATTAAAGCTGAATTTATTAGATGATAAATACAGTAAAATAGTGTAATATTATTTCAGTGTAAAACAGCTGTTTTCTATGTGAATATATAGTAAAGTGTCATTTATTCCTGTGATTAAAGTTGTATTTTCAGCATCATTACTCCAGTCTTCAGTCACATGATCTTCACTAATCATTCTGATGTCAGGATTTAATGATTATTATCAGTGTTGAAAGCAGTTGTGCAGCTTCATATTTTTGTGGAACAAAATATTTTCAGGATTTGTAGATGAATACAATATTTAAAAGAACATAATTTATTAGAAATACAAATTATAAATGTCTTTCATGTGATCAATTTAATGCATCTTTGCTATAAAAGAAAAAATAAAGTAGCAAAAGTACCATGTTATTCTTGGAGTACTGCTATATACTATAATTTGCCGTATCTGCTATAATTTGATATTACCATGCGACACCATGACTGCATATTTATTTTTCATGGTACAAAAAGTACCCTGATTCAGTAATACTATGTTATTTTGAAATGTACCGTGATACTGTTTGATTACTGTATTCATATAGCATGCTACTTTTGTAAGCTCTTAAAAATGGATAATTGGTATTACTGTGGTAACGTATCCAGACATGCATGTTTGTAAGGGTTGTAATGAAGGCTCTACCTACTCTAGTCATCAAGTTAGTCTGGGCTGGTGCGTAATTAACTACACTGCTAAATTACGGCCTACTCGCCCGGTCTGAGATTAAAGAGAGACCGTCCGACTGAGCACTTTAACGTTGTGTGCTAGTCAGATGTGAGAGAATCAAATCATCATGTGATGGTTAATATATGGGGAAAGATACCATGAGGGCCAATGAGATTTCCTGTGGGCGGGGCTTCAGTGCATTATTACATCACATACAGCCGTTGGTTGGTGAGGGCGAGCTGATTGCAGATTTATTGTGGCATTGACGTCAGAACATTGTTCGGGTTGGCGTTCGGAACAGAGGCGGCCCAGACGAATGATAAGCAGCGCTGCTAATGTAAACAAGCGCCGAGGCCAGTGGCGCTGCTCCGCGCGGGGCGGCAGATTCCTCACATTCCGCCATCTGAAATTAAGGATGCAAGATATGCTTGGCAGAGCTCAGGACAGTTTTCCTGGACAGAAGGCATGCGATGTTGTGCGAATGTGTGTGTGTGTTTACCTTTTTGTACTAGTTCCCATCTAATCTACTTATTTTATCTGCTCTCTTCCTCGACTACACTTTTACTCTGTTTTAAACTCTAGTAAAGCCAGTTTCTGATGGGTTTTACTGGTACAAGTTGGTCATAATCTGGTCTAGATGGTTAGCTTGTGCACTGGTGGTCTTGGCTTTAGCCTGGTAGACCCTCTTGAACCAGAAAGGACCTGTTTGATCACCCTATTCTGGTCTGTCCTGGTATTTCACACTGGGATTCAATGAAGTTAGCAATGTTAAAGTGGCATAATTTATAAAAGTCTCTTTCCTCACTCTCAGGCCGGCACTATGTTCACGTTTACTCTAGTAAAGCCAGTTTCTGATGTCCAAGTTGGTCATAATCTATTCCAGATGGTTAATCAGTTGGCCTAGCCTCTGATGGTCTTGGACTGGCTTGAGCTTGTAGTCCACTTAGGAGACCACCTTTGTTTCCAGCAGGGATTACATGAAGTTCACTTGAAGTTAAATTGGCGTAGTTACTAACCGTATCCTTCTTGTCTCTCCATAGATTCCCTGGCTCTTCAGGAGCGTGGAGAACACCCTCACTGGTGTGTGGTGGCGTACTGGGAGGAAAAGACCCGCGTTGGGCGCCTCTACTCCGTCCAGGAGCCATCTCTGGACATCTTCTATGACCTACCTCAGGGCACGGGCTTTTGCTTGGGCCAGCTCACCTCCGAAAACAAGAGTCAACTGGTGCAAATGGTTCGGGCCAAGATCGGTTACGGCATCCAGCTCAGCCGCGAACCCGACGGCGTGTGGGTGTATAACCGGAGTTGCTACCCCATTTTCATTAAGTCAGCCACACTGGACAACCCCGACTCACGTACGCTGCTGGTGCATAAAGTATTCCCTGGGTTTTCCATCAAGGCTTTCGACTTCGAGAAGGCGGGAAGCCTGCAGCGGCCCAACGACCACGAGTTCAGCCAGCAACCGCGGACGGGCTTCACCGTCCAGATCAGTTTCGTGAAGGGCTGGGGACAGTGTTACACCAGACAGTTCATCAGCAGCTGCCCCTGCTGGCTGGAGGTCATATTTAATAACCGATAACAGCAAGCCCCGCCCACTCTCACCACGCCCCGCCCATTCCTTCACGGCTATGGAGACGGACTAGCCCTTACCTTCTATGGACTGTATTGTTTGTCTGTTTTGTTTCTGCGAGAAGCGGAGGATGGAAAACGAAAACTCACTTTGACTTTAATAAATGACTAAGATTTAATTAAGTGAAATAAAAGCTAAAAATTTATTTTATGTTAAATATAAATATATTATTACCTGTAAATACGAAGTTTTATATGCATTGTTATTTATGTATTGTGCAATGTGTTGATGAGATGAAAAAGAGATGCACTTTGCTTAATATAAATGCAAACAAAGAAATGCCAAAATAAAACAAAAAATACCGAACATATCTCTGAATTTGTGTTACTTTGGCAGCCATCAAAAACATGAAAATTGTGAGATTTTGCATACTTTTATTTTTATACTCTCTGTTCTTAAATTTGTATTTTTTATCTATACTTATAATGTGCAAGCAATTGTGAGTGCTGAAAATTAAATTTAAAAACATAGTCGTGATCAACTGTAAAAATCATGGAAATTCATTGTCAAATTCAGATTAAGACAATCTCTCTAATGACCCACATTGCTCTAATTTCAGAATCACATTTTATTTCCATCTGTGCCAAGTTTCAATTTTTAATGATGTGAATGCGTGCAAATTCCCTCAGTGTAACTCGAATGCCCCGTGGTCCGGTTGTGTGCCAGGAACAGCAGGTCTCTGGGGGAGGGGAAGCGTCTACGGCCCGTCTAGACGAGCGAGCGCCACGCCTCCTCCTCCGCTCCTGATATGGACGTCTGCTGGGGGGATTACAGCCGTAAGCCTGCTCTGACCCGACTGCTCCTGAGAGACCTAAATTCACCAGCCCCAGATTCCCATGCAGACCCGAGTCGGACAGAAACTGTTATTTCATGATGAAAATGAAAAAGTAAAAATGTCGTTTTATCCCTTTTCTTTCTTCCTCTGTCTGCCTGTCTTTCTTGGGTGGGTTAGGAGCACGTTGGTGTCTAAAGTGGGTATTAGTGTCATGGTGGTGTCCTGGTCTCTGTAATCCAAACTCTCCTAATGCATCTAAAGCTTGTGCTGGCCAGGAAACCGGACAGATGCCTCGACCCGACACCAATACGAAGAGCTTATTTAGTCCACAAAGACACTGAACTGTGAACACAAAACCAGCTAATTACACCGTAAGCAAGGACAAAAAGATGAGCAAATAAAATGACATTTTTTATTTTTGCTAAAGGAATAGTTCAGCTAAAAATGAATAATGACAAACTTTCTGGCTTTAAAGGTCATTCAAAGGAAAACAGCGCGAGTCCTTCACTTAGGAAGTCAGGGAAGGTCTCGTTTATTGGAGGGTGAAATCTCTCTAACACGGCTGGGTCATGATTGTGTTAAGCAGATCACTGTCTGAGGAAGCAGGACAGCTCGTCCACAAACACAAAGGAGAGGCTCTCGGCGCCGCCGGCACGTCTCTGCCCTGAGGAACGGGCCGTTTTCCCCGGCATCAGCCATCTTGATAACTCAAGCATCAGCACAAACAAGTATGCTTCTGAAAAAGACACACACAGTCTTGTTTTGTAGAAACCAACGGTTTAATAGTTCAAAAAGCACCAGATCACAGGTTGTAGAACTAAACACAACGTTCTTTGTGAGTTTTAGAACGTTTCTCCTGTGACATCATGTTTTGTTCTAATCGGAATCTTTACATGAGTCATTATTGATTATTTGTTTATATTTATTTATGTTTATAAGAAAATCTTAAGAACTACTTAAAATTAAGGTTAAAAATAAAGCAACAAATAAAATAAAACGTTCAAAATGCTTTTAAATTATATATATATATATATATATATATTAAACTATAATAATGAAGAACAAGGTAAACATATAATGAAGATCTTAATTTGTCTTCAGGGAAACATGTATCTTCTGCTGCTTCCAAAGAGCAATACTGAATGAACAAAATAAGAAAAGTTTGCACATCAAAGCTTCCTCCTGTTCAAAAGTTTTCACCCCCAGCTCTTAATTAATCATATTTTCTTCCGGCGCAACAGTGAACGTTTATTAATAGTTGTGCTTGAATCCCTCCATCATCCTCACTGTGAGAAGCTGGATCTCAAAATCATACAGTCACTGCTGGAAAGAGTTGAAATATGCAGAAGATGCTGGAAAACTGACGGATTTGCAGGAGCTGAAGGATTTTTCTGAAGAACGTCGGGCAGTTTAACTGCTCAGGACAAACACGGCACTCAAGAACAACATCACAAAACCAAAACACAGCCGTGGATCATCCAGACAGCACTGCGAATCAAGGGTGTGTAAACTTTTGCATGGGTCATTCTTATAATTTTTAATAAAATAAAATGCATTTTGTTATGATCACTCTTATTTTATTAAAATATTTAACAGTTTTCAGATTCTGCAAGGGGTGTGTAAACTTTTGAGCACCACTCTATATATATATATATATATATATATATATATAGTTGTTCTCATAAAGTTTACATATAAACCATATATTTATATATATATATGTATGTATTAGATTTATATTTTGCATAAATGAATGTAAGTGCATGTCAGCTGAGCACGCACAAGCAATACCTGCTTCACTTCACCCTAGAGAAAACACTCAAAACACTTTATCTGATTTCATTTCATTTTTCTCTTTCTCATCAATCAGATAAGGGCTTTCCATTCGCTCTTCACACGCTATGAACAGCCGTCTGAAAAACTGCGACTGACTCCAGCATGGAGCCAAAGAGCCTGTGGCGTCAATGAGAAACTGTTTGATCTTCCTCTTCTGTGCCTCTGTGTCAGAGCTAAAGGGATAGTAATGAAGTGTCTGTCATTTACTCACCCTCATGTTGTTAAACCCGTTTTGAAGAATCTGTCATAGTCCAAAAAAAGTATCGTAACAGTCGTCAATATGACTCAAGTCTTCTATAGTCATGCAACAGCTTTGTGTGAGGAACAGAGTGATATTAAAGACAATTTCTTTCATTTTCCTGTGCACTGAAGCTCTGAAATCCACATTCATATATAATGTGTCTAGATAGTTTTCATTCATTTTAGTTTTAGTTATTGTAAAGGCCTATAAAGCATTTAAAGGGGCTGGAAAGCATCTGGGAAACGTCTTCAAGACATTCATTCTAAATCATAAACATCTTACAAAACATGTCTATTTAACATCTGACAGGAAACGTCTTAGAGACGTATTGCGAACTCTCTAAAATATACGACCTCCCCATGTAAACACACATCAAATATGTCTGCTATCTAAGTATTTTCATGTATTAATTGTTTTAATTGCCAATAAGTGAGCAACTTGTTATGAAGCTTTAAAAACAAGACCTTCCCTGACTTCTTATATGAAGCAAAAAAAATCTAAAGGATATGACTTTTATGACAAACTCCCGAAAACCTCTCTTCCGTTCAATCACACGTGAAATGAATGCAATGTTCAGGATAAAACTGAAAGAGCTATTATGTACTGTAATATCAATGTGTCATGCAAAGAAAAAACATTCATATATAGATTTATACCCAGATACACACAGACATCTTATACAGATCTGGAAAGCATCTGCTGTGTACAAACTTTGAGAAACGTCTTTAAAATGCCAGTTTTACACTCATTCTAAATCGTAAACATCTTAAAGACATTTTCTAAATATCTCTTTAATGTCTACAGCTTTCCTGTGTCTCAAACAGTAGAGAGTGGTGCTGGCAACATCAAGGTCATGGGTTCGATTCACAGGGAAAGCAAGAACTGATTAGAACGTCAATGTGTTTCTTGATTGCAATGCAACTCACTTTTGATAAAAGCGTCTGATAAATGCATGAATATCTTACAGGAATGCAGATGTATAGCCTATATGTATAATGCAGGAATATTGCAGATGACAAAACTCTCTTAAAAAAATGCATCGTCCAGACAAACATGCATATCAAACAGACTCTCTGAGATGTGCGTGTGCTATTATGGTATAGGCTACGTTTAATATTGACAACCGCATTTACTCGACAGTAGTCTGATTGAGCCAGTCAAATCTCCATTAAGCGTGATAAACGTCATTGTAAACGCGCTAGCCGGACACTTTATTCGTTGCACTCGCTCACAGGTGGAGATGGAGAACCGAGGCTGGATCTAGAACCTTCGGATGACGCACAGCTCAAATCTCCATCGCTGTAAGGTACAGAAAGCAGAACTACACGCACTCTATGACGGACCAGTCCAGTCCGGGTCCGTTCACACACTGAGTTTTCCCACAATGCGGATTTGAGTCCTGAAAACTTACAGGTTCCGTTACAGAATGCAGGTGTCACTGCTGTAAATCATCCTATCGTGTGTGTGTGTGTGTGTGTGTGTGTGTGAGAGAGAGAGAGAGAGAGAGAGAGAGATTGTGTGTGTGTGTGTGTGTGTGTGTGTGTGTGTGTGTGTGTGTGTGTGTGTGTGTGTGTGTGTGTGTGTGTGTGTGTGTGTGAGTGAGTGAGTGAGTGAGTGAGTGAGTGAGTGAGTGAGAGAAGGTGTCTATGTGGGTGAGTGTCTATGTGTGTGTCAGAGTGAGTGAGTGGGTGATGGATTGTGTGTGTGTATAAGAGTGAGTATGTTTTTGTGTGAGAGTGTCTGTGTGTGTGAACTTGTATTAAGAACAGGTCTGACAACCGTGTTGTGTTGCTGTGTGAACGTGATCCACTTTAATCAACAGGTGGGCGCGGCCTTTTGTAATTTTTAATATGTCTGGCTTTCCATGTAATTCACTTCCAGTTATTTTCAGTTGTGCAAAACAGCTCATTATGCTGCTTGATATTACCAACTGGCATTTCTTGCTGTAGTATCTTAATGAATTGTCTTTATTATAATCATGCTCAAGCAAACTATTTTACTGTTGGTATATTCTTCTTGTTAGTTTTCAATAGACCTTATTCAGAGCAGTGCCAGGTATGACGGGTATGAAAGCGAGGCTGTGAGGGATAAACTTGCTGTTTTTTTTAATGGCATCCGCTGCAATTTTCTCCAGCTCATGTTGTCTGGAGTTTTTTTGTCTTGGAAATATTTTCTCAGTGTTTTGTCAGCAGAACAATCCAAAAACACATTACATAACATCGCAACCCAATGAAGAGATGCATGTCCATCCCTCACAGCCTCGCTTTCATTCCTGATGAAAATCAAAGATGCCGCTGTTGTGAATAAGGTCTAGACCAGCTAATAAAGTCCTGCACATTCACAGAAAACCCCTTAATTCTGCGTTGAAAAATAAGGTGGATAGTCTCAAATATACACTTTTAGAATCAAACTATCATAACAGCGTCATTTTAATGACCTCATCCACATCGCTATGATCAGATGCTTTCTGAACCGCTGTTTTCTCACCACTGTCATTTATATTGTGTGTGTATATACTTTATTGAGGAAAGCATGCAGCACATATTTACATTTTCATCTAATCGTTGCTCTAAGTGATATACTGTTATTTATATATATATATATATATATATATATATATATGCAAAGGTATTTCCAACTTCTTTTTACTTCTAAGCAAAGAATGAAAAAGAGCTTCACCGTCACCAGTGTTGTGAGTAACGCATTACAAGTAACTTTAGTTACGTGATCAGATTTACTGATTTCCTCAGTTACTTTTTTCAAGTAACTAGTAAAGTAACGCATTACTTTTAAATTTATGACAAAATATCTGTTACTTTTACTTAAATCGAGTTGCTTTGTGTTCTCATGTATTGACTGACATCTCCTGTCATCATGTTGAGAAATGTGTGTGTGTGTGTGTGTGTGTGTGTGTGTGTGTGTGTGTGTGTGTGTGTGAACATGATGATTATTGTAGTTTTAGACTAAATGTGAGCATTTAATAATCTCACTCGCCCATAAAGAAATTCAGTTTTCCTCAAAATGAATAAAATCATTGAAATGCAAAATTAGAATATTACTCAAACCTCCATTAATTGAATACAAATATTTGTTTTATTTAACATATACATTTAATCTCACTTTATTGACTCGCTGCTGACCTTTGACTCAGCAAAAATGACTTTTTTCCCGTTTTATTGCTGAAGTCAGTGTTAAACTTTCTTCTTCTGTGATGCAGAACGGCAGCGGCTGAAAGGTTTGTTTGAGCTCGACTGAACACGTGTGAATTTGCATTTCCTTCAGCCTTATTTAAATATTGGTGTGAAAAAGCCTTTAAATTTGCCCAAAATTAAAACGTTTTTTGTTATTATAAAAAAAACAATCAAACAAAAAATCCCAACCAAGATAAAATAAAAAACACAAAGTAATATAATGCATTACTTTTCGAAAAAAGTAACTAAGTAACACAATTAGTTACTTTTTAACAGAGTAACGCAATATTGTAATGCATTACTTTTTAAAATCACTCTCCCAACATTGACTGTGAGTATCTCTGGGAGTCTCTTGAGCACGAGCAATAAATTGCAGGCTGTAGTTCACTGAACGGCCACTGGTGTCGCTAATAACAAGTTTTCTCATTTCTATAGAGCCTTTAATAGATCAAGTTCAACTAAGCGATAAATGTTGCTTTGGCAACTAACTGAAATAATTATTAATATAAATATTTATTTCAGCTAATTTATTTCAAATAATGAAAACCTTTTTCTCAACCAGTTGGTGCTTGCAACGCCAAGGTCATGGGTTTGATTCCCAGGGAAAGCAAGAACTGATTAGATTATCAATGTGTTTCTTGAATGCAATGCAAGTCGCTTTGGATAAAAGCATCTTATAAATGTAAATGTACAACTAGCTTCATCGAAGGTGATCAGAATGATGAATTCATCATAAAAAGCTGCCATACAACTAGTAAAACAGCAATATAGTTTGTCCGGTACGGTGCGCAAACATGTCACTGTAATGTTTTGTTGCATTCAGTGGTCTTTTACAACACTCATCTAAATGACGTCACATGAAAGACTTCTGTTGTTTTTGTATGAAGATAATTATAATTATAACAGACAAACCCAAACCTTACCCTAAACCAAACCCTTATGAATCATTTCTTTTTTACCTTTGAGGTCTTTCACGAAGCGTGGTTTTGTCAGACGAGACTCCTTACCGAGAAAACGTAATCTTCAACATATAAAAGCTACATAAACACACACTAGTCACACATTTAGACAGAAGAAATCGGCTACAATGTGGTTACAGTAACACACAATGATCAGGAAGTAAACATTAGATGTGTTGGCATGAGACTAGAGGGGGTGTAGAAGTTTGTCGAGCAATATCCAGTGATTACTGATTTGTCCCTAGCAATAATTTTGATAATGTAAATGTATATAACCACTGTTGTCTGATTGTGTCTTGTGGTTTTTATGTATTACTTATTTTATTTGAGCAGGAAACTCGCATCATTTATCCAATTGGCTTTGTTTTTTTCTAAAGTGACAGTTTATAGTGATTTGGTTGTGCGACACGGCAAATCTCAGAAACCTAGAATGCCGTAAGCGAGGAAAAAATCAAGTTCTGTGCACGAAAATATGCGGTACATCCCCTTGCTTATTGTTTCGGGGACCGTGCATTTAATATATATATTTTTTATGACAAATGCAATGGCTTTCCAGCGTCTCAATCAGTAGAGAGTGTCGCTTGCAACGCCAAGGTCATGGGTTCGAAAACATGGGTTCGAAAAACAAGAACTGATTAGAATGTCAATGTGTTTCTTGAATGCGATGCAAGTCGCTTTGTATAAAAGCGTCTGATAAATGCATGAATGTAAATGCAGGATAAGTGGCAAATCCTAATGTTTGTGAGTGTGTTAGTTTGTGTTTTTGAGGAGCACTTGTGAAAGGTGTGTGTGTGTGTGTGTGTAAATGTACTGCAGCACTGAGACTCAGTCCAGAAATCTGAGAGCGAGGGAGAGTTGTTCTCTGGCTGTTGTTGGGGAAAAGCTGAGTTGTGTGAATTCCTATGTGGATTGCCATAAATTACAGTGAGGAAGCACACAAACACACACATGCACAGACGAACACCACCTATTGTGTAGATCTTGATCTCTGTCAAGCTCAAACCAAGGAAATAACATCAAACTCACAAACTTCTGTCTCCATAGCAACAGACAGCTACTTGATCAGAAGATATAAAATATCTTTCTTTATTTCCCAAGTACAACTACACTTGTTTATGTCCTTGATATCGTTTTATTTATTCCAGATCGAGGAAAATAAAACTTTAGGCATAGAAAAAAGTGAAATACTAAACTTTGTCCCAGGGTTCATAGTGGTTTCTCAGTCCCTCATGCGAAACAAGAAATGAAAACTCTGACTTTATGTAGATCTGTGGGATTTTGCATTACGTTTTTGTTTCTAGTAAATGAAAAGCGACGATCAAAACACAGATGGAGTGGATGGAGTCCATCAACAGCCCATGTCACTTAAACCATCCCTTTAATTGTTTGGATTTTCAGACTCTTTACTAGTCATTTTATCTTGATCGTTTTCAATTAACCGGCAGAATACAACAAACCAGTATCCCTGATGTTCTCAGTGCAACTCAGACCACCAGAAAACAAACAAATAAATGCAGCGGTTCAATAAACAGTTCAGATAAACGGTCATAAATGTGTTGCACTGATGCTAAACAGAAGCTGCATCAAATCTGAAACGCTTCACGTGGACAAGAAACTGGACTAGCATGCAGAAGATTCAAGTTAGCATGTTTGGCTGATTTAGCAAGTTAGCATGTTTGGCTGATTTAGCAAGTTAGCATGTTTGGCTGATTTAGCAAGTTAGCATGTTTGGCTGATTTAGCAAGTTAGCATGTTTGGCTGATTTAGCAAGTTAGCATGTTTGGCTGATTTAGCATGTTTGGCTGATTTAGCATGTTTGCATGTTTAGTTAAATTAGCATGTTTAGCTAATTTAACAAGTTAGCTAATGACCATGCAACACCAAATGTTAGTTAGTTACTCATTAATTTCATATAATGGAACAATTTTCCAGTTTTTAATTAGTT
Organism: Rhodeus uyekii; assembly: GCA_037043235.1. Lineage (NCBI taxonomy): Eukaryota > Metazoa > Chordata > Actinopteri > Cypriniformes > Acheilognathidae > Rhodeus > Rhodeus uyekii. The sequence goes on from JAWRVZ010000046.1 coordinate 3,876,482, forward strand.
TTAAGTTTATAATAGATGTTTAATTGTAATGTTAAAATTCTACAAAACAAAGTCAGAGAACCTTGTCTTGCACTTAAATTACCATTTTTATATTAGCTTAGCATATTTATATTAGCTTGTTTATGGAGTAAAAGAACATAAATATTCTAAAAATGTTGTGTTTTTAAAAGGTTTTTGTCAATCTACAGAAAAATTTGTGAAAGTGAGAATTCATCACAAACTAAATTTTGAGTTAAACAATGCATTTCTATCGACAATGTTCACACAAATGACGGAAAATCAGAACAACCAAGGATAGCAGTTCATTTTCTTTGTTTAGAAAGAGAAAAAAATATCTAAATTGGTCTTTATTTATTTAATTTATTAAATTTTTTAGCATCATTATTTTGTCAATGGTTCTTAAATTACCAAATTTAATAAATTACATTTATTTAATTATTGGTAATTGAAATAAAGCTGAAAGTAAATTAATAAGATATAAAAAGATGAAAAACGTAAAAATTACATATACATTATAGAATGACTAAAACAAGGACAAATAAAGCTATAAAGAAATGGGAAATAAAAATGACAAAAGCACATACTAACTTAAAATGTTAATAGAAAATAAATTACTAAACACTCCCCTCGTCTATCATTGGTTGGACAAACAGATAGTCCCGCCCCCAACGGTTGAGTATTTGCATTCTCTAACAAACCGATCAGACTCACTGTTACATGTTTCAGTGGAATTAACCCTCAAACGACTTTTGGCAGATGCTTTTATCCAAAGCATTCAAGCTTACGTTTTTTTATCAGTTCTTGCTTTCCCTGGGAATCGAACCCATGACCTTTCCGTTGCAAATGTTAATATCTACTGTAAGCTTATTATTTGGTCCGACATGTTCATATACAGTACCAAGTGTTTTCACATTGAAAGATAAGCACGTTCAGTTGTAAGTGTGTATCTGTCTTTAGTGCATGTGTGTGTGTGTGTGTGTGTGTGTGTGTTGGTGACAGCAGGCTGGTGTTTGGTTCTCCGTCAGTGGGGGTGGAGGACTGCTGTCTCCCCCACCTGCGGAGCTCCTGACTGGGCAGCGCTGTCTGCTAATGCCCATAAATCAGATCTCCACCGCACTGGATGGAAGTTTGCATTAAGGAACTGCCTTTAATCCAGACGCCTTTTATCTAATTAAAGTGTCTGAAAGCGGAACTACAGGGAGTCTTCAACACCCCCTTTACCACACACACACACACACACACACACACACACACACACACACACACACACACACACACACACACACACACACACACACACACACACACACACACACACGGCAGAAGCAGAAACATATGTGCCATAAACAAGCACACTTACAGAAACATAAAGCATGTCATCTGGCTGTGTTCATAACTGGGTCTCTATACACACTTATTTATGGGTCTTTGGAAAAACAAACAGCAAACACTGGGACACATACACACTCACACACACATACACACTCACACACACATACACATACACACTCACACACACATACACACTCGCACACACATACACACACATACACACTCGCACACACATACACACACATACACACTCACTCATTCACACTCACGCTCTCTCACACACACATACACACTCACTCACTCACACACACATACACACTTGCTCACACACACACACTCACTCATTCACACTCACGCTCTCTCACACACACATACACACTCACTCACTCACACACACATACACACTCGCACACACACACACTCGCACACACATACACACACATACACACTCACTCATTCACACTCACGCTCTCTCACACACACATACACACTCACTCACTCACACACACATACACACTTGCTCACACACACACACTCACTCATTCACACTCACGCTCTCTCACACACACATACACACTCACTCACACACACATACACACTTGCTCACACACACACACACACACACACACACTCACTCACTCACACATACACACTCATTCACGCTCTCTCACACACACACTCACTCACACACACATACTCACTCACTCACACACACACACTTGCTCACACACACACACTCACTCATTCACACTCGCGCTCTCTCACACACACACACACACTCACTCACTCACACACACATACACACTTGCTCACACACACACACTCACACTCACTCGCTCTCTCACACACACATACTCACTCACTCACTCACACATACACACTCACACTCACTCACTCACTCACTCACACATACACACTCATTCACGCTCTCTCACACACACACACACACTCACTCACTCACACACACATACACACTTGCTCACACACACACACTCACACTCACTCGCTCTCTCACACACACATACTCACTCACTCACTCACACATACACACACATACTCACTCACTCACTCACACATACACACTCACACTCACACTCACTCACTCACTCACTCACACATACACACTCATTCACACTCACTCACACACACATACTCACTCACTCACTCACACATACACACTCATTCACGCTCTCTCACACACACACTCACTCACACACACATACTCACTCACTCACACACATACTCACTCACACACACATACTCACTCACTCACTCACACATACACACACATACTCACTCACTCACTCACACATACACACTCACACTCACACTCACACACACATACACACTCACACATACACACACATACTCACTCACTCACTCACTCACTCACACATACACACTCACACATACACACACATACTCACTCACTCACTCACACATACACACTCATTCACACTCACTCACACACACATACTCACTCACTCACTCACACATACACACTCATTCACGCTCTCTCACACACACACTCACTCACACACACATACTCACTCACTCACACACATACTCACTCACACACTGACACTTACACACTCTCACATTCACTCGTTCACTCGCGTGCGCACACACACGCTCACACACACACTTGCGCACACTTACACTCACTCACTCACTCACTCACTCACTCACTCACACGCACACACTCACATACACACACACTAAGTCGCGCACTCACACACTCGCTCACTGTACAAACTCTTTATTCTCTCCCCCACATTAACTCGACCTCTAAACCATCCCATCACAGAAAACCTTTAGCATTTTAACATGTACATAAAACATCAGTTAGTCTGATTTATAAGCTGTTTTCATCATGGGGACCGAAACATTTCCCACAAGGACAAGGATTTCAGAAGCTGCCATCTTTGTCCTCATAATGCAGGCTTTACCAGCTCAGATTTCTTGAAAGCATTTGAGAATCATAACATCATAATTATAAAATATAAATAAAACATACAAGTGCTTGTATGTTCTTCATTATATATTTTTGGACTAAACGCCTGATTTTATTAATTTTTTTCACGCATCATCACACACCTTGAAGTGACGATAAATTGCTGAATGGATAAATATAAACAAATAATCAATAATAATATAAATTAAGAATGACTAAATTTTTTACATATGTGTGTGTGTGTATATACATATATGCATATGTGTGTGTGTGTGTATATATATATGCATATGTGTGTGTGTGTGTGTATATATATATATATATATATATATATGCATATGTGTGTGTGTGTATATATATATATATATATATATATATATATATATATATATATATATGCATATGTGTGTGTGTGTGTGTGTATATATATATGCATGTGTGTGTGTGTGTGTGTGTGTATATATATATGCATATGTGTGTGTGTGTGTGTGTGTATATATATGCATATGTGTGTGTGTGTGTGTGTGTGTGTATATATATATATATATATATATATATATATGCATATGTGTGTGTGTGTGTGTGTATATATATATGCATATGTGTGTGTGTGTGTGTGTATATATATATATGCATATGTGTGTGTGTGTGTATATATATATATATATATATATATATATATGCATATGTGTGTGTGTGTGTGTGTGTGTATATATATATATATATATATATGTGCATATGTGTGTATGTATGTGTATATACATATATGCGTGTGTGTGTGTATATATATATATATATATATATATAATATACATAAAGATTTTCAATTATTTAATTTTTACGTGAAATATAACCTAGACACTTTCTGTTTTTAATTTTGTGTACTTTATTCTCATGCCTAGTTACTCGTGAAAGATTTATACAGTTCAGCATTGAACTTTCACTGTTACCATAACAGCCAACAACCAGCACACACCGATTGGTCGATTCCAAACACAAACCTTCCTAATTGGCTGAAAGCTTTTATTTATTCTATTACATAGAGGACATCAACTAAGCAGTCACTTGAGTCCTGCACTCTTCCTTCTGTGGATTATTCTCACCTGTTACATCATTTAGCAAGTGAAAGTCTGATCATTTGGCCGTTTGATCAATAGTAATAGATATATTAGGCATATCAAGCAGCACTATTTACAACAACCGCTCCAGAAACAAGATATCTGTTAAAGAACGCATCATGTTTTATTGATGTACAAACACTGTTATTAAAGTGCACTGCAGCATCTTTGCACAAATCCTCAACACGAAGACGAGCTTGACCGTGTGAATGCGTTTGGCATGATTGATGCTCTGCATCCAGGGTTGAATGCGTCTCTATCAACACATCTCTGCGGTAAAGGACAGGTGGGATTATGGGGTGTTATGTGAGCACACATACGCACAATATTGATGTCATACTGTCACTCTGATTGATGACCGCAGTCGTCAACAGAAAGAGTCACACCTATAGGCACACAAATGTCTGATCGTGAGATGAAGGGCTCTGTGTTCACACACAAATTGTGATTCCCAAACAGATCTGCATTTAAAGAGGGACTAGATCCCAAAGAGTGTAAGAAGGCGTCCACATCACCCAAGCATTGTGGGAATAGCGTCAAAACATACATGTGAAATACACCGTATACCAACATATAAGTAGTGAGAAATATTCCAATCACAGCGCCGTGGATCTTTAGTAGAGCCGTGCTTTGAATCGCCACAATTAGCAGCCAATAAAACCACAATGAGATGTAGTTGCCAAGCAACGATGCGCCTTGAAATAGAGATGATATACAAGTGTTATTTTTGACAATAGAGGTGGTCAGGTGTAACTCATGTGTTCACCGCAATAATAATAATAATAATCAAAATGAGCTTGACGGGTCAATCCAGCCGTATTATATTGAACACTAGTGATTAGACCGTGATTTCACTGTTCATTAACTAAACTAAATCAGTTCTCCACGTCTAAGGTTAGGTGAGAGGATTGGAAAGCTTTTGTACTCATGGTCTGTGCAAAGAAAATGATTTTTTTAAATGACGAATGTTGTAAAACCGTTAATATCATGATAAATATTCAGTTTAAAAGAAATGCATATTTACCTGATAAAATTAGTGTAAAAAAACACACACAGATGCAAACAGTTTATGATAATCATAAAAGTTTCTTGAGCAGTAAATCATACTATTAGAATGATTTCTGAAGGATCATTTAATCGAAGATACTAGAAATTCAACTTTGATCAGAAATAAATGACATTTGACCTATATATTCACATAGGAAACAGCTGTTTTACACTGATATAATATTACACTGTTTTACTGTATTTATCATCTAATAAATTCAGCTTTAATCACAGGAATAAATGACACTTTACTATATATTCACATAGAAAACAGCTGTTTTACACTGATATAATATTACACTGTTTTACTGTATTTATATCTAATAAATTCAGCTTTAATCACAGGAATAAATGACACTTTACTATATATTCACATAGAAAACAGCTGTTTTACACTGATATAATATTACACTGTTTTACTGTATTTATATCTAATAAATTCAGCTTTAATCACAGGAATAAATGACACTTTACTATATATTCACATAGAAAACATATGTTTTACACTGATATAATATTACACTGTTTTACTGTATTTATATCTAATAAATTCAGCTTTAATCACAGGAATAAATGACACTTTACTATATATTCACATAGAAAACAGCTGTTTTACACTGATATAATATTACACTGTTTTACTGTATTTATCTTCTAATAAATTCAGCTTTAATCACAGGAATAAATGACACTTTACTATATATTCACATAGAAAACAGCTGTTTTACACTGATATAATATTACACTGTTTTACTGTATTTATATCTAATAAATTCAGCTTTAATCACAGGAATAAATGACACTTTACTATATATTCACATAGAAAACAGCTGTTTTACACTGATATAATATTACACTGTTTTACTGTATTTATCTTCTAATAAATTCAGCTTTAATCACAGGAATAAATGACACTTTACTATATATTCACATAGAAAACAGCTGTTTTACACTGATATAATATTACACTGTTTTACTGTATTTATATCTAATAAATTCAGCTTTAATCACAGGAATAAATGACACTTTACTATATATTCACATAGAAAACAGCTGTTTTACACTGATATAATATTACACTGTTTTACTGTATTTATATCTAATAAATTCAGCTTTAATCACAGGAATAAATGACACTTTACTATATATTCACATAGAAAACAGCTGTTTTACACTGATATAATATTACACTGTTTTACTGTATTTATATCTAATAAATTCAGCTTTAATCACAGGAATAAATGACACTTTACTATATATTCACATAGAAAACAGCTGTTTTACACTGATATAATATTACACTGTTTTACTGTATTTATATCTAATAAATTCAGCTTTAATCACAGGAATAAATGACACTTTACTATATATTCACATAGAAAACAGCTGTTTTACACTGATATAATATTACACTGTTTTACTGTATTTATATCTAATAAATTCAGCTTTAATCACAGGAATAAATGACACTTTACTATATATATTCACATAGAAAACAGCTGTTTTACACTGATATAATAGTACACTGTTTTACTGTATTTATCATCTAATAAATTCAGCTTTAATCACAGGAATAAATTACAAGTGACAAATTATTCACATAGAAAACAGCTGCTTCAATTTGTAATAATATTTCACAATATTCCAAATTCATGCAGCTTTGAGCAGATTTTTTTACCATGATTTTACCACGTTTAAGTGTTTTTATGCAGCTCTTTAGCACGATCATTTCACTGGCCTCAAGTGGTTTATAGGTTTAATCTTGAAAACGAGGCAAAAGCTAAAAATAGATTTGAGAAGACTAGGTTTTCGAGACGAACAGCTTGAACAGAAAGTTTAGCTTCTTTTTCCAGATGCCAAGCACATTATTTCAAGCTTGTGAGTTTTGACATAATCTCAGGTGCCTGTTTAGCATTTTATCCAAAAACTGAATGAATTCTGAACTGTTGCCTTGCATTTCTGAGCGGTTTCGAAGAAAAAAGCAGGAGCAAAGACGGTTTCCGCTGCAAATGATCTGATGACAACATATGCAATGCAGAGCCAGTATGTTCATGCAACGCACACACACACAGGCAATGTGAAACCTCAGTGACCTTATCCTGACTCGAACAGACAGACGTCACACTAGAGCATGATGCACAAGCAGACATACTGCTGAAATAAGTTAGTGCTGAGAATTAAATGAATAAATCATCTCTGGCCTGATTACTTCATTTTAATTTACTCAGAAGAAAGAAACATGCCACACAGGACACACACATTGTAAAAAATTGATTTCTTGGTTCAACTTAAGTAACTTATGGATTCACTGAGAAATGTCATATTCCCTTTCAAAAGGTGCACCTTTACACCTTATTCAGCCCTTAACGGTACCTTCTGAAAGGGTAACGCCTCAGTGACAGCTTTTTTTCTGAGAGTGTACTGATATATTAAAGTAGCGAACCGTATCTTGATGAAGAAGATGAAGGTGTGTTAGTAAAAGCAGGATGTCGTGATATATAGAAAATCTATTTTCACGTTCACAGATCTAAAGCGAGCGGTTGAGAGACGGTGAGAGAGAGAGAGAGAGATGGGACGAGGTGTGAAGCGAGGGGTGTCTGTCTCCCTCAGGAAGCAGCACATCTCTCGCGTCGTGTCGCTGCCTCCGAGGGCGACGGTTGATGTACCAACAGGAAACCGCAGTGATGTCACTCGTGTGTGTGTGTGAGGTTGTTCTCTAGCTTCAGCAGACAGATCGTTAACGCAAACAAAACACCTCTATTGATTAATGAAACCTAAAGCAGGTTAAAGTCACCACAGAAACCCGTCTTCAAAATGAGATTCTTTATGGCCATCCATAATAAATAGCATGGCATTATAATATAATATAACATTCATAATCTTTCCGTTGCACAACAGGTTCTTTATAGTGGAAAAATGATCTCTTTAGATGTTTTTAAAACTGTTTGTTGAGGAACCAAAAATGCTTGTTCTATGGCATCACTTCATTTTGAAACCTTTATTATTAAAAGTGTCTGACATGTTCATCTGTGGAACACAATAGAGATGTTTAACATTCAAAAGAGTGGATGTTGTCAAGCTGTAAAAAGGCAGCATTAAACGGGACCTATTATGTAAAATTCACTTGTGCATGCTGTTTGAACATAAGTGTGTGTACAAAACCACCCCATAATGATAAAAATCCACCCACTCCTTTTTTAATCCCCATGAATCATCAGCAGTGTCTGAGAATAAAGCGTTTGCAGTTTCTATGCAGTGTGATGTCACATTGTTTAGGCCCCGCCCACGACTGCTGACAGACTCCACCCCTATTAGCATAGCTCCGCCCCTCTGTGAACTGAACACAGTCCGTCAGGTTTATCTCCATTTAACAGCAGCATTCAAGTAAGAAATGTGTTGTTATTAAAGCTACTAAAGTTATTATTTTCTGTTTTCTTTTGTTGTTTGATTCATATTAACAGCAGATACTGTATATTACTCTGCTGTCACTTTAATACACAGATCTAATATTCACATGTGATTCATTTCCCCGCTATTTACTTTCACACTCATAACCAGCTGTTTATGTGAACTTTGTGTGTATTTGACAGTTTAAGAGCAATAAGATGTGAAAGAGAACTTATTTTAATCTTCACAAGATGCTCCGTCAGACATCCAGCTTTCTATCGCTCAGAAAAAACAATAAATTAAGACTTTAACGGTTGAACGGTGAACAATTAATTTGCAGTGATTATTAGCCATGTTAAATCTATATTAATAACAAATCCATAAAAAAACACTAAACTATAAAAAAAATTGTCAAATAATGTTTATAACTTTTTAATGTCATTAAAACAAACACACAGACAGTCACACACAGAGACGCAGGCAGACACACACACACACACACACACACACACACACACACACAGAGACAGTCACACACAGACAGATACAAGCAGCAGACACACACAGATGCAGACAGACAGACACACACACACAGACAAGACAGACACACACAGTCACATGCAGAGAGACAGACAAAGACAGACAGACAGACACACACAGGGACACAAACAGATACAAGCAGACAGACACACAGATACAGACAGACACAGACAAGCAGCCACATGCAGACAGACAGAAACACACACACAGAGACACAGACAGATACAAGCAGACAAAGACAGACACACACACACAGATGCAGACACACACACACACACACACACACAGATGCAGACAGACACACACACACTGTCTCTAGATGTATTAAAAACATACATCACTGAAATGTTGTGATATGATCATCTGGTCCTCGGCGCCTGACAATAACTGAAATGAGAGCCGTCTCAGACACATGTATGTGCGCACACAATGCATTAACATGCTGAAAGTGAGTAGTTGTGCTGTGCTGAATGTGAAGAGGCCCTGTTTGGACTCTTGATCACATTGCCATGTTGTTTTGCTCTTGATGAATATTAATCTGCAGAGATAAGATGCAGTGTGTGATGGACGACCATCTGCGGGTCTCGTGGGATTGTTGGGGGCTTCTCATGAATCTGTGTGTTGTGGGGGTTTCCTATAATAAAGGTCTGTCACTCCGGCTAAAGGAGAGAATGACGTCTGCTCCGCTCTCTGAGGAACGGCAAATTTAAATATAAAACCTAAATGGCAAAAATATAAAATAATTGAATGTCAAACTTTCATCTTTTGTTTTTATAAATGAATTTGTAAACTCACAATTTGGCCAAACATAAAAATGGCTAAATAGTTTTCACACCAAAATATTTACACTGTTATGAAGTATTCATTCATAAATATAATTAAAAATGTTATCTAAAATATTTTTCATACGAATCGTTCAGCATACTTTTTTTTTTTTGAAAACCTAGACTCAAAAAACAAATGACGCAAAATGAAATATCAAACTTTTGTTGAAGTTTTCTGAAAAATAAATGTTAATTGTTTATTTATTCATTAATTCATTCGCAAATAAAAACCAACAAAAGCTATGCTCCTTTAAAAAAATAAAAATAAGGCTGAACAACTAAAATATTAACAAAATCATTTTCATACCAAAAACGTTCAGATTATTACAAAAAAATTGCTATCTTATGAATCATGCAGCATTTAAACTCTTAAAGTAGGTTTAAAAAAAGATACAGGAAAAATTATTACAACACTGCATTTTAAAAGGTAAAACTATATCACTGAAAGCATGAAAATGATCATTATTATGAACAATCATTCAAAAGAATTCGTTTTTTCCTGCGATTTCAAATTGTACTTGATAAAATGAGCCCAAACTTTCAGATGATTTGCTCTTGACCGCAGAGAAGCTCTGGTTCATCTCGCGCTCTGACCGGCTCAGTTATTGTGCTCTATATGTGTTTAAACCTGACGGGATCTCCTGAAATTCACCGCTGAACAATAACACAGAGAGGGTGTGTGTGTGTGTGTGTGCGCGCATCAATCATACTGAGAGCTGTAGTTTCCCCCACATGTCTTTGATCGTTTGTTGCTACCATGCAGCTTTAATACAGGCTTGACATTTTCCCCAGGTCAATTAGAGATAATTAGTCTGAGAACTCATGAACACACACATATACACACACACACTCAGCGTCTGAACTGATGCTGTTAGTTTTCTGTGTGTTTGACGAGGACAGGAAAGATTAGCTGGAGACAAACAACATTTAACGTCTGATTGGCGGATGCTAGGGAAGCTCGAGTGGTTTAACGTACACGGAGTGTGCAGTGTTGCCAGATTGGGCGCGATCCCGCCCAATTGGGCTCCTTTTGGTGACGTTTGACCGGAGAAAAATGCATTGGGCTGGTCGATAACAATTGGGCTTGTTTTTGATGACAAACCCGCCCAAATTTCATATATAAATGCATATAAATTCCATTAAAACAAGCCTACAAATGCATATAAATTCCACTAAACCCCCCCCCCCCCCCCCCCCCCAACAATTGCGCATAGGTCTCTTCTACCCCCCTCAACAATTTTGGTCTTGGGCGGGTATTTTTGTAAATGGGCGGGTTTTTGGCTGTAGTTGGGCTGTAAATCGTCAGTCCAATCTGGCAACACTGAGAGTGTGCGTCACATAAAAATGCGTGAGAGCCGTCGTACAAAACGAATGTGGCGCGAAAATGACCAGACAGACAGTCTGAGCTGCTATTAACTAATTCCTAGGAATTATTATAGTTTCCCTTAATCTTTTAGAGTCAAAACTATTGTCACATTATGTTGGTTTGAAAAAACAACACTGAAATGCTATTTAAACTGATAAAATCACAAATAAATCAAAATAGACTTACATTGACAATGTTCAAATAGCAATAAGCTAGAAATAAGTTAGCGAAATGCTAAGTCACGTTAGAAAAACATTAGTGAAATGCTAAATCACCCAAGAAATATATTAGCGACACGAAGAAAAACATTAGCAACATGCTAAATCACGTTATAAATACGTTAGCGACATGTTAACTCAAACAGGAGAAATGTTAGCGACATGCTTAATCAGGCGAGAAAAATATTATATTACAATGACAGTATTATAGTTTAGTATTAAATTATGCTATAGAAATGTTAACAAGAAGTCATGCTATATATATGTTAATAAAATGTTAAATTATGCTAGAAAACATGTTAAAACATGTTAGCAACGTGTTAACTTGTTAGCAATGAGCTAAAACATGCTAGCAATGTGTTAAAACGTTCTAGCAACATGTTAAACATGCTAATTTATACTATAATAATATCTAAATACAGTAGTACCTCGGTTTACGAGCGACTTAGTATACGAGCAAATCGGTTTGCGAGCATGGAGGGTCGAATCGGTGAACGAGCATTGTATCGGTGTACGAGCAAATTTTTCTCTCACCCACTCGCATTTTTGTCCTAACGCTCAGCATCGTCGCGGGCATTTTTACTGGAAATATCCTAATGACAGCCTCTCATAACACAGTCACGCAGTTCCAGCCCCTTTATCACCCCTTAAAGCATTCATTCTCTCAGCCTCGCTCTGTTTGGCTGCATCATTCACCACATATCACTTTTAGAAGTGATAACATGAATTAATTGTGATCGCTAATGTTCACGTAGTGAAATATATATGTGGTTCATGAATTAATTTGTCATGAATTTCATTCAATTGTCTCCTAGTTCTGCCTGTCTGTGTGAGTGCCTGTCTGTGTGAGTGGGACACCTGATTGTCATATCATCTGCCTCACTTCTCTCCACTCCGGAGCTCGCGGTGGTCGCGCGAGTCTCCCGTTCCACGACTTTCACTCAGGATTATCACTTTGTTTGTTTTCTGCACTATTATAATAAATTCACTCATTTGCACTTGAATCCAAGTTTTGTGTTTTCCTCCTCCCTCCTCTGTCTCTCATCTCATTCATGCCAGCAGACGCTAGAGTTTAATTGTCAATTACTAATTAGTATTTATATGAGATCTTAATGTTTATAATTTTTACTGTAATTAATAGGGTAAAACAAAAACAAAATATTTAAAATGGGCATTTATGGTCGTGTGGAACGAATTAATTGATTTTTAATGCATTCTTATGGGGGAAATTGTTTTGGTGTACGAGCATTTTGGTTTACGAGCTCGCTCTTGGAACGAATTAAACTCGTAAACCGAGGTATTACTGTAATACTAAAATAAGACTGCATAGAATTTTACTGAGCACGTGAAACTCTACCGCCTCAAGTACTCATAACATATTAGGAGTGCAGGCGAGGGACATGGGGCATGCTGGGAAATGTAGTTTCTGATTCGACTGTTGAACATGGGTGCATTCGTGTTGATGAAGCATTTGCATATTTGTGTACTGGTTTAGCGCACCCTTTGCAGACACATTTTGCCAGTTTTTATTTTATTTTAGTTAAGACAGAACAGTTTATGAATTCTGATTAAGTTGTTTTACCAGTCAGATGTTGGTTTCATTATTTATTTATTTATTTATATATATATATATAATGCAGGCCCTCACGAATATAGCAAAACAATAAAAAAGTTAAAGTTACTTAAAGAAAGAGTTCACCCCAAAATTCAAATTTGGTCATTATTTACTCACCTTCATGTCGCTCCAAACCTGTAGGATGTTTCAAGACATTTTGAAGAACTGTTTTTATCCATAAAATGAAAGTCAACGGGGGTCCAAAAACATTTTTACACTTTATCACACTTTAAGAACATCTTTGTTGGACTTTTTTCACATAAATAGTCCAGATTCTGAAAGCGAAGGTTTGTTTAAGGGTAAGAAATGTTAATACACTGATATTGAAGTTTAAATTAGCTGTTAATCTTCCCCTTTTCTGCATGTGGAATACGGCACTCAAGTCTTTCACAGCAGTGTTGTTTTATTGCCATTGATATACTATTATATAGTACTGTATTTTTTTAGATTTTGCATTATTTTAATTACAATTATTTTTGTAATTTAGCTTTGTTTTTGTCCCCGTTGTTAGTTTTTATAAAAATAAGTAGTTTTTATTTTAGTTAATTCAGTAATTATATTGAAAATGAGATCTCGTCTTTGCAACTAGTTGAAATCAAAGTTTTTTTGTATTTTATTTTATTTCAGTTAATGTTAATCTTATTTCAAGTAATGATATTATTATACGTTTAGTTTTAGTTAATGATAATAACCCTGTTTCACAGAATAATACCGATTTGGAACGACATGAGGATGAGTAACTGATGACAAAACATTCATTTTTGGGTGAACTATTGCTTTAAACATGCACACTGTCAGTATAGCTTGTAGTTTGCTCTGTACATATCTGATATAATCCATCTGCAGTCATACACTAAAACCATTTAATATAGCGTGTAAACGCCACAGCAGCAAACATCACACACAGATCATTATATTGGATTAATTAGCTGTAATTATAACTTTAAAACAGCTTTACAGGCATTTACATGATGTGTTACACACAATTACAGACATGTAAATATCTAGGACAATGACTCTGAATAGGTGAATGAATGTGGGTGTGTGTCAGATTTTGCATCTGTACGTGTGTGTACCTGTACTGTCCTCAAACAGAGAGCATTTCCCACAGACTCTGTGTGTGTGTGTGTGTGTGTGGCCAGAGAGGTTGACTGAAAGGTTAGACTCTCCTGCTGTAAACGTTGTCAAACATACACAAACATGACGAGACTCAATTGAACGTGCATAGAGTTCTTTTGGTTCTTCAAATGGTTCTTTGTGTTGGAGTTTAGGGTTCTTCCAAAAATCCGTCCAAGTACTGTCCTTATTGACGTTCTGGAGCTCAAACATTTCCATGCCTCCACACACCTGCTCACACAGACATCACGTCATCAGCTCGTTTCATGTTATGTAGAGTTAGACAGACGTCAGTCACAGAGCAGCACAAACGAAACAGCATCCGCCTTTTCCAGTTCCTCCTGAACCAAAACAACGAGTCTATGCTGCGTTTATAACTACTGTCGTTTATAAGAGCCGGAAACCCGTGATTGAGCAGTTCATGACTCGACTTTATGCGTTTCAATGTCAACACTATCAACGGTGAAATGAACCTGCAGCAGTCGGGTGGAACAGCTCAACGCTCTTTAAGTTGTGTTACTTTTTATTGTCATGTTATGTGCTTTGAGACGTGAGGTAGTTTAACAACGTCTCTTGTGATGCTTTCAAAGCTAGCTCGCGATTGCTAGCCTCTCCAAAAATTGCTTACCCTACCTTTAATTTTCAAATTGTCCCTGGTTTCCTACCAATTATGTTTTTTTTTATTTTATGTAAAACTGCAACAAATCCAACAAGGTATTTTGTAGGTGTAAAATTTTTAATAAATAAATAATGTAAAAAACTTATGTTAATGAAATTAAACTATTATTAAAAAGGTTCTTAGGTTCTGTATAGCACTTTCAAAGCATTGCACTTTATGGAACCTTATAAAAAAGGTTTCTGTTTAGCACTTTTTTTGTGTGTCTTTTCTTACAACCATTTCTGTGCTTTCAGTAAACAGTTCTTAAAAGAAGCTTTTGTTTTCTTACAGTAAAGAATATTTTAATAATCTAAAGAACCTTTTGTGGAATATATATATTTTTTAAAGGTTCTTATCACAACAAGCCAAAGTTTTGACCCAGTGTGTAGTACTAGCAGACATTTTACCATTCATTATTCATCATCACACCGTTGTAATTCAGAGGGATCTGTTGATTATGGTGTCATGTTGTTTTATGTTAATGCTTGCAGTGTAGACAACATCACTTAGAATGGGAGTGTTTTTGTTGTGTCACAGCTTGTTTCAGTGCAGACGTAGACACGCTGAGTGTGTGTGTGTGTGTTCAGCTGAATGTTCACTCTGTTGCTAAACTGCTGGTGATAATTTGACATGCCAGACGCCATTTAGCAGAAAGAAGCACAAGATAAATGCAGAGTGAAAAGGGAATGGATGAGAGATCTGGAAAGGGTTGAAGAATGGAAAGAAAGGTCAGAGAGATGAGAGAGGCGGATCAGATGAGTAATGAAGCTCTAATCTCTCTCTCGCTCTCTCTGGTCTAGAGTAATTGTTTTTATATATTATGCAGTGCATTTTAATATTCCAGGTGTTTCTTCATTGTTTTATAATGTTGTAATATAAATATAATATTAATAATGTAACTGCAAGCAGTAGTTTACGGTGTTCAATTGCTTTAAGGCCTTTAAGCACATGCATTAAATGGCATTGTTATGTTTTATTTAGCAAGCCTGTAACCATTCAGATCAGAGATGGACCATTTACAGCAAATACAGGTAATTTCTAAGGAAATACAGTAATACCTTGAGATATGAGTGTCCTGACATATGACTATTCTGAGATAAAAATTTTTTGCTTTGAGATGCGAGTTAAGATTTGAGATACAAGCAGCTTACAGACACTGATGCTAGGAGCACTCGGAGCACACGCCGCCTTACTCGTTCACTTCACATGCTCATCAACTAAAATAAAAGTGTTTGCGCGAGCAAAAACGGTAGTCAAAAGATGGAGTGTGCACATGTGTGTATTGCGTGCAGATAAGATTTGATGCGTACGATCACACCGGTGATTAGAGCGTTGGCTGGCGCTGATCCAGAGACGGATGCTCAGAGCTGCTCATATATCAACTATTCAGTGTTTTCAACCACGTGCCTTTATTGTAGGTTTCAGACGTTTAAATAATCATCAATTTCTCGTAAAACAATGCGTTTATAGTTTGAAAAATACACACGGATGTCTATAAAAGCAGAAATAACAATCCGTTCAATTGTAAATTGACTAGTTGTTTTATTCATATCAGATACACATTACATAGGAAGCTATAAAGTTCACTCTATTCTTCTCCCACTTCACCGTACACTTACTGTCATGTGTTTCAGGAGAAGTGACTGAATTTATGTGTTGTAAATCAGACAGATTAGATTCTCTGAACTGCTGCGCAAACTAACACGCATATATCGTCTGTCTCGAAGGAGAACCCATAATTAAAAG
Source organism: Rhodeus uyekii (assembly GCA_037043235.1). Taxonomy (NCBI): domain Eukaryota; kingdom Metazoa; phylum Chordata; class Actinopteri; order Cypriniformes; family Acheilognathidae; genus Rhodeus; species Rhodeus uyekii. The sequence goes on from JAWRVZ010000046.1 coordinate 3,893,403, forward strand.
GAATCCATATACAGTGGTACCTCGAGATACGAAAACAGATAACGTACGTACGTATGTACACTTAACTTTACGAAAACACATAAAAGATTTAAAGTTTGGGGTGCGGAGTGGCTGAGCTAAAGCACGCCAGCACGTACGTATAGAAGATGCATGATGGGAGGGATGCTGTCCAATTAGAGAGAAGGATCTCATGGCTTGGCTAGCATCAGGAACCAATGGGAGAGCAGGAGGATGGTGGCGAGTTACTATAACTAAGATGGCGGCGTGCGGCGCGAGTTTCAAAATTGTTATGGGGCGAATCTCGGACTTTCAGAAACCTTTCGTATCTTGAAAACTTTTCGTATGTAGAGCAGTACAATTTTTAGTCTTTGCTTTCGTAACTTGGATTTTTCGTAAGTTGAGCCTTTCGTATCTTGAGGTACTACTGTATACTATAATTTTGTGTGTGTCTCTATAGCATTTAAAACATGTTTTTCCCATTATTATTAGCACTAATAAAGAATGAACTTGTTTTGTTCATTTCTTATGGGGGGAAATTATTTGAGATACGAGCAATTCGAGTTACGAGCTCGTCCTGGAACGTATTATGCTCTTATCTCAAGGTATTAATGTATGTTGTTTTTTTTATTACTGTTATTGCATCATCCATGGCCTAATCTCCCTAAAAGTTGACATGCTTCTTTATAGTCATATGTCGCTTCTGCTCAACAAATATTAGGAACGATAGGCTTTTGGATACACCTGGCCATGCCCTTTCCTAAACGGCCCTGCTATAGCTATCCAAATGCCAAAGTTTGCCAAAGTAGGTTAACTAATCTTCAATATTTAACGAACAATTCAATTGACAGCAGTGGTCCCATAGGCAAAGTTGTTCAGAATGAGGTGTTTTGTCACGTGGTATGAAAATCGTGTGCACATGTGAAAAATCATTTAACATATTTTCACATCTGAAAAACTCGGCCAATTTCTTTCAAGTTTCTCACATGAGTCAGACAGGCCCACCGAGTTTCATTCAGATTGCTCTCCGTTAACCTGGTCTGACGGGTGCTCAAACTTCATTGGCCCACGGCGGCCATGTTTTTCGAGTTATGCACCTTGGACGAGACACTGCATGCCAGTTTTCAAGTCAATTGGACTAGCGGTTGCATAGTTAGAAACATTTTTGATCTTCTTTGCGCCACTAAGTGGCCAGTCGCCATGTCCTTTTCCATGTGACCACAGACTGAGCCTGTACATGTGAGTAGCGGGTTTGGTGAAATCATCTCATGCCATTGAAGAGTGAAAGCCATTTTAGTAAAATTGGGCATGCCCTCTTTGAACGTTTCACTGTTCAGTCACAGACGTGAATCAAAATTTCAAATTTTTGATGTTTTTTTGACTCCAGAGAATTTTGCTGCTCTGATTTTAGTCCTGATTTAGCGAAAAACCTAGGGCTAGTTTGCAAAAGTAGTTAAAAAAAAGAAAATCCAACTATCCGCAAGTTTGAACCCCAAATAAAATATCAGACAACAGTTTGGGATAAACAAAGGTTTGAGCCAAGTAGAGTTTTGTTGGGGTAAGTAAATCCACCATCCACCAGGAAATTACATTGTTTTAAGGTTGTCTTAAGGTTAAATGTTTCACATACAATAAATGAAACTTGGTTTAATACTCCTTTATATTATTATATTTATAAGTGTGATTGAAGTTTTCGGGGTGCTGGAACTGATGAATATTACACTGCCATGGTGACGCCCAACATAACATTAGAAACACTCCACGGATGCTGTGTGTGTGTGTGTGTGTGTGTGAGAGAGAGAGGGAGAAAGAGAAGTTGTAACAGAAGGAAATGAGGAATGAGACCACAGACCCCCTCAAATCAGGCAGCGGGGTGGTCTGTCTGGAATCTCTCACACACACAATCTCTGACCGCACTCTTAGACAAACTTTGGTAATTAAGTTTGCTACTAATGAAATCTTAAATCAGAGTGGAAAACAGACACACACACACACACACACACACACTCTCACCTTTAATGTCTTTGCTGCAAAGTTGAAGCATGTTATCTTTGCATCACTTAAAAAAAAATAAAAAAATCATAATAATCACATATTTTTAAGGATAGCTCCTCTCTTCTCTCATTGGTCACTCAAACAGATAGCCCCGCCCCCAAACTGACACCATTTGTTGAGTCAGTGTTGCTGTGATGGGATTGTTGGGATTCAGAAACTAACAGATCAATGATTTATACAGGTTTATTTATAGTGGTCTCTGCATATTAAGTTGGAAATAATTTGAACATCAAAGATCCCACACTTATATAATAATAATAATACTAATAATAATAATAATAATTCATTACATTTATATAGCGCTTTATCATAGACACTCAAAGCACTTACATGGAAGCGCTTATATTCATTTATATGAGGTCCCGGCAAACAAGGAACGTTCTCAGAAATGTTGTTAGTTATGAATAGTAACATTAATAATGCATTTGTTAAGTGTTCTGGGGTCTCATTTATAAAGCGTGCGTACGCACAAAACGGGACTGGAAACGTACGTACGCCAGTTTCCACGCAAAGGTTGTGATCTATAAAAAACAACTTGACGGGAGAATGTGTGCACATTTAAGCAAACTTTGACCCGTGACATCTGCGATGTATAAAGGGAATGTTCCTGACAGGTGTGCATACACACGGTTTTATAAATCTGAATATTTTTTGCCGTATAGCATTTTTGGCTTTTGGGCGCACGTAAACTTTTAGTAGTGATCCTACGCACAGTTTTATAAATGAGACCCCTGGTCTTTAATAGCGTTCTCAAAACCTTTCCAATGCGCAAATCAAATCACTTTATCGTCACAGTGTTATCTATACATTTATATTATGTTATTACTGTTTTATTGTATTATTACAACATTCAAAAGTTACATTCCTGTAAATGCTGCAAAATGATAAAGTGTAATGCTCTCTTAACGTTCTCTCACATTACCAAAGAACGTTTTAAAAACATTTAAACAACTGGACGTTCAGAGAACATTCCGAAAAAAATGTTTTCATAACGTTTTCGGAAGATATTTTTGTTAGCTGGGGTGCTTATGAATGTTCACGCTCATTCTTAAAAATAAACATTCTATTTAGAACCAATAAGCCTTTTACAGTCTGATGTCATAGAAGAACCTTTTAAGTCCCACAAAGAACATTTTATCCTCTAGTTGTAGAAATCATCTCTGCACTGGTTAAATGGGTCATATATAGCTCACATGTTTTATAATGTCATTTTTTCTTTCAGGTTGTTTTTTAAGACCTCTTTAATCTCTAGAGGTTTTTTTGCTGCTGTGTCTTTAACAGCTCTATGTAATCTGCCTTACAGCAAGACCTTTTGGCCCTATTGTGCTACTTGTATATATTTGGGTCGGTATTTCATGGTTATTTCAGGTCATTTCAATGGAAACTTTTACATGTGCATCGGTTCTCACCAGTACTGCTACTCTGTGTGTTCAGGATTTGACACTTTCTTATTTAGTTTGGCCTTCACGAGTCATTCAGCAGGCGAGAGGCAGATAATTTCAATCTGGTGAACTGCACAGCGGTTCATATTTACACTGCGCAAGGTGAGGAAAAAAAAAAAATCCTTTTGTGAATTTCTGATGCGAGGTGCGACTTTCTGACTTCTGCAAACACTTGCAGAAGATTTTAGTTAACAGTTTAACAATGACTTGAAATCTCATTTCACAATAAATGCATTTAAAGTCACTCTAAAGAGTGTGACTCAGTCATTTACTTGCCCTCATGTTACATAAAAGATTTTTATCAAAATGTTCATGCACCACTTTCCAGTTCAGTGACCGTGAATGAGGAGCAGTTAGAATATAATGATCATAAAAGTCTGTCAACCGTCAAAAAACACACACTCATACATACATACATGCATACATATATATACATATATAGCATTTTAGTTTTTGATAAACATGCAACAAATTTAAAACTGGGCTGAAAACGCAATTAATATTAAGAAATAGTTCATTTGCTTTCTGCATTTATCAGACACTTTTATCCAAAGCGACTTGCATTGCATTCAAGAAACACATTGCCATTCTAATCAGTTCTTGCTTTCCCTGGGAATCGAACCCATGACCTTGATGTTGCAAGCGCCACTCTTTACTGATTGAGCTTTAAAGTGGAGTTGAATTTTTTTCATAATTAATGACCATTGCAACATTGTGTCAGAGAACTGTTATGTTTTTTCATCTAATCCTCTGTATCTCTTTCTCTCCATGTCAATCTCTCTCTCCATCCATCCTTCCAGTCATATCTCTCTCTATCTCCATGTTGATCTGTATCTCTCTCTCTCACACACATGTGTGTGTGTGTGTATATATATATATATATATATATATATATAAATCTCTATGTCGATATCTCTCTATTATAGTCATTAATCTCCTTGCTAGTCTTGTCAGCTGTGTCTCATTTCTTTGATTAGCCCCCATGGACTCAAGTCCTGTGTTCTCCCTCATTCTTTCTCCGTTCTTGTAAGTTTGATGTTGTGCTAACGCCTATGCAGCATCAGTCGTTGTTTTACTGGAAGTGTAGCGTTGTGTTTAGAGATGGAAATTGCTTCGTTCTATTTTCCAACACTGTACCGTGACACATTGAAAAAACCATTGTCTTCTGTAGCTGCTTATAGCTGAAACTGCTGAGTTTTGCTAAATTAACCTTGTTTTTTTCCTTTAAAAATTATTTGAAACAATGTGTAGCGTATAAAGGGCTGTATACTGGAAATTATTTGACAAATTCAGTTACATTGGGCCACAATAATCAAAATACATTGTGCAAGATTGTACTGGCTCAGGCTGCTGAAAACATTTAACTAATGCAAGGAATTTGTGGGAATTTTAGGGTCTCACACACACACACACACACACACACACACACACACACACACACACACACACACACACACACACACACACACACACACACACACACACACACACACACACACACACACACACACACACACACACACACACACACACACACACACACACACACACACACACACAGACACAGTAGGGGACTGAAAAGATTGCTCTGCCAAAGATGTGGCAGAGAGGGAGACTTTGCCCATGCCAGCAATGTCAGCCAGAATATCAGAGAGAGAGAGAGAGAGAGAGAGAGGGAGAAAACGAGGATGTGCATGTCAAAAGAGTAGAATGAGAGATTATATGTGTGTGGCGTGATGAATGCGTCTTTGTCTGGCTCACGTGGCAGGGCAGATTCGCTCGACCTGGGTGACCCCCCCGACCCACAGCGGTGCGGTCAAGTGTGTGTGTGTGTGTGTGTGTGTGTGAGAGAGAGAGAGAGAGAGAGAGAGAGAGATCATATGCCTCACTGTCAATCAAACACAGTCTAATGAGTGTCAGAACTCAGCCAAAACACTTCAGTACATCAACACAGTAATCCTAATCATCTAATCAATAGCGTGATTACAAGCACTGTACTGTACCATCTTTCGTGGAAATGTCATAACGTTATTGACAAATACAATCACTAAAATCACTTTTGCTAAAAAACTCATATTTATTAAATAATTATATTTCTGTCATGGAAACTCTCATGGCATGGTAATGGATATGAACATTTTAATATGTTTGGTCTTGGTGGAAAATATTTACTATGGTTATTGCTGCTGTTGATTATTACTGCTGCTGTTGATTATTGCTGTTGATTATTGCTGCTGCTGTTGATTTATTGCTGCTGCTGCTGTTGATTATTGCTGTTGATTATTGCTGTTGATTATTGCTGCTGCTGTTGATTATTGCTGCTGCTGTTGATTATTGCTGTTGATTATTGCTGTTGATTATTGCTGCTGCTGTTGATTATTGCTGTTGATTATTGCTGCTGCTGTTGATTATTGCTGTTGATTATTGCTGCTGCTGTTGATTATTGCTGTTGATTATTGCTGCTGCTGTTGATTATTGCTGTTGATTATTGCTGTTGATTATTGCTGCTGCTGTTGATTATTGCTGTTGATTATTGCTGCTGCTGTTGATTATTGCTGTTGATTATTGCTGCTGCTGTTGATTATTGCTGTTGATTATTGCTGTTGATTATTGCTGCTGCTGTTGATTATTGCTGTTGATTATTGCTGTTGATTATTGCTGCTGCTGTTGATTATTGCTGTTGATTATTGCTGCTGCTGTTGATTATTGCTGTTGATTATTGCTGCTGCTGTTGATTATTGCTGTTGATTATTGCTGCTGCTGTTGATTATTGCTGCTGCTGTTGATTATTGCTGCTGCTGTTGATTATTGCTGTTGATTATTGCTGCTGCTGTTGATTATTGCTGTTGATTATTGCTGCTGCTGTTGATTATTGCTGTTGATTATTGCTGCTGCTGTTGATTATTGCTGTTGATTATTGCTGTTGATTATTGCTGCTGCTGTTGATTATTGCTGTTGATTATTGCTGTTGATTATTGCTGCTGCTGTTGATTATTGCTGTTGATTATTGCTGCTGCTGTTGATTATTGCTGTTGATTATTGCTGCTGCTGTTGATTATTGCTGTTGATTATTGCTGCTGCTGTTGATTATTGCTGTTGATTATTGCTGTTGATTTATTGCTGCTGCTGTTGATTATTGCTGTTGATTTATTGCTGCTGCTGTTGATTATTGCTGTTGATTTATTGCTGCTGCTGTTGATTATTGCTGTTGATTTATTGCTGCTGCTGTTGATTATTGCTGTTGATTATTGCTGCTGCTGTTGATTATTGCTGTTGATTATTGCTGTTGATTATTGCTGCTGCTGTTGATTATTGCTGTTGATTATTGCTGTTGATTATTGCTGCTGCTGTTGATTATTGCTGCTGCTGTTGATTATTGCTGTTGATTATTGCTGCTGCTGTTGATTATTGCTGCTGCTGTTGATTATTGCTGTTGATTATTGCTGCTGCTGTTGATTATTGCTGTTGATTATTGATGCTGCTGTTGATTATTGATGCTGCTGTTGATTATTGCTGTTGATTATTGCTGCTGCTGTTGATTATTGCTGTTGATTATTGCTGCTGCTGTTGATTATTGCTGTTGATTATTGCTGCTGCTGTTGATTATTGCTGTTGATTATTGCTGCTGCTGTTGATTATTGCTGTTGATTATTGCTGCCGCTGTTGATTATTGCTGTTGATTATTGCTGTTGATTATTGCTGCCGCTGTTGATTATTGCTGCTGCTGTTGATTATTGCTGTTGATTATTGCTGCTGCTGTTGATTATTGCTGCCGCTGTTGATTATTGCTGCTGCTGTTGATTATTGCTGTTGATTATTGCTGCTGCTGTTGATTATTGCTGTTGATTATTGCTGTTGATTATTGCTGTTGATTATTGCTGCTGCTGTTGATTATTGCTGTTGATTATTGATGCTGCTGTTGATTATTGATGCTGCTGTTGATTATTGATGCTGCTGTTGATTATTGCTGTTGATTATTGCTGCTGCTGTTGATTATTGCTGTTGATTATTGCTGCTGCTGTTGATTATTGCTGTTGATTATTGCTGCTGCTGTTGATTATTGCTGTTGATTATTGCTGCTGCTGTTGATTATTGCTGTTGATTATTGCTGCTGTTGATTTATTGCTGCTGCTGTTGATTATTGCTGTTGATTTATTGCTGCTGCTGTTGATTATTGCTGTTGATTATTGCTGCTGCTGTTGATTATTGCTGTTGATTATTGCTGTTGATTATTGCTGCTGCTGTTGATTATTGCTGTTGATTATTGCTGTTGATTATTGCTGCTGCTGTTGATTATTGCTGTTGATTATTGCTGCTGCTGTTGATTATTGCTGTTGATTATTGCTGCTGCTGTTGATTATTGCTGTTGATTATTGCTGCCGCTGTTGATTATTGCTGCTGCTGTTGATTATTGCTGTTGATTATTGCTGCCGCTGTTGATTATTGCTGCTGCTGTTGATTATTGCTGTTGATTATTGCTGTTGATTATTGCTGCCGCTGTTGATTATTGCTGCTGCTGTTGATTATTGCTGTTGATTATTGCTGCTGCTGTTGATTATTGCTGTTGATTATTGCTGCTGCTGTTGATTATTGATGCTGCTGTTGATTATTGATGCTGCTGTTGATTATTGCTGTTGATTATTGCTGTTGATTATTGATGCTGCTGTTGATTATTGCTGCTGCTGTTGATTATTGCTGTTGATTATTGCTGTTGATTATTGATGCTGCTGTTGATTATTGCTGATGCTGTTGATTATTGCTGATGCTGTTGATTATTGCTGTTGATTATTGATGCTGCTGTTGATTATTGATGCTGCTGTTGATTATTGCTGATGCTGTTGATTATTGCTGTTGATTATTGCTGCTGCTGTTGATTATTGCTGTTGATTTATTGATGCTGATTATTGCTGTTGATTATTGATGCTGCTGTTGATTATTGCTGTTGATTATTATGGCTGCTGTTGATTATTGATGCTGCTGTTGATTATTGCTGTTGATTATTATGGCTGGTGTTGATTTATTGCTGCTGCTGTTGATTATTGCTGTTGATTTATTGCTGCTGCTGTTGATTATTGCTGTTGATTATTACGGCTGGTGTTGATTTATTATTGCTGTTGGTTATTACTGCTGCTGTTGATTTATTGCTGTTGATTATTTCTGCTGCTGTTGATTATTGCTGTTTATTATTACAGCTGCTGTTTATTGCTGCTGCTGTTGATTATTGCTGTTGATTATTACGGCTGGTGTTGATTTATTGCTGTTGATTATTGCTGCTGTTGATTATTGCTGTTGATTAATACTGCTGTTGTTGATTATTGCTTATGCTGTTGATTTTTCTGCTGCTGTTTTGATTTGCTGCTGCTGTTTTGATTTGCTGCTGTTGATTATTGCTGTTGATTTATTAGTACGGCTGCTGTTGATTATTGCTGTTGATTATTGCTGTTGATTATTACAGCTGCTGTTGATTTATTACTGCTGCTGTTGATTATTGCTGTTGTTTATTGCTGCTGCTGTTGATTTATTGCTGCTGTTTATTACAGCTGCTGTTTATTGCTGCTTCTGTTGATTATTGCTGTTGATTGTTACTATTGCTGTTGATTATTACTGCTGTTGTTGATTATTGCTGATGCTGTTGATTTTTCTGCTGCTGTTTATTATTGCTGCTGCTGTTATTATGGCTGCTGCTGTTGATTTATTGCTGCCGCTGTTGATTTGCTGCCGCTGTTGATTATTGCTGCTGCTGTTATTATGGCTGCTGTTTTGATTTTCTGCTGCTGTTGATTTTCTGCTGCTGTTTATCATTGCTGTTGATTTTTGCTGCTGCTGTTGATCTTTGTTGCTGCTGTTGATTTTCTGCTGCTGTTTATTGCTGCTGTTTATTGCTGTTGTCGATTATTGCTGCTGATGTTTATTGCTGCTGCTGTTTATTATTGCTGTTGATTGTTGTTGCTGCTGCTGTTGATTTATTACTGTTGATTATTGCTGTTGATTTTTGCTGCTGCTATTGATTTATTACTGTTGATTTTTGCTGCTGCTGCTGTTGGTTATTACTGCAGTTGTTGATGTTGGTTTTTGCTGTTGTTATTGCTACTACCAATACATTAATGACACGCTGCTGTGAGCAAGTAAGACATGCTGTTGCTGTAACAATATAGCATACATTAATTACTCATATCAGATCTGGGAAGGTGTAGGGTTTATGAAAATGTGCTGCAACTGATACAGCAAATGTTGACCAAGTATTTAAAGATTGCGCAGCGAGCCCGATGGCTACTGATGCATCAGGAACCAATCAGCAGTGCTTGACAGAGAATGTGATTGCAACCAGATTGAGTTAAGGACCCGTCAGCCTGCACCATATAGAGCTTCATGACTCTTTGTATTTATTAGTCACACATATTGAAAATGTGATTATTTACATTATTAGCATACTCATTTTAAAGTTATTTATTTTAACACAGAATAGCACAATTAACCAAAAACAGGATTAAACAGGATTATTTCTGTCTGTCAGTTGAATGACAATTTACGCATTCAGACCATCAGACACAGAAGTACAGAAATAGAGGTGGTTTATATGACCAGAGCTGATCCTGAAAAAACACAACAGTGTCTGGCTGCTGAAGAGCGAGAGAGTGATGATAATAGTGACCACACAAAGGAATGCTGTGGGTGAGTGGACAGAAAAATGAAATATCTGCTCATGTAAACGGTCGTTTTCTACGTCTGTCTATCTGTCTGTTCCAGTGGTGATGGCGTCTGTCCTGAGCCTGTTTGTGTCTCACATTCTCAATAGTGTATTGTGGCGAGAGAGAGAGTCAGACGCTCGTCCTTGGTGCCCGGGCTCCAGTGCTGGTGGGTGGGAGAGACAAAGAGGAGGTTCTGGCTCCAGTCAGCCTTCATTTACAATTAAACACAAACACAAATACACACATGCATACAAACACAAAACAGTCTGCTGTGGCCCAGAAACATACTTCACAAAATATGCAGACAGATCAAAATGCTGCTTATCCAATCAGATTTCAGAGCAGGAAATATTTTTTTTATAAGGGTTTGGAACATGGACTGTATCCCACAATGCAATTCATTCACCTCTCATTTCCATGTGGTGCAAGAGCTAGAAGTATTTCTGATTAAAGTTCAGACATTTCACACATAGTTTTATCAAATTTATGCAAGAAATTATATCATGCAATAATGAACATTTCATGGAGATTTAATTCACCAAGTTTTTTGAAATATCTATTTAAAGTATGTTGTTGTTGTTGTTATTATTCAACAAAGATTTTTTTTTATCCAAATGAAGAACAATTATTTTGATTTAATATAACAATATCTACAATAATAAAACAGTATAAAAAAATAAAAACATAACTAAGATAAAACATAAAACTGTTAAATAAAACATAACTAAGATAATTATATAATATGTAATTTTAAATATATAAATTAATATAATTTTAAAATAATAATAAAGTAATAAAATAATACTTATATTTATTAAAAATGCTTTAATAACAAAAAAATTCAAATAATTTATTTGAATATAGAATAATAAAAAGAAAAAATTTGAATGTTTAAATCTGAGAAAATAACTTGCTGATTTGAACATGCATCGATCGTAATGAGTTCATATGGCAACATTACAGCATACTACTGTTAGAAATGTTTGCATACGCACATCTTTTCACGTAAAAATCAGTCTGTTTGCAGTAAGTGTTGTGAAGTACACTATTCCAAATAGGCAATAGGTGATTCTTTTGAAAGGATAAGAAACTTTGAGACAGTTTAAGTTAAAGTGATGTTGAAGGCTGATGCTGTTTCCTCATCTCAGTCTGTTGGACAGACAGAACACACACACACACACACACACACACACACACACACACACTAAGTGGGAAATGTGAACAGCGGCATGCTGACAGCGCTCACCGCCATGCTGTTTCTAGGAGACAGGAAGCTGTTATTCACAGCATGTCAATTCATGCGGTCGTGCTCCTGCCCGCATCACATTTATACGGTGTGTGTGTGTGTGTGTGTGTGTGTGTGCATAAAAAGGAGCCAGACAGAAATGATGAAATGATTATTCTGGATTTTTCCCACCCATTATCATATCATAACTGAGAGCTTAATTAAAAAAGTTAAGATGAAGGGAAACTATTATAAACTACTATGTTTAACTATATACTATAAACATAGTATATACATAATTTTACTACAAACTATGTTTAGCCGGATATTCACGGCTCACAATGAAGCATACAGTGACCATAGTCTGCCAAACTCCCAAATGCATGCAACAAAATATTCTGGGGGGGGGGGGCATGAAAGTTTTGTGAAAATGATCAAAAGGGCTGAAGGTTGATGGCAAGTTAAAGAGTGAATGTCCACTCTAGTCTCATTTAGCCACTTCAAGACATGTAAAAGCTTTAAATAATCATAAGTGAGGTATTTCTGGTGGGTTTATGTCATGAAACGGGAATCTATATCGAGCTTGTGTTCACCACAGACCTTATTCAGGCTTTTAAACAAAATAAAGTTAAAAAAAAACCTCCAGAAAGACTCCAGACCGAAGGAACTACAAAACTATGGCATCGCTACAGCTCTCTATATACAAGATCAATTTAGATTATTTTAAAATCTTCACAGTCTCTCTCTGCGGGTGTCTGTCTCTCTTCATCTCCTGAAGAATGTGCGAGACAGAAACGAACGTATTTTAGCAGTCTGTTAGTGAGAAACAGCAGAAGTGTGAAAACCTCTGATGAAGCAGTGAAAAACTGTGAATTATTATTATCAGCAACACCATCTGAGTTAGATGTGTCCTGATCACCATCGCTGCATCCAAAAATCCCAAACTCCCCTACTATATAGTATACAAAAAATAGTATGTATGAGAAAGACCTGTATTTCTGAATATATAGTATTTGAATCATAATTACCAGTATGATCTACTTCTGCTGAGATTCTGAAAGCGTGCATACAATGGACACTTTACTATCCCATGATGCAACGGGAGAGGATTTATGAATGGCAGTGAAGCGACGCAACTGATGCTGGTAGATCACGTGACAAAAACAACATGGCGGATGTAATACGTCTGAATTTCATTCATATACTATATAGAACATATTTGGTTAACGGTCACGACGTACTTAGACAGCACATGATTCTGGAAACAGCATTTCTGTGTGTTGCAATGCAGTGGCTGTTAGGTGTTTTCTTACAGTCTGGCCTCAAATCTCTAGGTGGTTCAGGCCAATCCTTCAATGTGCACAATGCAAAAATGTATTTTATTACTTAGTATTTTCATAATTTTCTAGTAGAAATATCAAAACATTCTTATGTCAAGATGTGTGTACTTGAGGAGCAAAATGAGTTAACATAAGTCTTGTTTTCTGGAAAAGATATCAAATTAAAGGGGAGTTATATGCCCTTTTTTACAAGATGTAATATTAGTCTCAAGCATCCCTGGAATGTGTCTGTGAAGTTTAAGCTCAAAATACCCCACAGATCACTTATTATACCATGTTGTAAATGGCCATTTTTAAGTGGAAGGAAAAACATGGTGTGCATGTCTCTTTAAATGCAAATGAGCTGCTGCTCCCCGCCCCCTTTTTCCAGAAGAGGGCTGTGCCTTTACAGCTGTGCCTCTGATACTAAAAACTAAAACATTGATTTTGAATTTTTTCTTCTTCTTCTTCTTCTGGAAAGCGCCTTGTGCACCTTTTGGTGGTTGTTAGGTGCTATATAAATAAATTTTGATTGATTGATTGATTATCATCTGTATCGCGGTCACACTCACGTGACATTGCAGTTCTTCATTATCATGAAAGTTTAATATCTGCATGAGTTTTAAAGCAATATAATATTCTGATAAATGGTTTTCTGAGCGTTTTGTGAAGATTAAAATAAGTTCTCTTTCACATCTTATTGCACTTCGACTGTCAAATACTCACAAAGTTCACATAAACAGCTGGTTATGAGTATGAATGTAAATAGCAAGTAAATAAATCACATGTGTATATTAGATCCGTGTATTAAAGTGACAGCAGAGTAATATACAGTATCTGCTGTTAATATGAATCAAACAACAAAACAAAACAGAAAATAATAACTTTAGTAGCTTTAATAACAACACATTTCTTGAATACTGCTGTTAAATGGAGATAAACCTGACGGACTGTGTTCAGCTCACAGAGGGGCGGAGTTATGCTAATAGCGGCGGAGTCTGTCACCAGTTGTGGGCGGGGCCTAAACAATGTGACATCACACTGCACAGAAACTGTAAACGCTTTATTCTCAGACACTGCTTATGATTCATGGGGATTAAAAAGGAGTGGGTGGATTTGTATCATTATGGGGTGGTTTTGTACACACACTTATGTTCAAACAGCATGCACAAGTGAATTTTACATAATAGGTCCCGTTTAAGTAAGTTAAAACAGGATTATTATTATTTTTAACCTGTTTTATGGTCCAGCTGGTTAAAAGTGTGCATCTGATCACTTAGTAAAGTAACAGCACACATCTGCTCAAACGCTGCAGGATGACGCACACACTGAACGTTAGAGATTAAACACACCAACAACACAAAATATGAGGAATAGTGGTTCTCAACTTAGCAAACATCTCTAATTACTGCCGTGGTAGAAGATATCCGCTCATGATTTGTAAGCTAATAATGTCACTTATTTTGCCCCAAATCCTGATAAAATCCACCATCAAAGACTCAAAACTTGGACAGAAACCGCAGTGATGGCGGAGGCAAATAATCCTGCCGTTCACGCAAACACACACCTGTGTGTGTAATAACTGACAGCCGGCCAAATCAAACCTGCTCTCGAACAAGGGGCTTCGTTGTAGAACTGATCATGTGACTGTGGTGTTGGGTTCAAACTTTCATGTGGAGCTGCTTTAAACATGCACACACACACACGCTCACTCATCGAGACATATGCCACCTTGCAAATCAATGACCTGTGTGTGTGTGTGTAGCTGGAGATGTTTTGAGAACCTCCTGACCAGCATGAAAACCTGCGTGCTCAGCTGAAGGGACACGGCTGCCAGTGCAAATGAACGCTCGGGTCAGCCAACAGAGAACTTACAGAAATATTCTGGGTTACTTTCAACTTACTTTATAAGCACTGCGTCTGTGCCATACTGTCAGTTACTGAAAACTTTATTTTACATACACTGTTGTGTACACTATATATGTGGCAGATAGATAGGCGGATAGACAGACAGTCAGATGGATGGATGGATGGATAGATAGAGAGTCAAATGGATAGACAGACAGACAGACAGTTAGATAGATAGACAGAGAGTCAGATGGATGGATGGATAGATAGATAGATAGATAGATAGATAGATAGATAGATAGATAGACAGAGAGTCAAATGGATGAATAGATGAATGGATGGATGGATAGACCGACAGTCAGATAGATAGATAGATAGACAGAGAGTCAAATGGATGAATAGATGAATGGATGGATGGATAGACCGACAGTCAGATAGATAGATAGATGGATGGATAGACAGACACTTAGATAGATGTATGGATAGACATTCAGATAGATAGACAGAGAGTCAGATGGATTGATAGACAGAGAGTCAAATGGATGAATGGATGGATGGATGGATAGACAGACAGTCAGATAGATAGATGGATAGATAGAGCGATGGAGAGACAGACAGACAGTCAAATAGATAGACAGACATACAGTTAGATAGATAGATGGATGGATAGACAGTCAGACAGTCAAATAGATAGACAGACATACAGTTAGATAGATGGATGGATAGACAGTCAGATAGATAGATGGATAGATAGAGAGATGGATAGACAGACAGACAGTCAGATATATAGATAGATGGATGGATAGACATTTAGATGGATAGACAGAGAGTCAGATAGATAGATGGATGGATGGATGGATAGATAGACAGTCAGATATATAGATAGATTGTCTGTCTGTCTGAGTCAAATAGATTGATTGATAGATAGATAGACAGAGAGTCAGCTAGATAGATGGATAGATAGATGGATGGATGAATGGATGGATAGACAGACAGACAGTCAGATAGATAGATAGGTGGATGGATGGACGATAGACAGTCAAATGGATAGACAGACAGACAGTCAGATAGATAGATAGATAGATAGATAGTTAGATAGTTAGATAGATAGATAGATGGATGGATGGATGGACGATAGACAGACAGTCAGATATATAGATGGATGGATGACCTACCATGCTCTGCTGTTTGAGTTACAGAGATTTGATCCTCTTTGTGTTAACTTATGTCGATGTTTTGCGCTCAGAACCGTGTTTCCAGAAGAGAACAACATGCTGCTTCTGTCACTGTAGAGCGAAGCAGGGGTCAAACTATCAGCCTGTCGCCAGAGTTCATGTTGCCTAGCAACAGGGGCACACTCCCAGGATAGTTTCCGCGGTGACAGTTGCTAGACAGGAGCCGGAGCTTAGCAACAAAGACATCAGGTGCGACTGCCTGCTGCTCATGAGCTGACACCTAAACCGCATGCCGACACACTGTTGAGTGGGAGTGTGTGTAACTAACAAACACATTCTCTTGCAGACAAAAAAACAAAAAACAGACTGAGATCGACAGACTGATAGATAGATAGATAGTCAGTCTGTCTATCTATCGGTCTGTCATCTATCTATCTATGATGGATGGATAGATATATGAATGGATGAATGCTAGATGGAGATGTAGATAGATAGATAGATGGATGGATGAGACAGACAGATAAATCGATAGATGGATGGATGACATAGATAGATAGATGAATGGATGGATGACAGACAGACAGATAGATCGATGTATAGATAGATGAATGGATGGATGCATGGATGACAGACAGATGGATGGATAGATGAATGGATGGATGGATGACAGATAGATAGATGGATGAATGGATGACAGACAGATGGATGGATGGATGACACAGACAGTTAGATCAATATATAGATGGATGGATGGATGGATGGATAGATAGATAGTTGAATGGATGTATGGATGACAGACAGATGGATGGATGGATGGATGGATGACACAGGCAGTTAGATCGATATAT
>JAWRVZ010000046.1:3912500-3920000 GCA_037043235.1 Rhodeus uyekii
GATCAGGCTTGGCTGGAAATGAAGAGAGGTTTGGGTTTTCAACAAGAAGCCATAGCGGAGACAAGGGGCAGGGGCTCAAAAGACAAGATGAAAGCGGGAAAAGGGGAGAGAAGAGAGAGAGAGAATTCCACGCTCCAACAGAAATGCGTTATGTGGCAGAAAAACAGAACCATTAAAGAGTTCATTCAGGAAGTGAACAGGTCATGACATCATTTCCTCGCTGGCAGGCGCAGGATGTGGGCCATTGGTTGTACAGTTCCTCCAGAGAGAGAGAGAGAAAGAAATATAATCGAAAAACAGAACATATTTGAGTTACATATTTGAACACAAAGTATTAAAGTGGAGTTTGTACTCCAGACGTGAGTGGTTCCTCAAATCCTGTGCGTTGAGCAGAAGTGTGCTGGAAGTGATCAGATCCTCGTTTTTAGCTGCTGGATCAGAAAAATCCCACAGATGCACACAGAAAGATTCAAGACACGAGCACCTAAAAACCACAACGCAATGCATTCAAAACATTTGAGCAAATGCAACACAATAATAAAAAAGCAAACGCTCCGAACACCTTTGCAACTGCATTGCAACACCACAGCCATCTGCACTCAAAACAGCAGTAGTGGCTTAACTTTAAACCGCTTGAGATTAAATATGACACTTGACGTGAAGGAAAAAGCAAGGCGTATATATAACAATATATACTTTTACTAGAACCGGTTCTATAGAACCTTAACACGTTCTGTCAGGCGCTTCACAGTCTTAAAAATAAAGTTTCTTTAACATTCATGGAAAATTTCCATTCCACAAAAGGTTCTTTAAATGTGACCAATTTTGCAAAATTCACTTGTGCATGCTGTTTGAATATAAATGTGTCAGCAGTGTGTTTCCACAACCACCCCATAATGATAAAAATCCACCCACTCCTTTTTTAATCCCCATGAATCGTAAGCAGTGTCTGAGAATAAAGTGTTTACAGTTTCTGTGCAGTGTGATGTCACATTGTTTAGGCCCCGCCCATGACTGCTGACAGACTCCGCCCTATTAGCATAACTCCGCCCCTCTGTGAGCTGAACACAGTCCGTCAGGTTTATCTTCATTTAACAGCAGCGTTCAAGAAATGTGTTGTTATTAAAGCTACTAAAGTTATTATTTTCTGTTTTTCTTTTGTTGTTTGATTCATATTAACAGCAGAGACTGTATATTACTCTGCTGTCACTTTAATACACAGATCTAATATACACATGTGATTTGTTTCCCTGCTGTTTACTTTCACAGTCATAACCAGCTGTGTTTATGTGAACTGTGTGTGTACTCCAAGACGAACTTTACCTCTGCCTTGTTAGTTGGTTTTGCTTGAAATGTATCGGACGTTAATAGTTATAGTATAGTATCATTATAGTCATCTTTAAAGTTATTGTTCTTTGTGTCAGGTATTCCAGAAAGCAGGTTATGTGACATATCCAGTTAAGTTTAAGGGTAAGTAAGTGGATAACTTAGCAACTTACTCGCTGAATAAAACCTGAGCAACTTGTGTTTGACGGTTAGTTTAATTCAGGATCCAGTGAGCATAGAATTCAATGCTATAATGTATTTCTATAAAAGAAAATCATTTATAATGTAGTATCTTGTCTTTCAAGCAAAATGCTTAAACATAAATGTACTTTTACTGCCATGTTCAGCCTTTGCAAGCACACACTGTTAATTACTTTAAGTCTTTATTGTTTAATTGATGCAAATTATATAATAAAGAGAAGGTTCTTATTCACAGTGATAGAAAGATTTTTAAACAAAATGACTGACAAATTATTACAAAAACACCAAATAGGTGCCGATATTCACCAAAAGTATGTGAATCAGCATTAAACGCAAGAAGAAAAATGTAGTATGGCGCACTTTTTCCTCAGCTACCGTTTCCATAGTGATTCGTGGCTCTGTTGGGAATGTCTTGTGTGTTAATCCTCAACAAACTCTGGGTTTGATGAACTTACTCCTGGATGCATTTCTGGAACCAACACACCTCGAACAAGCAATCAAGCACGAGTTCAGGATATGTTTGAAGATAAGATAACCTTGCTTTCTGGAATCCCACCCAGGCCTTAAATGCACAACTAAAACATGCAAAAGTGTGATAAATTTTCCCGTACTAGCTCTGAAATCAGCCTTAAGAGATGTGATGGAAATGACACTTGTTGGTGTGGAAGAGAGTCAAACAGGAGCTGAACTGTCCCTTTAAGAGTCTGAAGTCATACACTGGCAGGCTTCTCCACATGCAAACAATGGAGTTTGACTGTCACTCTCTCTCTCTCTGCAGGTAGCTGATGTCTGCCGTCCTGCACAGCTGTCAGATTGCTGCGTTTGAATCCATGTGGCAGCTGCAGCAAGCGCCCAGCTGTGCGTGTGTGGAGCCAAGTGCTCCTTTGTCATCTCTAAACAATAGAAACAATCGGGCAACACACTCTCTCCGGACATGGCAATTAATCACACAAACAGAGCAGGGGGTGTTATGGAGATGATGATGATGAAGGGGGTGTAGAAGAAATCAAACGGCTGCTGGATGCTAATAAAGACAGCATGGGAAACACTAGTTTAGGGTTCAATTCTCTCTATTAATAAGTTGCTTATTATCATGCATAATATTGGCTGTTCATTAGCACTTATAAAGCACATATTAATGCCTTATTCTGCATGAGCATATTCCACATCCCTTAACTTAACTAATATCAAGCAATAATTAGAACTTATTGAGGTAGTTAAATGTGAGAACTGGCCCGTAATTGATGTAATGTTCAGAATCACACGTCTAGATGCTGCCGCCCTACCATCCACACTAAATAACGTGCAATGCAATACGCAAGAGCAGTCTGGATGCTGTACCATTTCTAGCTGATTTTGAAGTGTGCATTCATGCTTTTGATGCTGTATTATCCATAATCCTTGACACAAACTTGAAGTTGCGTCTCAAATGATGCACTACACATGTTGAACTGTGTGTAGTGCATTATATTTACAAGGTTATTGGGTTGTTCAACATCAGAGTCTGTGCATGAAAAAAATGTGCACGAAAGTGTCCAACATTCCTCATATTGACTGCATCCGTGATCTCACACTCTCTTGAGTAAGTACTTACTTTGAATATGCATTTCATGACCGCTAAAAAAAGTTTGTTCTATATGAATGTAATCTGGATCAGCATGCTGTCATTGTCATGTGACCTACCAGCGTTCATAAATCTCCCGCGGCATCATGGGATAGTAAAGTGCCCATTGAATGCACACTTCAGACTCTCCGCAGACTTAGCAGATCATATGGAAAACTTTTGCCTACTCAAGAACAAATAATATTTTTGGAAATTTAAGCTAAAAAAAAAAAAGTATGGAATAATTACGCAAA
Source organism: Rhodeus uyekii (assembly GCA_037043235.1). NCBI lineage: Eukaryota > Metazoa > Chordata > Actinopteri > Cypriniformes > Acheilognathidae > Rhodeus > Rhodeus uyekii. Next base: position 3,915,885 of record JAWRVZ010000046.1, read on the forward strand.
CTGGGATGACTTCTTAAATTATCATTTCCAGCATTTTTTTTTAAATGTTAGGAGTGCTACGTAAAAAAGGAAACAAGCATACACATTTTCAAGTATAAGACTTTCTAAAATAATTGCATGGTTTAATTTAGGCGAAGCACCAAAAAAACTGATATTATTAGACGCCTTAGTTGTTCAGACTATAGGGGTGTCATGATTTGTGCACTTATGCTGTTTTGTAGTATGAATAGTGCTCGTGTTTACACAAATTACAAATAGAATAAGTGCACTTTAAATACACGGATGATGCTCTTAATTAAAAACAAAAAGGTTGACACTTCATGCACTCGACTGTCGCGGCTTCAGTTGTGTAGCGAAGGGGGAGAGACTCTGTCATTGAATGACAAAATAATCATTGAAAATACATAAGAACATGGTGTATAGTATGAGATTTGGGATGCTACTTGTTTTTAGGTTATGCCAACCTTCATGGTTGTACGTACATGAAGAAATCCAGGCATTTGAATGCTCCCATAACCAGTTTTAGGAAACATTTTAGTACATAGTTGGGGTCAAGAGATGTCACATGGTGCGACGCAGTATTGTGAACTAAAACCGCAATTAGAAATCGTGTTATAACATATGAAAAATGTATGTAAAAATGACCATTAAAAACAAACACTTCATTTAACACCCCTTCTCAGTTTATTTTCAGTTGCATAAAAAACAAAACAATCGATGACATCTTGGTGCGAGCCCACATCTACAGTTCGGTCAGCTGACAGGGTTGCCGCATCTGCTTTGCATGTCGATAAGATGCAAATGAAGAGTATCTGCATTCAATAGTCTGGTGGGTTGCAACACTGAAGAAGTCAAAGGTCACATGACGTCTGCTGCTTGAATGGGGCGGAGCCTAATGCAAAACCCTGACGATGCACGACTGCCGAGAGGTGCAACTAGGAGCAAATCAAATGAAACTAAATACAAAAACAACAATTGAAATCATGTTTGAAAGACAAACACACACACACTCACTCAGAGATGCTTTCATGAGCACCACATGCAAGTGTGTGTGTGCATAAAGTCACTCTGTGAGGGGGAATCTCATCAAATCAAAGAACATGTCTTCACGAGATTCAACCTTCACGTGTGTGTTTGCCTTTTCATTTGGATTCTTGATGCAAGACAGAAAATACACAAACCCCAAACCTACCGGCAAACCATGAGGTTCTGCGTGCGTTTCCTCCCCGAAATAAAGCGAGAGGCCACCGACTATTCACGAGAAATAGTTCAAAACACTTCCTAAGCTCCACCTCGTCCTATAAAATTCATACGCCGATTACATGTAGCTTATTCGTAACTAGATGACTGGCTTGTGTTAAATCAATATCAATGCACACAGTCGTCAAAGCCAGAGAAATTGACACGTAATCGCTAGATATACCGTTAAAAGATTTGACCGCCGTCCTCTGCAAAGAAATTTGTTAAAAGTAAATCGACAAAAAACGACCACGGCAAAACGGCCAGTATATTTGATAGCCGTTGTTGCTTCGTTTCATTTCGGCTCATGCTTGTTTTTTTTTATTTTTTCAACATCTCACATTGTCTATTAAGGAAGCTGAATGTTGCGGGGCGATAATAAGACCGGTTTTCGCTGCACAGGCCTTTCTATCAGCAGCTCTCCAACTAAAGGTTAGTCGTAAAACTCGCAGGGGTTTCCAAGGCCACTATTTTCTCCCACAACCTGATACTACGTTTCATTTCTAGTAAAAAGTGCTCGACTAACATTCGAAATCCTTCACAACCCACGTCACTTTTTACATACACGTTTACTTTTCCTTACTTTACTTTTTTTTTAAAGCAATGCCTTAAAACAGTGCAAAACAAAAGTAATCCTGTGCAACAGAGCTACTCGAAAAACAAAAGCTGCATTCATGAAAAACGAGTAGGTGAATCTTTCAGAAAACATCCTTTCGTTCATACGAAATCCAATGCAATGTAAGATTTATTTGGTAACGCTTTACTTAAAGCCTTTATATATATATAATTTAATTAATATATATTTCATTTATATACTGTATAATATATATATAAGCATTCTAAAAGTGTTTTAATATATATAAAAACACTTTTATAATGCCAATATATATATATATATATATAGCATTATAAAAGTGTTTTAATGCATTATTAATGCACCTCATAAAGCATTGTATGATATCATGAATAATTGTAACTACAGTTATAATTCAAATCTATACCTTTAAAAAGTATAATGCATTAAAACAAACAACTAATATGTAACAAGAAATCTGTAAATATTAGTATTTTAACTTTGGTATATAACGCATTATAACAAATATTCATATAATGCCTTCTAAAGACTTTAAGTAAAGAGCTAGCGTTTGTTTTTCTGAATGATTTGCGTTCTGCTTGCATTTCACAAACGAAGCCTATTATACGCACATTTATACATTGTTTGTAAAAAAATGCAACTTTCTTCAAGAGAAAAAAAAATCATAATAACAACAATAATGCATAATATTAAGGACACTATAACACATTATAAACAGGGACACGGCCCGAGACGGAACAGGAAGAGGAAACTCAAGAGATCCACTGATGTTCATGAAGAACCTGACCACTAAATGTTGAATCTGTCTCTCTCTCACACACACACACACACACACGAGGTGCATGTTTTTGTGTCTGAACCTCCCGCAGCCATCTGCTGTGTCTGTGTGTGCGCGTGCGCGTGCGTGTGTTGATGACAAAAGAAAGCCTTCGGAGTCAGCGTGACCCCAGCTGGACGCCCTGTCGGTCGACGGCGCGCTCCTGACGCCTGGGGGCCGAAACGGGACGGATGGATGAAGCTCAGCCTCCAGCCAAAGAAAAGACACTCTCTGGGGTTCACAAGTCATCTTGAGAACACATGCAGCGAATATCTGACGGCAAAATCAAAAGAAACAAACAAGGATTTTGCTTCAAGAAAATCAAGCCCGTTTTTAGGACCATTAAGACTTTGCCACAATTTTCAAGAATGTTAAGCACATATAATATAAATAAATAAATAATAAAATCAACGAAACTGATGACAGTTTCACTGGTTAACTTAAGCCTTTTTTATGTTTTAAAAATAATAATAAAATTAAGCCTATTATTAAGGACATTTTCATTATTATTAGAAGATTTTGCTGCACTGTTTTATAATTTTCATGAATACTTTTGTTAACCAATTCTTAAATTTTTTTATTAAATCTTAAAATTATCATCATCACTATAATGCAAAAAATAACAATGCATTAAATGATAAAGTATTTATGAAAATGTGCTTGACCGTCATGAAAATTATGGATTAAAAAACAGGCTTAATTATTTTATGCAAAATATATTTGTTTCTTTTGATTTTTTTAAGTTTCATTGATTTTTCTTTCTATTGACATTTTGTCTAAAAAGAATGGCAGACAGTCTGATGTGTGTGTGTGTGTGTGTGCGCGCGCATCTAATGACTGTCTGGTTTTGCGTCTGGGTCAGTCCATGAATATGCAGATGTGAAGGGTGAATATATACATATTCATTTCAATCTGCATACTTTACCCTCTGACCTTCATCTCACAACGCCCCGTCTCAAGCATCCACGCCGATTCTACCTTCCCCGTAACTGAATGCGTGTGTGTTGTAGTGTGTCCGTGGCCTCTAGTGGTTTGTGGATGTTTGTGGTCAGGGCGTCCAGCGGCTCGTCACGCCGTGAGCTTCTGGATGGTTCTGTTGTAGTACGCGGTGGTCAGCGCCTCCAGCGGGTTCCAGTGGTGAGCGTGGAGCTCGATGACCTCCATGAGGAGCGAGCGCGTCAGCTGGGACTCAGACGGACACAACATCTTATCCCGCACCGCGGCCAGCAGCTCCGTCATCATTTCAGGAAGCTGCTCCTCCAACAACCGGCCGGTGCTCTGGAGCTGCAGGAAGAACCAGAAACAGACGGATAAATCATCCAACTTTCCTCATTCTCTTAGGGAAAAAGTGTCACTCTGTGACACTAAAGACCATCGTTTTTAGACATATTCCTTTAAAGAGGGATGGAGAAAGAAAGACAGGAATCATGAGCGCTTTCTGGGAGGAAATAAGATGTTCAAAGGG
>JAWRVZ010000046.1:3922500-3965000 GCA_037043235.1 Rhodeus uyekii
TATCACACACCCAGCACTTGATTCCTCCTGGTCATCTACTTCACTAAAGCAATCCCACATGCTACTTTTCTTTCTTTCTTTCCTTCCTTCCTTTTGCTTTGTCTTTTTGTATTTTCTCTCAGATTTTGCCTCCATTGCTGCTTACACAAATGGATCCTGAGCTAATATTTCCATCATTAACAATTTCTCTCATCTGCATCTAATCAATATTTTATTTAATTAGGATCTGCAGATAAAACCGCATCACTAACACATGTGCATGTACACAGATTATGTTTGAATGCATATTTTCTTCCTATTGATCGGATTATTTCAGGTCTACTCCAACCCTTTCCATTTGACCGAAATTTCATAAGGATCGATGCATTTCAATCGAAACGAGCCATCGATCTGATTACTAACAGATTATGTGGGTGCATGTAAGTGCAGAAAAAGAAAAAAACGAAAAAGTGGAAGTTTGCAAACTAACATCAGAAAACGTCAACTGTGTTTGGCCATCCATCTTGTCTTTTCTCCATGTTACACACCGAACCGACGTCCAAGAACTAGCTAACGGTGTTGTCATCTGTTGACGGCTGTGTCTCGGCCAAAAAGCACGCTTGAACAAACCAAGAGTACTAAAGGCGACGGTCAAGTAGGACCGTATAAAATATTATTAAATTATTGTTAAATTATTATTAAAAAATATATATAAATAAAAATAAATAATTTTATATAATATATATATATATATATATATATATACACATACACACAGTAATACCTCGGTTTACGAGTTTAATTCGTTCCAAGAGCGAGCTCGTAAGCCAAAATGCTCGTACACCAAAACAAATTTCCCCATAAGAATGCACTAAAAATCAATTAATTTGTTCCACATGACCACAAATGCCCATTTTAAATATTTTTTTGGTTTTACCCTATTAATTGCAGTTAAAATTGTATCCATTAAGATCTCATATAAATACTAATTAATAATTAACAATTAAACTCTAAAAATACTTTACAATTTACTGTAATGCACTTCAGGTTTGAGCAGCCTGCTTGGAGGAGAGAGAGGAGGGAGGAGGGGGGAGCGGGGAAAGCAAGGATGAAAGCAAATTAGTGAATTTATTATAATAGTGCAGAAAACAAACGAAGTGATAATCCAGAGTTAAAGTCGTGGAACATGGGAGCCGCGAGAGAACGAACTCGCGGGAGCCTCGAACGAACGAATGCGCGGGAGCTGCGAAAGCGGGAGATAGGCTGAGAATCAGAATCAGAAAGGCAGATGATATGACAATCAGCTCAGTGACCACACACACACATACACATTCAGGCAGAACTAGGAGACACTGAATTCATGAACCCTGAAAGTTACTGCTTAGAGGTACTGTACATGTATATTTCACTACGTGAACAACAGCGATCACAATTAATTAATGTTTAGAATATGAGGTAAAAACTTCTGTAAATCACTTATAAAAGTATCACTGTGGTGAATGATGCAGCCAATGAATGAGTTAAGGGGTTATAAAAGGGTTGGAACCTCCTGACTGTGTTATGAGAGGCTGTCATTAGGATATTTCATGTAAAAATGCGCACAAGGATGCTGAGCATTAAGACTTTTTCCACACACAACATTCCTGGTCGTGTATTGAGAGACTGTGCAGAGGAACTCGCTGATGTCTTCACAGACATCTTCAACATCTCACTGAGTCAAGCTGTTGTCCCCACATGCTTCAAAGCAACCACCATCATTCCTGTCCCTAAAAAATCATCTCCATCCTGCTTCAATGACTACCGCCCAGTCGCACTTACCCCCATCCTTATGAAGTGCTTTGAGCGGCTAGTCATGCACCACATTAAATCTGTCCTCCCCCCCTCCCTGGACCCCCACCAATTTGCATACCGGTCAAAACGCTCGACCGATGACGCCATTGCCACTGCTGTCCATTCAGCACTCACACATCTGGACAAAAAAGACACGTATGTCAGAATGCTGTTCATTGATTTTAGTTCAGCTTTCAATACAATCATCCCTCAACAGCTCACCCAAAAACTGTCTCAGCTGGGACTCAGCACTTCGCTGTGCAACTGGCTGCTGGACTTCCTGACGGGAAGACCTCAGGCAGTACGGGTCGGCAGTAACACATCCAGCTCCATCATTATGAACACTGGAGCCCCTCAGGGTTGTGTGTTGAGCCCCCTCCTCTTCACTCTGCTGACCCATGACTGCACACCCATACACAACAGCAATCTCTTCATCAAGTTTGCGGATGACACGACTGTAGTTGGTCTCATCACCAACGGCGATGAGACAAACTTCAGGAGTGAGGTGAGCCACCTGGTCAGGTGGTGCGGCGACAACAATCTCTCTCTGAACGTGGAGAAGACGAAGGAGATTGTTGTTGACTTCAGGAGAATGCACACCCAGCACCCTCCTCTGACCATCAACGGTGCGACCGTGGAAAGAGTGAGGAGCACCAAATTTCTGGGTGTGCATATCACAGAAGACCTCTCCTGGACCACCAACACCACAGCACTGACCAAGAAAGCACAGCAGCGACTCTACTTTCTCCGCAGGCTGAGAAGAGCCGGAGTCCCAGCCCCCATCATGCACACCTTCTACAGAGGCACCATCGAGAGCATTCTGACCAGCTGCATCACTGTGTGGTATGGCGCATGCAACGCATCCTGCCGAAAAGCACTTCAGCGCATAGTGAGAGCAGCTGAGAAGATCGTTGGTGTCTCTCTCCCACCCCTCCAGGATATTTATAACTCCCGCCTCTCCCGCAAAGCCCTCATCATTGCGAGAGACCCCTCCCACCCATCCCAGAGCCTCTTCAGTCTGCTGCCATCAGGGAGGAGACTACGCAGTCTCCAGGCAAGGACCAGCCGACTGAAGAACAGCTTCATTCCCCAAGCTGTCAGGGCATTGAACTCCCTCCCGTCTCTGCCCCTTTTCCTCTCTTTTGCCCCATGCACCTGACCCCCCCCCCCCCCCCCCCCCCCACTATTGTTTGCACTGTCTTTACCATCGCGACTTTCTCTTTATTTCCTTAATCTATTTTATTTTATCTATTATTATTTATTTATTTTTATATATATATATTTTTTTTTGGTGTTGTTGATATATATATATATATATATTTTGTTGCTGTTGTTACTGTTAATGTAACCTGGTTGCACTATTTAAAAAAAATCGTTTTCAAGGGTTTTGCAGGACGTACATTTCAAAGTCAAATTCAAATACTTCAAGGTCTTTAAGCATCTTGTACGAACCCTGAAGGAAAAAGCTGTCTATATCTATAGATGGTGAACGTGATTCCACCAACTGCAACATCTTTATTGGAGTTTAGGCCAACAGCCAGGGTTACGTGCTTCTACATCAGTGCTATTCCACTTACATTCCCTCTGATTTGAGGGATAATTTATGGGTAGTGTTAGATATAGGGGTAGGGATGGGGATTTTCAGACAGGAACATACCATCAGCAGGTACCAATAGTCTATTTTCATCATTTAAAAAGGGAAAGTAGGACTGCAGATACACAAATCGTAAACAAAGCAGTGCTTGCTCAGCACTTTCAATATCAATCATGCTGCATGCTATATTCGTTCCACTGGGCTCATGTAATTATGAAAACACTGAAATGCTCAAGTAAGATGACGTTAAATTATAACAGCGTTCTGTATCGAATGTCTTAACTTCTTTCATCACTTTCACTTTTATTCTCGAGAAGCCAATCAGAGAGATCTCTCTCACCAATGGAGATCAACATGCTGAATCAGACAAAAAAACAACTAGAGCCAAAACATCGCCTGACCATCGGATTGGTGTTGCGGTTCTGGTCTTCATCCATCCATCAGCCTCATCCTCTTCATAATTATAAATGTGTTATAGCAGCTCCCACAATCACAGGCTGCGTTCACACTCGTCAGGTTTGGTTGATTAAAACGAACCCTTCAGCGATTGCTCAGTTCATCTGAATAAGTGTGAACGCCGCCGTCCGAACCCTGTTGCACCAAACAAGAAGACCCAGATCCTGAACGGATGAACAGATCCCAGATTACCAAACCAGCTCTGCTGCGATTCCTCTGAAATATGAACACAACATGCAAATGAACCCAAAACAGGACGTGATGTCACAAGATGCGACCCTAAAAAGGTCAGTGCTCACACAACCTGTGTTTTCTGCTCATAGTGGCGATGTCTCAGTTCGGGACAGGCGTCAGACCCGCGTCTCCTCTTGGTTCATGTGTGACGGAGGGATTCCTGCCGCTGTTTTCACTCCTTTACACACTTTATAAGCTCTTCACGAGTTCAGCTGCTCAGAACAGCAGCATATAATGCTACAAACCTGCAACCAGCAGATTTATCCCAACACACAGCATTGATTTGGATGTTCAGTCACAAAATACGCATAATAAAGCCGACCAATCAGGTGAAAGAATCCCTACGGTTCAGGTTCTGTGTTAAAACGCCAATGTGATCGCTAAGGACTGAATGCATTTTTATTTCTTATCCAGACCAAATGAACCAAACAAACTGAAACAGAAGTGTGAACACACTCTCAAAGACGCTGTTAAACTCAACTCACCTCCATAGAGCAGCAGAGAACCGCGTCCTCCTTCACCTCGAGCGACTCCAGGAGCTGAAACAGAAAACACACCATTCATTTCAATAAAGATTGTTTTAAAGCAGCTTTATAGTGAAAAACAAGAAAATAAAGGACATTCAGTTCTCTAAAAAGACAGTAGTGTCACTGATCAACTGGAGTGATTTAACTGAATAACTCATCAATTATGGAATGAGTTCAAGTCAGTTTAATGTTGATTCCATTCATAAGCAATTGTTGATCAAATGCATTTACATTTGTGCATTTGGGAGAATGTTTTATCCATTGCATCAAAGATGTACATTTAGCACGAATAAAAAAGAGCTGACGGTAGAATATGCATCTTTAATTTGCATTGTTGAACAGAGGAGGTCACTGCTGGTAATCCACACACACACACACACACACCAATCATCTTTCACTTCCTCTTTCACCGTTCCTCAAAAACCACGCGCCGACAGACGCCAGCGAGAGCAATATCAGCCGAGTGCGAGTCTACGGTTGTGACAGACAGAAATGTGCTCAGTCTGACCGCAGAAACAGAAGTGCAACTCACTCAACTGGACAAATACACACTTGATGCAAGATGTATTTCTCTGTTTCAAAGGGAGTTTCAGACTGAAAACAGATGCAAAGATGAGAAGAAACGCTACTGTTATGCCTTCAGAATATTCTAGTCCCGTGGCCTGATTTCATGTTTTTTCCTGTAACAGACTCGATTATGTCATTACACATTATGCAAGAATGTTCTTCTCGTCTTGGCCACCATGTTCATGTAATGCAAAATTGCTAAAATGACCCAGACACGCATGAATGTGTTCATTGATGAGTGATCAACTCAATGATAATGATTCATTCATAAATTGTGCTGAAAGGCTGACAGCTCTTTTTCCATTTCTATAACGTTCTCATTCACATTCATGCATTTATCAGATGCTTTTATCCAAAGCGACTTGCATTGCATTCAAGAAACACATTGACATTATAATCAGTTCTTGCTTTCCCTGGGAATCGAACCCATGACCTTGATGTTGCAAGCACTACATTTGAATGACGGAGTGACGACAGCACTAAACATAGACACTGAACACAAATTAAAATCTGTAAGCTCAGTTATTGAGTGAAGGGAGAGATTATTAATGATACTTGAGTTTGGTTTAACTTGACAAATTTATGAGAGAAATATAATGCGCAACATGTGATACTACTAATAAAATCTATTAAAATTGTATGTATTACTAATAATGTGTGAGAGTGTGTGTGTGTGTATGATAGAGAGAGAGAGAGAGAGTGAGTGTGTATATGAGAGAGAGAGGGTGTGTGTGTGTATGAGAGAGAGAGAGAGAGAGTGAGTGTGTATATGAGAGAGAGAGGGTGTGTGTGTGTATGAGAGAGAGAGAGAGAGAGTGAGTGTGTATATGAGAGAGAGAGGGTGTGTGTGTATGAGAGAGAGAGAGAGGGTGAGTGTGTGTGTGTGTGTGTGTGTGTGTATGAGAGAGAGAGAGTGAGTGTGTGTGTGCATGAGAGAGAGATAGAGAGAGTGTGTGAATGTGTGTATGAGAGAGAGGGTGTGTGTGTGTATGAGAGACAGTGTGAGTGTGTGCGTGTGTATGAGAGAGAGAGAGAGAGAGGGTGTGTGTGTGTGTGCGCATGAGAGAGAGAGTGTGTGTGGGTGTGTGTGTATGAGAGAGAGAGAGAGTGTGTGTGTGTGTGCGCATGAGAGAGAGATAGAGAGAGTGTGTGAGTGTGTGTATGAGAGAGAGGGTGTGTGTGTGTATGAGAGAGAGTGTGTGTGTGAGTGTGTGTGTGTATGAGAGAGAGAGTGTGTGTGTGTGCACACGTGTGTGTCAGTGTGTATGAGAGAGTGTGTAAGAGTGTGTGTGTATGAGAGAGAGAGTGTGTGAGTGTGTGTGTGTGTGTGCGCGGGTGTGTATGAGAGGGAAAGAGGGTGAGTGTGTGTGTGTGTGAGTGTGTGTGTGTGTGTGTGTGTGTGTGTATGAGAGAGAGAGAGGGTGTGTCTCTGTGTGTGTGTATAAGAGTGTGTGTGTGTGTGTGCGTGTCTGAAGAGATCTGCTGAGATGACTAGCAGAACGCTGGGCGGGAAAAGCACTCAGGCAGTGACACAGGCAGCCCTTTGTGAGGCAGGGGCCAACGGGGGGCCGGAGGAACACGCTGATCAAAGCTGACGCGAGCGGGTCTGGACTCCGTCTCACAAAACAGCTGACAACCTCCCGCACAAACCCACAAAACCAGGAATTTCATTCAGACAGAATTGCTCTCAAAATATACTTTACTTCACGGGTTTCCACAATAACAGTCTCCAAAACATCGGCGCAGACATTTCTCCAGATCATCTGGTTTAAGAGGACGTTATAATGTTACTGCATCTTATATGTAACTGACCTCTGTGAGTGACCTATAGTACGAACTGAATCAGAGAATATTGCAGTAATTCTACATACTGGTTTGACTTCAAGAGAAATTATGACCCTCTTACTTTTGATTAAGATCTAGTGACTTTCCTACTTTCCTGTGGTTCAAACAGTAGAGTGTAACGCTTGCAACATCACAGTCATGGGTTCGATTCCCAGGGGAAGCAAGAACTGATTAGAATGTCAATGTGTTTCTTGAATGCAATGCATTTCAACTGTATGTGTTGAGAAAATCAATGTTTTAACAATAAGTTTTACTGTATTTATCATCTAATAAATTCAGCTTTAATCACAGGAATAAATGACACTTTACTATATATTCACATAGAAAACAGCTGTTTTACACTGATATAATATTACACTGTTTTACTGTATTTATCATTTAATAAATTCAGCTTTAATCTCAGGAATAAATGACACTTTACTATATATTCACATAGAAAACAGCTGTTTTACACTGATATAATATTACACTGTTTTACTGTATTTGTCATCTAATAAATTCAGCTTTAATCACAGGAATAAATGACACTTTACTATATATTCACATAGAAAACAGCTGTTTTACACTGATATAATATTACACTGTTTTACTGTATTTGTCATCTAATAAATTCAGCTTTAATCACAGGAATAAATGACACTTTACTATATATTCACATAGAAAACAGCTGTTTTACACTGATATATTACACAATTTGACTGTTTTTACTGTATTTTATCATCAAATAAATGCAGCCTTATGAGCAGAAGAGACTCTTTCAGAAATCTTACCGACCCTTATCTTTTGAACGGTATGTATTATATACATTTCACTATCAAAACTTCAATGACTTTTCCGAGGACTGTAAGATTTCCTTCAACCCGTGACATTTGACACTGCCTTTGACTGTCAGATTTCATCTGAACATCAACTGACTGAAGAGCCCTTGAATTACAGCCTATAAAACACGTCAGGAAGTGCATTTCCAGAAAGAATGCGTCTCTAAATCTATGATAAGACATCCCAGAGCTGAATCCATGGCCCGCGGCGGCTGAAGGAGTGAACATGTATATTGGTGTCTGGAGGTTTCGAGTCCTGGTGGTCTCGGGTAATTACTGATGGGGTCTCCTTATGCTGGTCTCCAGGGTAACGGCTGCTTTAAGTCTAGAGTTATATAGCCCATAATGACGTCCCCAGAGAGCAGGAGCAGAGCTCGTGTTACAGAAACCACCTCAAACTAACCTCAATCGCGAACACAACTCCATCAGAATCAACAGAATGAAGAACATAAAGACAAGACTGTAATTATCTCCCTGCAGATTTCACAAACTGGTCAAACTCTCCATCAGCACAGAGACGCATTTAAAGGAGGCCTATTTTACCCCTTTTTGATTTAGTTTTCGGGCTCTACTAGAACAAGCTTGAATGTTGTTCTCGTTTTTTGCCATTGTTGCATCTCATTGTTGAGCTTTTTCATCCTCAACTAAAACTCTTTAATAATAAACACCCATGAAGTGAGATTGATGCACTATTAATGAGAAAATATTCATAGTCCTTTGAAAACTGGAGTTCTGTGCTCCAAACATTTCCCCATTCATATACTGAAAATAATATTTAGGTGTTTAAATGATTTTCACTGTAAATTTCACAAATAATTGCAAAGAAATGGCAATACCTCATTGAATTAAGCATGAGATTTTGAAGTAGAAAGACAGAAACCATTTTCAAGTTCCAATAATCTTAATTTACCAGGTTTTGTTATAGTGTAGATTTCATAAAGACTGCCGATAGTTAGTTGGAACGAGCCATGTTGATGTGTTTGCATTGTCTCCTGTGTCTACTGAGGTCACTACCCAAAATGCATTGCTTTTCCATTTAAAAGACATCAGCAATGAACACTGCAGCAGATCTGAGACGTAAACAACACCTACCGAACAATACGGCATTAATAATAAATAACATGTACACACATGCAAGAGGTCGCCAGTTACTAGTAACGACTTTGTGGAATAAAATAAAAAATATGACAACTTCCGCATGTGTGAAATATTTAATGCTGCTTTCCTGGACTCTGCAAAATAGTCTTCTGCAATGCAAATCAAAAGAAGCTCCTTTTATTCTTTTTAAGATATTAGTTTTCAGGTAGTGTCTAATTATGTTTAGTCTCCCAAAGGAAACTGTCGGAAACTAATCATCAGCATTTTCACTCTCACTTCCTGCTTGAACCTATGTAGGTTTGTAACTCATTTGCATAACGTCTGCCCATTGGTTCTAATGAGTACTTTGCCCCGCCCTCAAACACTGTAGTTAAAGGCAAGGCCTGGAAGAGTTTGTTTGGTGTTTTTCACGTCGAGAAGAAGCAAATCCTCTTTACAAGAACTTGAGCGGATACGTTAAAGCCAATTTTTGCATATTTGAGTTGTAACTACACAAAAGAATCCAACAAAAGCTTGAGAAGATCAGAGATGCGTCCAAACCTTCAGCTCAAGCAGCTTTCAAATGAACAACAGACTGTCTCTTTTCTCCCTCCCTCCATTCATCCTGTCTTATTTTCTCCCACACCCTCAGCGCTTCGAATACACCTGTCAGCTCCAAACTTCAGCTGGATCACCTGTATAATTAACCAACCTGCTCTGCCGGTCCACAGGCGCACACAACACACACTTCACACCTGGCTGAGACGTAATCGCTGTCACACACCGACACAAAGTTCAGACTCCCAGACAATCGTGTCAGGACGTGCCGATATGAGAGCCGAACGGGATGTTAATCCGGCTGCGATCTTGAATAGCGGCATTCATACGGCACAAACACACTGAACTCTCACACAGATCCCGTCTCTTTGATGTGGAGCTACTGAAGAATCAAGCTTTGGCTTTTGATGGATCGCGTCTGTCATCACCTGAACAACTGACAGGATTCAGCGCAGACAGGGAAGCCCTATTCACCAGCGATCGGGGCATTTCACCGGCTCCAGGCTCACAGGGGTTGGATAATGAAAAAAAAAACACACACTAACTTCTTTCTAAATCTTTTGAAGTGAGTTTGAAATGGTGTGAAAAAAAAATGACACTAACTTTCACAACTCAAAACTGCCATGATTCATTGAAATAAAGACGAAACTGAGATTTAATCAGATATGTATACGCCAAATAAACACCCAACTTCCCAAACTTGTAAAATTCGTATAAACCATCAAAATAAAAGCTGGACGGTTTAATGTTTGAAAATGAAGAAATTATTAGTAAATTGTTGTAAAATTACAATTCGAATATTTATGCCTGTTTAAAATATCTAGATTTTTTTTTTCGTTTAGAGAGAAATATTACTACAGGAATGTCTTATTTTAATATTTTAGATTTTATTATAATAAATAACTAGATGGGGTAAAGTTTGCAAACAAACTTTGAAATTGGCTTGAGAAAAGTTTAGCCTGAAAAACAAGTCTAGCCTGAAAGTTTAAATTAGTTGTAAAAGATTGAAAAGTTTAAATATTTTAAAAGATTTTGTATGAATTGTATGTCACTAGCAAGATTTAGAGTGAATTAGCTTGTCGCTAGCAAGATTTAATGTTGATTAGCATGACGCTAGCGAGATTTAACATTAACATGTTGCTAGCGAGATTTAACGTGAATTAGAACGTTGCTAGCTAGATTTAACATTAATTAGCAAGTCGCTAGCGAGATTTGAGGTTAATTAGGAAGTCGCTAACAAGATTAAACGTTAACTAGCATGTCGCTAGCAAGATTTAATGTTAACTAGCATGTCACTAGCAATATTTAACGTTAACAAGTCGTCAGCAATATTTAACATTAATTAGAAAGTCGTCTGCGAGATTTGAGGTTAATTAGGAAGTCACTAACAAGATTAAACGTTAACTTCATGTCGCTAGCAAGATTTAACGTTAACTAGCATGTCACTAGCAATATTTAACGTTAATTAAGAAGTCGCTAGCTAGATTTAACATTAATTAGAAAGTCGCCTGCGAGATTTGAGGTTAATTAGGAAGTCGCTAACAAGATTTAGAGTGAATTAGCATGTCGCTAGCAAGATTTAATGTTGATTAGCATGACGCTAGCGAGAGTTAACGTTAATTAACATGTTGCTGGCGAGATTTAATGTTAATTAGCAAGTCGCTAGCAATATTTAACGTTAATTAGCAAGTCGCTAGCGAGATTTGAGGTTAATTAGGAAGTTGCTAACAAGATTTAACATTAACTAGCATGTCGCTAGCAAGATTTAACGTTAACTAGCATGTCACTAGAAATATTTAACGTTAATTAACAAGTCGCTAGCTAGATTTAACGTTAATTAGCAAGTCGTTAGCAATATTTAACGTTAATTAACAAGTCGTCTGCGAGATTTGAGGTTAATTAGCAAGTTGCTAACAAGATTTAACGTTAACTAGCATGTCACTAGCAAGATTTTATGTGAATTAGCTTGAATTAACAAGTTTGCTAACATAGTTTAACATTAATTGGCATTTCACTAGCAAGATTTATTATGCATTAGCATGTCGCTAGCATGACTTAGCTTGGATTAGAAAGCTTGCTAGGGTTTGTCAGTAATCGATACACAGTGGGTGAAGCTTTAAAACTCCATTAGAGTCAATGAAACAAAAGTGTTCACCCCTTGAATGGAAGTCTATGGAAATTTTATCAACAGTAAGTTGACTTTCTCAAACCAACTTAATAACAATACTATTATTGCAAAAGTTACAAAGTGTTTCTGAATTCCCTGAAACGCCTCCATTGAAATCTTGAGTTTTTTCCAGGAACAAACACTCACAATGTTACTCATTTAAACGATTCCTGCCCGAGGAACACGCAGAATAAAGAGGTTCTGGTGAGTTCGTTAGTATTGTGTTGAAACATTTCCCAAACACTCTCAAAGAAGCGGCTGACCAATCACAACACACCGCTCCAGCCGACCAATCAGAGCACAGCGTGCTTTCAGAAGGCGGGGCTTCATAGAGACGGGAACTAAACAGAGCGTTTCTGACAGACTGGGAAGAGACGAGCCGCAACAATGAGAATATGAGAAAATAATGAATAATCAAGCAGGAAAACCTGTTCTAGTGGAGACAAAAACTAAATCAAGACTCTGTAAAAATAGCCTCTTTTTAATGATAAGAGTAAAATGTGTAGGAAAATGTTTCGATTTTCATCTGGCTGTTGTTCATGTGTCATTTTAATCTCACATCCATCAGAGCGAGAGAGACGACGAGTCAGAGTAACCGTGTTTTATGTACCTCTCTTAAGCAGGAGTATATGGGGCACACCAGCACTCTGAACGGCTCTCCAGCGCTGCTCCTCATGGTGCCGAACACCTCACACAGAAACGTGATGAAGCCCAACCAGCACTCCACATCCGTCTGCTGCAGCTCCTCACGCCGCTTGAAGTCCCTCTGGACACACACAGACCACACGTGAACATCAGATCAATCATTATGCTTTCAATGATAACAAGAAATGTTTGAATGAAAAGTAATGATGCTGAAAATTGAGATTTAAAAACAGGAATAAATGACACTTTACTATATATTCACATAGAAAACAGCTGTTTTACACTGATATAATATTACACTGTTTTACTGTATCATCTAATAAATTCAGCTTTAATCACAGGAATAAATGACACTTTACTATATATTCACATAGAAAACAGCTGTTTTACACTGATATAATATTACACTGTTTTACTGTATCATCTAATAAATTCAGCTTTAATCACAGGAATAAATGACACTTTACTATATATTCACATAGAAAACAGCTGTTTTACACTGATATAATATTACACTGTTTTACTGTATCATCTAATAAATTCAGCTTTAATCACAGGAATAAATGACACTTTACTATATATTCACATTGAAAACAGCTGTTTTACACTGATATAATATTACACTGTTTTACTGTATCATCTAATAAATTCAGCTTTAATCACAGGAATAAATGACACTTTACTATATATTCACATAGAAAACAGCTGTTTTACACTGATATAATATTACACTGTTTTACTGTATTTATCATCTAATAAATTCAGCTTTAATCACAGGAATAAATGACACTTTACTATATATTCACATAGAAAACAGCTGTTTTACACTGATATAATATTACACTGTTTTACTGTATCATCTAATAAATTCAGCTTTAATCACAGGAATAAATGACACTACTATATATTCACATTGAAAACAGCTGTTTTACACTGATATAATATTACACTGTTTTACTGTATCATCTAATAAATTCAGCTTTAATCACAGGAATAAATGACACTTTACTATATATTCACATAGAAAACAGCTGTTTTACACTGATATAATATTACACTGTTTTACTGTATCATCTAATAAATTCAGCTTTAATCACAGGAATAAATGACACTTTACTATATATTCACATAGAAAACAGCTGTTTTACACTGATATAATATTACACTGTTTTACTGTATTTATATCTAATAAATTCAGCTTTAATCACAGGAATAAATGACACTTTACTATATATTCACATAGAAAACAGCTGTTTTAAATTGCAATAATATTTCACAATATTACTGATTTTAAGGTATTTTACATCCAATAAGTGCAGTCTTGGTGAACAGAACATTAATAAATCTTAATTGTTTCAAACGTTTGTCTGAGAACACCAACACACAGATGTTTATATATCCATTAAATCTCCCAGCATGCCTGACACGTCACAAACAATACAAGTGCACACAAAAATAAAAAAATTGCCTATTTTAGAAATTAATATTATTTTTGATTATGATCAACTTAAAAAAAAAGTTGGATAGACTGACGATTCTGAAAGGTTTTTATTGATACTTTAAATGGAAACCAGACATTTAAAACAGGGTTTATGTATAAAACATAAGCATTTTAATTCTGAATGGATTTTCTCCCTCCCTCCCTCTCTCACACACACACACACACACGCACAAACACGCAGCTCGTCTCTGTTCTGCGATAAGCCGTCTGTGTGTTTGTGGCAGATTGCTAAATGAGTCTGAGCAGACATGTCCTTTCTCTAGGGTCAGAGACACTTGCATCTGTGTGTGTGTGTGTGTGTGTGTGTGTGTGTGTGTTACATAACCCCGTCAGAACGAAAGCGTCTGCTCCAGCATCACACGGTTTATGCGAGGACAAACCGATGATTCATGCACCGTAATACGCACACACGCACGCACACACTCTAGACTGATGCCGGAGGTAAAGGGGCAACGAAACGCTCAAAGTTTAGAAGGGATGTTTTGGTGACTTTATCCGTTTAAACAATTACACATTATTAGACAATAATAATGCTATAATACATTATATATAGCTTTGATCACAAGAATAAATTATGAATTAAATTATTATTATGTGTGTGTGTACAATGAGTGTCACTAGACTTTTGTTTAGAAATTTACCTTCAGTAATGCTAATGTAGCAGACTTTATACAAATGTAAAAAATAAAAATTGTATAAACTACAATTTTGATTGTAATGCTTTAGTAGGTTTCCTTCATGATCCTGTTACTGACATCTGCAGGACACCGTGTGTTTGCAGTGGAGCATTTGTTGGTCTGTGTGTGTGTGTGAGTGTGTGCATGTGTAAGTGTGTGTGTGTGTGTGTGTGTGAGTGAGAGAGAGTGAGTGCCTGCATATGTGTGAGTGAATGCGTGTAAGTGTGTGTGTGTGTGTGTGAGGATGCATGCATATATGTGTGTGTGTGAGAGAGTGAGTGCGTGCGTGTATGTGTGTGAGTGAGTGAAAGTGTGAGTGCGTGTGCATTGTGTGTAAGTGTGTGTGAGTGAGTGTGTGCATGCATATGTATGTGTGTGTGTGTGTGAGTGCGTGCATTGTGTGTGTGTGTGTGTGTGTGCATGCATATATATGTGTGTGTGTGTGAGTGAAAGTGTGTGAGTGCGTGCATTGTGTGTGTGTGTGAGTGAGTGAGTGCATGCGTGCATGCATATATACATGTGTGTGTGTGAGTGAGAGTGAGTGCGTGCATATGTGTGAGCATGCATGCATATGTGTGTGTGTGTGTGTGTGTGTGTGTGTGTGTGTGTGTGTGTGTGTGTGTGTGTGTGTGTGTGTGTGTGTGTGTGAGTGTGTTTGTGAGTGAGTGCATGCGTGTGTGGAGCAGGATGTGTGTTTTGGCCGCACTATCAGCAGGTCAGAGTTCTGGTGTCACATCAATGTGAGAAATGAGTCTAACAGTCAGTTCCCAAAAACAATGACAAAATACTTCAGCTTTACCACCAAAACCACCGTACAGACAGACTGACCCGAACAACAAGAGACAGAGACACGGATCACAACAGCACGTCAACACACCACAAAGAAAAGGCCATCATATATACTATATATATATATATATATATATATATTTCATTCCAGGGAAATGAGTGATTTGTTTCATTCTGAACCATTTCTTCAAAAGTACATTTGTTAGCCTTCAGATAGATTTGGGAAATTCCCAATTTATAAAATGAGGTGAAAGTGTTTAGAGCCTAAAACGTCCCTTTTGTCCAGTGAGGAAATTGTACAGGGTCACTCGGCTGGATTGCAGGGATGAGTCACATCCTGAAGCCCTTGAGAAAAAGAGGAAGAAGAGAAACAGAGAGAAAACAGACACGAAAGAGGAACGAAAGAGTCCAGAGCAGCAGGTGTGAATGTCCTTCTGAGTGACATCACGCCACTGTAAAGCGTGCAATCTGATTGGTCCTCAGAGACAATGAACGTTCTGGACATTCGGATCTCACCTGTAACATGTTGAGTAGGAGCGAGCGGAATTTGGTGCCTTCCACCATGAAGAGCGCCATCTTGTCGCAGAGTTTGGCGGCGGTGGCGGCGAAGCTGCGGTCGCTGACGGCCTTGCGGTAGATGGTGTGGACGATCTGGTTCAGCGTCTCCTCGGAGTCGGCCGAGTTCTGCGCCTCCTCCATGAAGCTGGTGAGCTGCCCCTCCACGCCGCTGCTGTTGTTCTTCATGCTGTTCAAGATCTCTAACAATCTGTCCATTCGGTTCCGCTGAGGTCCGGCCGTCGCCACGGGAACGTCCTCCTGTCAATCATCAGAGAGAGTGGGTCAAGTGAACACTGAGGAACGCTGAGGTTCGGGTCGCTAAGACTATTGAATTAAATTCAGATTTTTATTGATCAATTCAATTGATCAAAAGTGACAGTTTATAATATTAAGTCTGTCTGTCGGTCCGTCTGTTCATCCATCCATCCATCTATCTATCTATTTGGCCTTCTGTCTTTCTATCCATCCATTTGTCTGTCCATCCATCCATCTGTTTGTGTTAACCTAACCCAAACATAACCCTATCCACTTATCCATCTGTCTATCTAGCCATCCATCCATCCTTCTATCTATCTATCTATCCATCCGTCCTATCTATCTATCTATTCATCCATCCTTCTATCTATCTGTCTATCTTTCTATTAATCCATCTGTCCTTCAATCTATCTATCTTTCCATCCATCCATCCATCCTTCTATCTATCTTTCCATCCATCCATCCATTCCTTCTATCTATCTATCTATCTATCTATTCATCCATCCTTCTATCTATCTGTCTATCTTTCTATTAATCCATCTGTCCTTCAATCTATCTATCTATCCATCTTTCCATCCATCCATCCATCCATCCATCCTTCTATCTATCTTTCCATCCATCCATTCCTTCTATCTATCTATCTATCTATCTATCTTTCTTTCCATCCATCTTTCTTTCCATCCATCCTTCTATCTATCTCTTTCCATCCATCTGTCCTTCTATCTATCCATCTTTCTATCCATCCATCTGTCCTTCTATCTATCTATCTATCTATCTATCTATCTATCTATCTATCTATCTATCTATCTATCTTTCCATCCATCCATCCATCCATCTGTCCTTCTATCTATCTATCTATCTTTCCATCCATCCATCCATCCTTCTATCTTTCCATCCATCTATCCGTCCTTCTATCTATCTATCTATCTATCTATCTATCTATCTATCTATCTTTCCATCCATCCATCCGTCCTTCTATCTATCCATCTTTCTATCCATCCATCTGTCCTTCTATCCATCTATCTTTCCATCCATCCGTCCATCTATCTATCTTTCCATCCATCTGTCCATCTATCTATCTATCTTTCCATCCATCCATCCTTCTATCTATCGATCTTTCCATCCATCCGTCCTTCTATCTATCTATCTTTCCATCCATCCATCTGTCCTTCTATCTATCTATCGATCTTTCCATCCATCCATCTGTCCTTCTATCTATCTATCGATCTTTCCATCCATCCATCCGTCCTTCTATCTATCCATCTTTCCATCCATCTATCCATCTATATTTCCATCCATCTCTCCTTCTATCTATCTCTATCTGTATCTATCAATCTATCTATCTATCTATCCATCCATTCATCCTTCTATCTATCTATCAATCAATCAAAACAGGCTTTAAACTTAAACCCTTTTCAAAACTTTCAAAAACTAAACTTTAACCCAACTTTGCTTTTCTAGCACATGAAAACCTGAGCTATAAAAATACAGCCAAATGGACTTTAATTCATTTTAATTCTACTTCCTTGCTCTCAAACACAAATAGCAAATCCATACTGAACCAGATCAATTCAGTTTTAGGAACCAAACTGGAATTTAAAGCACCTTCTCCTTCAATCTCCTTTTCAGTCTCTCTTTCGACGACTGCAGTAAGCAGATCTTCCCGCTCTCCGTCTTCTCCTCCTTCTCTTCTTTCTTTCTGTCATCTTTCGCCGGCTCGTCCTTTGCTCCTCTCTCGGTGTGAGGCTCCGGCTCCTCATGTTTTACATTCTCCGTCTCTTTGGTATTGCGTGTGAGGCCTCTGTCGGCCCCTGAGGGCCCTTGATTGAAACTGTTCGTCTGGTGTTTGGGATGCTGATGCCAGCGCCGGTTCTGGCTGTATCCGTGATGCGGCCCGCCCTGCCGCCCGCCCTGGTTCTGCTGTCCCTGGTAACCCCGCCCTCCATGCTTAATGCCGCCTCCCGATTGGTGCTCTGCGTTGGGCTGTTGCATCTGATTGGGTTGCTGTAGCTGATGTGGTCCCTGCTGCTGCTGAGGATTCTGGGATTTCCCTCCAGCCCCTCCTCCTCCAGGCAGGCGCTGCGGTTTCCTAGAACAACAACAAAAAACAGCCTGTTACCTACAATGCCAACGAGTGTTTCTTACCCAGGCAAACGCTGTGTTGTGTGTGGTTGGGTGTCCAGGGTGTTACTAGGCAGTTGCTAAGGTGTTTGGGTAGTTGCTAGGGCATTGTTAGGTGATTGCCAGTGTGTATTCTCTAAATAACTGGTAAGGTGTTCAAAGCAGTAGTCATACATTGTTATGCAGTTGCCAGGATGTTCTGGGTGGTTAAATAAATACATGCACAACAACAAACAAATACATAAATACATAAAAACAAACAAAAATACATACAAATAAATCCACAAAATAAATGATAAAAAATGATTAAATAAATAAATACATAAAAACAAACAAAAATACATACAAATAAATGCACAAAATAAATGATTAAATAAATAAATGCATAAAAACCATTTAAAAAAAAAAATTGTCAAATAACTGTTTAAATATAAATAAACTGGAATTTTAAGAGCATGCTGGGTGTTTAAATCAAAATAAATAAGTGGAAGGAAAAAAAAATAAAAAATATATATATATATATTTTTTCTTTTCTTTTTTTTTCTTCTTATATTTATATATAATAAGTAAAAAATAAGTAAATATATAATTTTTTAACTTAATATAAACAAAAGTTTTAATAATCATTCTTCTACTTTGAGAATAGAGACATCCACGTCACAGATATAAAAATAACGACAGAGAGGAACATTATTTTTGGAATCACTTTTAGAACAATTTCCAGGAGATGAACAATAAAAACATTGACAGTCAACAGAATGTTATTAAGCAATAGAGTTATCTTTACAGTTATTGGTGTGAACGGGCCTCAACCCAAAATATTAGCATTAATAATAGTGTTGACTGACATAAATATCACTACAGCCCTGCAGAGCGTGTTTGTGAATGTTCATAATGATTTACGGCAGATGTGAGTCAATATGTAATCATCCAGATCTCCATGTTTGCACCCGGCTGGTCATCCAGACCAACACTGGATTACGGCTTTACGCTCGCACAAGCTGTGTGTACATGACATGTGTTTGCACACATAAAGACACACTGACATGTGCGGTTTGCGTCAGCATGCTTTATTAGCTTTGAATGCGTTATGTGCGTGTCATTGATTATTACGGCTGTGTGAACAAATGTTAGCATCAATAATCTGACTTAAGAAAAGACAATATTTGGATTCAAGCCGTTTACATGACGTACAAACTAAATTTAATACACTGAAATTCAATTTGCACTTAACTTGGATGCAATGGCATTTTTCAGGCATCGTGATTATTATCAGATTGTGCTTGGCTGAAAGAACAAAGTCATATACGTCTAGGATGGTTTGAGGATGAGTAAATTATGGGATAGATTTGGCTTTAAATGACGCATACTTTTTTTAGCCACACGCAAATAAAATGGGTAAGAAACAGGTACGATTTTTGTACTAAAAAGCAACAACTATTATTATTAACTATTTATATCTATTTGATATTACTTACATTTTAAAAATGCATTTTACTTTCAAAATTCATTTATTTATGCTTAATTGTGAAAATATGCATTCAAAGATATGAGCATGATTAAAATACTGAATTTGTGGAACCAGAATTATTCGATGCATTCAGATTGAAAGAAATTGGATTTAATGAGGACAAATATCAACCTGATTATTGTGCATTTAAATCCCGTTCAGTTTGTTAGGACTATTACAGAAATATTACGGATGCATCACATTAGGTTTATTAGTTTTTGTTAAAATTCGAATACATAAATCTTAAATTTATGCTTAAATGTTGTTGAGTCTAGATTTATAGTCATAAAAAAAACTAAAAATGTAGGTTTAGCAGGCAGTTCATACCATGCAGGACATCTAGTAACAGAGGATGATGGGACAAGGTCAGTTTGACGGCTTGACAACACCAGCTGACACTTCAAACACTGACGTCTTCACTAGTGACCGCAAACACACGCAAGCTCTGCACACATGGGAATCTCCTCACTGCAGGACCGGCTTTACGTTTGATTGACAGCTTTAGATCGAGACGACCAGGTTCAGCTCATGTTTGACCGCGGTGTTCTGCTTTTACGAGGGTTAATTTCAGGGGAGACGCTGAATGACAGGCTGAAAATAAGACGTTGAGGTGCTGACCGTGACATTCTTTCGGCTTTACGTGGGTTAACCCTTGACGTCGCTCCACGGGAACGTTTCACTCAGAGACGGATGTTTGTGAAAGAGGTCTCTTCTGATTAAATGATGATGATCTGATGCTCAACTAACATTTATGATTATTATCAGTGTTGAAAACAGTTATGCTGCAGAATACTTTTGTGGAAACTGAAATTTTTTTTTTCTTCTGGAACTGAAATTAATTGAAAGTTCAAAAGAACAGCATTTATTTGAAATAGAAATATATATAGATTGTTATTGTTTATTTATAAACAGTGTGTGTATATGTATATAAAATTAAATAAATAAATAAATATATATATATATATATATATACACACATACACACATACATACACACACACACACACACATATATACACACGTGTGTGTATGTATATATATATATATATATATATATATATAATTATTTTACATGCTTTTAATTTTATTATACATACTGTTTGTAAATAAACACTAACAATCTGCAATAAGAGGACATGCAGTTTTAACATTTCAAATAATTTCATTGTGTTCTCAAGGCAAACAACGCTTTAACACCTTTAAAAACCGGGCAAAAGTGCAAATCTCAACAGATCATGAGACAAAAACTCTAGATGAAAAGAATCTTTGAAGAAAAGTCCTTGGACGTGTTTCGGAGAGAAGCACTTCAATTCAATTAAAATCAAACATCTGCTCAGCAGTCACATGCCAGAGAGTAAATTAACATCTCGGAAGATGAAGAAATTAACTTTTGACTTGAAACTAAGGCTGGAAAATCAATCCAAATGTTAGTTGCTTAACTTATAACCCAATAGAACATCCTAACCTGGCATGAAATGATAAAATGACATAATTTCTTCCATATTATGATTCGTTTTCACCTGCGATGCAATGGCCATTACAAGCACATGACGATAACGCGGGGAAGCTCCGCCCCCACTGAAATCTCATTGGTCTAAAATCCTGCTCTATATTATTAAACATTACCATTCAGAGCAATTCAGACATTTGGCAGATGCTTTTATCTAGAGCAACTTGTATTGCATTCAAGGCACACATTTTTATCAGTTCATGACCCTGGTGTTGCTAACGGCGCTGAGATATATCGACATTTTGAGATCCAGGTAAGCAGATATAATCTGATAAAATCAGACAATGTGTTTCTCAAAATATATAACTATATCTTAGAAATAATTAAATAAAAATTCATCTTATTTAAGTCCTTGCATTGTGTTGAAAATATTTTCACATTTTCCTAAACTCACATTATAATGCATTTGGACATTTTCCCATTTTTCTTAAAGGGTTCCTATTGTGATCTTTTCCATGTTTCATTTTGTGTGTGATGTTGATGTTTGAGGATTTATACTCTCCTCCAGCTGCAGTGTCAGTGTTTCTGAATTCCCTGAAACGCCTCCATTGTAATCTTGAGTTTTTTCCAGGAACAAACACTCACAATGTTACTCATTTAAACGATTCCCGCCCGAGGAACACGCAGAATAAAGAGGTTCTGTTGAGTTCGTTAGTATTGTGTTGAAACATTTCCCAAACACTCTCAAAGAAGCGGCTGACCAATCACAACACACCGCTCCAGCCGACCAATCAGAGCACAGCGTGCTTTCAGAAGGCGGGGCTTCATAGAGACGGGAACTAAACAGAGCGTTTCTGACAGACTGGGAAAAGACGAGCCGCAACGATGAGAATATGAGAAAATAATGAATAATCAAGCAGGAAAACCTGTTCTAGTGGAGACAAAAACTAAATCAAGATTCTGATCATTTTTAAAAACACTTTTTAATCTAAAGACTTTTAGATTTCCATAAGAGATGTCTCTCTCTCTCAGATTATGTGTGTGAGAGACACTTCAGTGTTTTAAGCAGAGCAAGAGCCAGATTCAATGGTGTCGACACCCAACCCTTCCCTTATTCCCACAGCACACACACACACACACACACACACACACCACAATACAACAAAACCTCTTACATAACAGTAACAATGTGTTATCTTTACACAAGATAAACCCTGATTGACAGATCTGTCACTGACGGGAATCTCCACACCTCACGCCTGCTGTGGAAATTACAACATCTCTGCATTGTCAAAACCTTTCCATCACTGAACACACACCATGTAAAACAGATAAGTGTAGAAGCATCAGCCTCCAGTTCTGGTTTTCCAAGTAATGTATGAAATATTTCTCAACTACTGCTAGACATTTCAGCCAATATTTGCCTTTTGCAATCATTGCCATTGAACGAAACATTTGTTCAGTTTGAATAAAACTGATGATATCTCATGTTTATTTTGTCATTAATTTAATATACATTAATCAAATTCATATAAAAACATCAAAATATGCTTTAGATCATCAAATACTTGGTCAAGCACTAATGTTTAGCACTCCACCAGATCTTCCCAAACCAATCCCATAATAACCTTCATAATACCCGCCACCTTAATGCCTGTGATTTCTGTTCCGTACTGGCCGTACGGAGATACTCTGTCGATGAATGATGACTCAAGCGAAGTGAGCGGATGAGCAGGATCAGGATTTGTTGTGCAAGCAGAATAAAGCAAACAGGATCTCAAGGACCATTCCAGGAGAGTCGAAAGACGGTTAGATT
Organism: Rhodeus uyekii; assembly: GCA_037043235.1. NCBI lineage: Eukaryota > Metazoa > Chordata > Actinopteri > Cypriniformes > Acheilognathidae > Rhodeus > Rhodeus uyekii. The sequence continues at coordinate 3,945,475 of JAWRVZ010000046.1, forward strand.
GAATCCCAAAGTCCGGTTTTCAAGAGCGAAGCTTGTAAGTGGAAGGACAAGAGTGAGTAGACAGGATTCAGGAGAGCCGCTTGGAGCCGGAGCCGTTTGAGACACTGACCTGGACACTTGCCGCTTCCCCTCGGCCGGCAGATGCACCGTCAGATCGTCCTGGGGCGGATCGGATCGGCTACGACAGGGAGATGAGGGTGGATGAGAGGGGAGAAACAAGGTGGAACACAAGAGAGAACGAGGAGGAGACGGAACAGTGAAATCTAAGACAAAATAAAGTAATAACTGAATGAACTGATGGCATCTACATAATGCTGCCAAAAACAGAGTTGCAGACAATACAAAAAGACAAAGATGGAAGTTTCTTGGAAGCACTCGGACTTCCCATGACACGCGTCTCCAAAGAACTGCCGTCTCTTTTGATGGTTTTTGTGTGTGTGTGAAGATACACCATCACTCCTCGTCCAGAGGGTGAACAGGGTCTGAGTTTATTGCTCTCCATCGGGAGAGGCAGATTATTCTGAGCGTCTTGATGTGATCTAAACCAGTGGTCCCCAACCTTTTTTGTGCCGCGGACCGGTAAACGTGTGATAATTTTGCTGCGGACTGGTGGCCGCTCAAGTTTATTGCCGGGGGGGGGGGGGGGGAAGAGTGCGTGCGCGAGATGGATGATGGGTCCGCTCAAGTGTTTTTCGACGAAGGGTTGGGGGGGGGGGGGGGGGTGCGCGCGAGATGAATGATGCGCGTGAGATTGTTTAAACACCTCCTCACGGCCACAGCTGCAGCGTTACAGCCGCTCGCAGCCGCTCTTGGACCGGTCCGGGAATTCGATCCGCGGCCCGGTACCAGTTCGTCCGCGGAACGGTACCGGGCCGCGGACCACTGATCTAAACTACTGAGACACACAACAGAACCCTCACAGAGCAGAAAAAACTGATTCCTGTCTCAAACTATATTAAAAATGCTTGTTAATATAAAAACTAAATAAAAAAGCAATAATATATATGATCAAATATACAGTAAAGAAATTACAGTTGTGAAATATTCTTACAAATTAAAATAATTGTTTTCTGTGTGAATATATAGTAAAGTGTCATTTATTCCTGTGATTAAAGCTGAATTTATTAGATGATAAATACAGTAAAACAGTGTAATATTATATCAGTGTAAAACAGCTGTTTTCTATGTGAATATATAGTAAAGTGTCATTTATTCCTGTGATTAAAGCTGAATATATATATATATATATATATATATATATATATATTTATATATTTATACACACATATACATATATATACATAAACATTTTTTAAGGATTCTTTGATGAATAGAAAGTTCAATATTTTTTATACAGAAAAATATTTTTTACTGTATTTACTGCCACTTTTCATCAAATAATCTAAATTATTCAAAATGCTGAATAAAAAGTATATATTTTTTCTTTCACAAACATGATACATTTCTGATACAAAAGGCTGTATATTTCAGATCAGACATCAGATGAATCTGCCAATCTCAAACTCCAACTGTCTTTCATACTAAACGAGTCGAGTCCTTTGAGCAGGTGTGAGTTCACATGGACAAACACACACACACTCACTCACTCTGATTAACCTTTCTTTAGTTGACTGGCTCTCGATAAACTGCTTTCCTGCGATATTCTGTCACCAAAATATGCTGCATTTCATAAATGCGACTGCAAAGATGTTTCGGTTCAGCAAACTAATCTAGAGAGCGAGAGAGAAAGAAAAGGTAAGAACTGATGCCAACAAACAACATGACCGCAGGGTCCTCTCTGGCAGAAGCAAAGCATTGTGGGTGGCCAACACCAGTAATAACCGGCTGAAAAGCTTTCTGTTAGAGGAGTGGGAGAGAGAGAGAGATGTGGGAAGAGAATCGTCTTGAATACTGACTCGCACACACACACACAATTGCTCTCGCTCTCCAAATGTGAACCCAGATTTATTCTCTAGATTGTCTTTACTCCTACTTCTAACTTTTGTAGTCAAAGTCCAAGTAAAACATGCAAAAATGTTCCTGTGCAAAACTTGCAAAGCACAATGCAAAGGTGCTGAGTGTGGTTTAATAGTGTTTTTTTAGCACATCCGGTTCCATCGCCCTGAATTAAGTGGGCTTTTGTACAGACACAAGCATCACATTTTATTCTACAACGTAAAATACATCAATAAAATGTGTGGTTTTAAAGCTTTTACTTGCTAACAAGGGTCTAAATTGGACTACAGATGTTGTTGGGATATTAAACATCATTACACAGAACAGCTAAACTCATTTAAATCACTAGATGTTGAATGTTAAATTTTGGAATTAATTAATTCTAATAAGGTAAAAAAACAACAAACAAAAAACATTTAATTGTGGCTGAATATCATGAACAAAAATCAACAGGCTAAAAAACACTTACACGAAAAATAGCCTAACTAATATAATTTCAAGCATTATTAAAGAACAAAAAACAAACCACACAAATAAATACTGAATAAAGCTTTATGTATTTTCAGGTACAGAAACTGAAATCAAATGCGCTTTAAAAAACAACAACAACTAAATATACATTATAAAGTTATTAAGTGAAGAACAGCAAGTGAATTTTCTCCGTTTTGTGTTGTTTGATTAACATCATTATAGAGACGGCAGCAGGAATATTAGGCTGCTGTCACTTTAAGAGATGCACGGATATCCGTTTACATTCACTTAAGCCATAACCAACAGTGTTGATGTATTTTTGTGTATATCTGTCCGTTCAAGTGCAGAAAGAGTATCACGCACTACTCAGTATGAGAGAGAGGCTTTTTTTAAACGCTTAAATGGTTAAAAAAATCACTTTACAATCCCTTTTTTTTCGTGCATGCAGGACAGAAAATAGAGCGCAGGTCTTCTTGCGCTTGAATTGTTTAAAGTCACATTAAACTGAACACAAAGGAATCAAAAGTTTAATTTTATAACAAGTATCCGACTCCAAAATTTCTATTCACAACGCCACTTCTACAGCCTTCATGCGTCTATAACAGCACTCTTGAAAACTATTCTAACTATTCTATTCTAAAATGTTTTGAGTTAAAACTGAAAGCCGGAAGTCAGGTGATCGTGGTTTGGTTCGTCGACAACCTGTATAAAGCTTCTTTTTTTTTAAAATTACCCCATAAATGTATATAACACACACCATGGAAGATGTGTAGGGACGTCAACGGACACGAGAAGTGACGGAGTGAGGCGTGTGCTGAACACCTCTCAGCTGCTCGTATCTCAAATCTTTACTCGTATCTCAAAGCAAAAAATTAGCTCAAAGGCTTGCTCGTACTTCTGCCGAATGCATTTAGGCTTTAAAACCACTAACAGACAGGCAGGGCCTGGGGGGAATTCACGTTTAACCCATCACATTAAGCCTTTATTCACATTTAAACCATCTATTCTGTACGGCGCACACGGAGCGTCCGGTCGGACTGGGTTCCACACACAAGGCCATCAGACCGATGACAACGAGAGCTTTTCTCTGCATGAACAAAGCCATGCATAATAGAAGGGTTTTGCTTTCTTTCAGCCGCCTGCGCACAAGTTTAGTCCAAAATATTTACTTTTCTGCAGTTTCTTAGCAACTGCAAATCACAACAGAGAACCGTTCCGATGAGGTCAAAGTCAAAACGTGAAAGCAAAAAGGTGGAAGTGGTTTTATGGACTAACAGGGAAGATTATGAGTTAAGAAGCATTGCATTTTACTCCAAACACAACACACACTTGTTGCATTCAACTCTGACACGTGTGGAAAGTGTGAGCTGGTGTGTTTTCTGCTTTAGGAGTGTAACGTCAGTGTGTGCGCTAAACAACTGGAAGAGTCCGACAGTAACGAGAAGGAGAAGGTCATGCCGTGTTTTAAGACGGAGTGACTCACCGGCGGTCGGTTCTGCGGCGGCGAAACAGTTTTTTAGCGTGTGCGATCTCAGCTTCGTTAGGCAGAGGAGGAAAAACCTGCAGGCGGAGAGAGAGAACAACACACACATGAGGAAAACAACAACAAAATACAGATTTACCGGTTCTATATGAGTGGGAAAAAAAAATATCACACAATATATACAATATTTAAAAAAGATATTACATTGAGCGTAAAGTTGTCTTCAAGGTTTATTTTTATTTGTAATTTTTATGATTGCAATAGTACTTTCATGATCACATTTTCCCAGAAACTTATCTAGGCATGCTCAATTCTCAATTTACAATGGTGATTTTAATAACCTTTACGTAATACTTTATTTCTTCATATTTAATATTCTTAATATTTTTATTTATTTAAATAATGTACATTTGTGCTTATTTATCCGAGCATAAATACAATTATACAGTACTCACATTTTCATACACATCTAAAATATAATATACATCTAAATTTATACATGATATATATATATATATATATATACACATATACACACACACATTTTTTTAAATATATTTTTTATAAATTATTTAATATATAAATGTGTGTGTGTGTGTATGTATACGTATCTATATATATTATATATAGACATACATATAAAAAATAAATACAAAAAAAATGTATATATATACATATACAGTATATATATATATATATATATATATACATATACAGTATATATATATATATATATATATATATATATATACAAACATACTGTACATATATATTTTAGAACCAGGATATATACATTTATTATACAAACACACACATCATTTATGTGTGTCTATATAAAGTACAGTAATGACATAAAATTGTTACACATGACCCATTGCATGACATCTGACCAATTCATTTCGGTTAAATACAGATGTTTAGAATCAAGACCCACCCTTCATTATTCATAATACTGTTTCACACGAAAATACGTCATGAGGATCATTTTGTACATGTGACTTCAGTGAGATCAGTGTGTACAAACAGCACCATAAACTCAAGATAAGAAAGTTTGAGAAAGATTTCTCTTGGGTCTGCAGGAGGTTAAAACCACAGTTTATCGGCCAGATCTGGGAAACAAGTACTGGTGCATGATGGGTAATAAAACTTTAAACTCTGACAACCTTCCATTTCACAGCATAATGGAACATTCTTGAGCTCTGAGCTGCAGTAGCCACACACACACACACACACACACACACACACACACATTCTCCTCAGGGTTTCTGTTTCTAACCCCTCTACGTCTCTGAAGCCAAAACCACTGTATGTTGATTGGCTGTCTCTGATTGGACACAGATGTGGCAGGAGATTAGTGTAATTGGCTGCTTTTCCTTGTCGGCCGGTAATAAGGGATTCTTACACTTAACTCCGCCCCCCCACACACACACACACAGCCAAAGTCGGACACAGAAAGTCGCCAGCAATCACATTTATTATTAAAAACAACTCAAACTTAAGAAAATAAACCTCCGGATGCCTTCATAATGATGAATATAATACGCCAAAGGTCTGGCTGGACACATACTGAAGAAAAAACTTCTGAGAATTCATTGAGAAATGAAAAGCGTCATCACCGACTCACTCTCATGTGGTTTTAAACTTGTATGATGCTGAACATTTGAAAAATATTCGGTTTTTCTTTTATATATAAAGGCCAGGCCACATGACTTTAAGGAAGGGTTATCGTAATAAACAACTTGACATTCAAATCAACTTTTCTAATGTTCTAACATTTCTAATTTTCAACACGATTTGTACAGCAAAAGGAATATTTTAAATGTAATTATATTTTAAAATGTAATTTATTATAAAGAATATTTTAAATACATTTTAAAACGTAATTTACTATAAAGGAAGGGTTTATCGCAATAAACAACTTGACATGCAAATAAACATTTCTAAATTCCTGTGCATTCAAAAGCCATAAATCCTATTTACATGGAAATAAACAAAATAAATACTATTTATTTTTTAGGCTATATAAACATTCTTTACTGTAATTCATCTGGACAATAATTTCAACAAGATTCGTACAGCAAATACAACAATAATGCCTTTAAAAAAATTTTTTAAATAATAATGATCAAATATTTTGAATGATTACATTTTTTAATGTCTCTTCTGCCGTTTATTGATCAGTAAAACCAGTAATCTTGTCAAAATTATATTTTAAAATGTTGCTTATTACTATGATGAAAAGCTGAAATTGTCACATGATCCTTCACAAATCACTTCAAAAACATTTAAAAGAAAAAAAAGCTTCAAACTGTATACTTTATAACTTTACATTTAATATATTTTGTCTCAAAAATAAACTATAACTTGACAATTGAGCAATAATTACAACCCAATCGAAAACAATGGCTGAGACAGAGTCCCACCTTACATTATTCACTCATCTTTCACATGTCATATCCTGAGTTTAACGCTTAAATGTGGCTCAGATGTCCATATTTAAAAGTGGCCAATATCAGATAACTAAAAGTCTCATCTAATAAGCATTTTGCTGTTTATACACAAGCAACAAGAGCTGATCTGTGCCAGATGTGTGTGGAAAACAACAGAGGAGAATTGTGAATGCAGTCATAGAGACAGCGGAAAGACTTGGTTACGACTGGGATTTGGGGTTTTGCCCCATCAGAATCCATCAAGTCTGAGTTTGGAAATTCATGAGGAACTTCCTCCGTGACGGAGAGAGGCGGGTCCTCAAACCTCCATTCATCTTCAGTGTGTGTGTGTGTGTGTGTGTGTGTGTGTGTGTGTGTGTAGCTACTGTTGCAGTCCTGCAGGATGTCACAAGTTGGACGTCTCGCTCTAATGTCCTCCAGATGATAATCGCAACCACACCAAACACATTCAGACTTCAAAGCGCCTAAATATGTCAATATTTACATAAGCGTGAAATGAAGGAAAGCGAGGCACGAGTTTTCCTTTGCCATGATTAAAGTCCGCAATTATTATTCCTGTGCAAAAAAAATGCATTGTAATTCTTTAAAGGAAGCGTAAAGAAATCAGGATTTGTTTGAACATTGTACTTTAAAATACATACAGCCAAAAACATAAGCATGTGATGAATAATTATTAAAGTGAAGGATGGCGGAGGGAGGAGACCTTTGGTTTATATTAAAGAAGGGTTCGTTGTTTTTTTAAGTGGGAAACAATACGAATGAGTGTGTGACGGCTGACAGATCAAAGCCAGTGACACACACACACACGCGGTACGGCACGTCCCCGCTGAGCGTGACCTTTGACCCGCGGGCTGTAGGATTGTTGGTCAGCCTGCAGACGTGACTGCTGAGGGTGGGAAGGCGGGTGATTCGCCCCGGCAGGAAACCTATGCATACCGCCACATACCAGAGGTCAAAGGTCACAAGGGAATCTATGTTCACAGAGTGGCTCAAAAGGACTCCTCCCACTCTGATCTGATTGGTCTGCACAGAGATATAGTGATGATGTAACCGTGAGAACTTTGCGTCGTGGTTACGGTGTCAATCAAATTCTTTTTTATATATATTCTTTATTTTTATTTATATACATGCAATATATATATATATATATATTTTAGTTATATATATATTCTTTTTTTATATATATTCTTTATTTTATTTATATATATATATATATATATATATATATATAAATAAAATAAAGAATATATATATAAAAAAAGAATATATATAAAAAAGAATATATATAACTAAAATATATATATTGTATGTATATATATAAAAATAAAGAATATATATATATATATATAACTAAAAAAAAAAAAAAATATATATATATATATATATATGTGTGTGTGTGTGTGTGTGTGTGTGTGTGTGTGTGTCTATATATAAAAATACACACATACATGCATACACGCACATATTATTTATATATTATACATGAACTAAATAAATTTTAAAAAATAAATTATGAAAAAGTTTAGAAAATAGAAAACAATATCTAACAGTGAGCAAAATTTCTACAAAGCAATAACTCATGTAATGTCTCGCTGAAAACACAAACGACAAAAAAATAACCCGTTTCACTTTCACCTGGAGCTTCAGCTCTATTTTGTGATACGAGACCATTCCAAAGACATTGCATGCATTTCGTTTGACAGCCCATTTTTATTATTATTTCCATTAGTCACGAGGCATAACACACAGAAAGGCTTTGACGTGGAGCCGATGACGCTCGACACCGGCCCTAAAATCCTCAGAGCTCACGAGATCGACCCGCCAAGAACACATGAACTCTCCCAGTCGCAGAACATATTAGAGGGTTATGGAAATGAAAACGCCGTGGATTAAGACATTAACCTGAAGTGAGTGAGGACGATCCCCGTCAGAGGACGCTGACGAACCGTGACGGAGAGAATATCACATCCTCTGATTTAAACAGTCCGAGCGGAACAAATTTCAGAAGGATTAGCCAGAGAGGCTCAACAGGTCTATAATATTTCACTCCAGCAGCTTTAAAACCCTGAAATTGAATGTGGAATTGGAAACGCTGAACACACCGCTGGAAACATCTGCAAATAATTCAAACTGCTGATTTCAAATCATTCCTAGGAAAGTGCTTTTACTTGAACCCACTTAGTATTTCAACTAGTTCATAAATTGTCTGTCGTTCAAACAGTAGAGCGTGGCGCTTGCAACGCCAAGGTCATGGGTTCGATTCCCAAAATCGATATGTTTCTTGAATGCAATGCAAGTCGCTTTGGATAAAAGCGTTTGCCAAATGCATGAATGTAAATGTAGACACCACGAGGGACAGAACTACAATCCCATGAAGCATTGCGAACAGCATAATCAAATTAAAAATGGAGGAATATAAAACTTCACATTTAAAAATGTTGACTATGTACAAAAACAAAATATTTTGAGTTTATTGCAAAACATGCAAATGTATACATTTATCAGACGCTTTTATCCAAAGCGACTTGCATTGCATTCAAGAAACACATTGACATTCTAATCAGTTTTGCTTTCTCTGGGAATCGAACCCATGACCTTTATGTTGCAAGCGCCACTCTCTACTGGTTGAGCGACAGGAATGTTTCATGGGAGTGGGCGGAGCTATTATAAAGAGATATTTTGGAGCGTATTCAACTCTGAGTGGTGGATTTTTCTTTACAGCATCATGGGTAACATGTTTTTTCCATTGTTATTAGCACTTATAAGTGAGTTTTTTAGACGGAACGGATACTTTTTTTTTCTGTTATTTCTTATGGGAGAAAAAAAATTGAGTTACGAGCTCGATCCTGGAACGGATTATGCTCTTATCTCAAGGTATTACTAATTTCATACATTTTCTTTTGCTATTCACAAATATAATGTATAACTCCACTGTGTGTGTGTAATATATATATACCGTATTTATTCGAGTATAACGCGCAAATTTTTCTACCAAAAAAATAAATCAAAGTTAGGGATGCGCGTTATGCACGAGGGCTGGGCTGGGGTGGGGTGGGGTTTGTTTTGACGGCCGGTCCTTTGAGGGCGCCGGTGAATTGTGAGTTCGCGCTGCGCATTTTACAGGCTCTTTAAGTAGCAATATATGCATAAAATAAAAGGCAGACTCGTGAGTGCAATTCAGCAACTGTATTCAAACATAAACCGCGACAACAACCGCAACATAGCCCAAAGCAATCGATTGCCGATTGCATGATACATTAGATCCCGTAACACAGGCTGCAGCCTCTCACTGTACGTGAGGGCGAAGAAAAAAAAACGTCCCCTCGCCGCTTCATTTCCTCATCCATTCAGACGCAGAAGAAAGCGAAGAAACCGGAGAAACAGATGTTCCTGCCAACTGGGACACTGATGAAAAATTAACTCCAGAAGAATAGGAGCAACTCTTAGTGTCTCTGATGAGGAATCTGACGTCGAAGGATTTTAAATAAATATTTTTACCGGTAATTCTCTTTCGGTATTGTGTTCATTAGTTTATGTTGTCAATAAATATATGTTATATATTTTATATAAGTATATGTTATACAATAAATAAATGTTTTTTATCATGGCTGCACGTGTTCAACAACGTTTTTTGTCAATTACAATGCTTGGTTTGAAACAAAATTTTATACCGATTTTTAATCGAAAATTAGGGGTGCGCGTTATACACGTGTGCGCGATATACTCGAATAAATACGGTATATATATATATATATATATATATATATATATATATATATACACATATATATACATATATACAGTAATACCTCGGTTTATGAGCGACTTGGTATACGAGAAAATCGGTGTACGAGCAAGGAGGGTCGAATCGGAGTACGAGCATTGTATCGGTGTACGAGAAAAAATTCCCTCACCCATGCGCAGTTCTGTGTGGAAAAAGTCCTAACGCTCAGCATCCTTGTGCGCATTTTTACATGAAATATCCTAATGACAGCCTCTCATAACACAGTCAGGAGGTTCCAACCCCTTTTATAACCCCTTAACTCATTCATTGGCTCTATCATTCACCACAGTGATATTTTTATAAGTGATTTACAGAAGTTTTTACCTCATATTCTAAACATTAATTAATTGTGATCATTATTGTTCACGTAGTGAAATATACACGGTTTTAGCCAAATAATAAACAAAGTAATAGGGTTAGACAAACCATATTTTTATACAAACAACATATAAGCCTCTCCTACAAATGAGCATGTTTTCATGTTCGTCAAACCTGCAGTTTCTCTGCAGTATCGGCAAAAGCGCAAGGAGTAAAATGTGACTTCTTACCCCGTGAGCGGGGCTCGTTTTAACAGACAGCGGGTTAGTTGTAACACCATGTTATCCAAAGCAAGTTCATTCACGTATTTTTATTTGTTTAAAAAAAGTTGTCTTGATGATCATAAGCATAACTTTTTTCCTTTATTTTTTTACATTTGTTGTGTTTTGAACAATGTAATGACATGAAAAACGTTTTAATAGGTTAATACAATGCAAAATATATGATTATTGATGCAACTTGTTCAATGAGGCTTAGTGTTACAACTAACCCCGCGCTGTCTTGTTTACTTCAGGACTGGATAGCAGCCACTGTTTTTCACGTCTTTCAAAATGGTACCATCTTTTAGCCAAGAAGATGGTAATCATAACAATATAAGATTAGACTAACAATCTTTCAAACATTCTTTGAAAATCGAAAAACAACTACTATAACAAAAAATATTTACATGCTGCCAAAAGAGTTTTTCCTGTGGTTCTCATCCAAACTTCTATGAAATTTCTCGAAAAATGGCCAGAAGACGTGTGCAAACAGTGTGATGAAAAGCCCTTTAGCACGTCACATTTATGCCCCTGCAACTATCTAAAAAAAAAAAAAAAAAAAAAAAAAAAAAAATCGCTGTTACTATTTACCCCGCGTTACTTTGTGCCCTGCGCTCCCCTAGTTCTCTCGCGGCTCCCGCAAATTCGTTCTCTTGCGGCACCCGCGAATTCGTTCGTTCGAGGCTCCCGCGAATTCGTTCGTTCGCGGCTTCCGCGAATTCGTTTGTTCGAGGCTCCCGCGAATTCGTTCTCTCGCGGCACCCGCGAATTCGTTCGTTCGAGGCTTCCGCGAATTCGTTCGTTCCAGGCTCCCGCGAATTCGTTCTCTCGCGGCTCCCGTGAATTCATTCTTTCACGGCTCCCATGTTCCACGACTTTAACTCTGGATTATCATTCGTTTGTTTTCTGCACTATTATAATAAATTCACTCATTTGCTTTCGCCACTCCCCTCTCCTCCCTCCTCTCTCTCCTCCAAGCAGGCTGCTCAAACCTGACGTGCATTACAGTAAATTGTCAAGTATTTTTTGAGTTTAATTGTCAATTATTAATTAGTATTTATATGATATCTTAATGGTTACAATTTTAACTGCAATTAATAGGGTAAAACCAAACAAAATATTTAAAATGGGCATTTGTGGTCATGTGGAACGAATTAATTGATTTTTAGTGCATTCTTATGGGGAAATTTGTTTTGGTGTACGAGCATTTCGGTTTACGAGCTCGCTCTTGGAACGAATTAAACTCGTAAACCGAGGTATTACTGTATATACATACATATATATATACATATATACATATACATACATATACATATACACATATATACATATATACATATACATACATACATATACACATATATATACATATACATACATATACATACACACATATATATACATACATATACACATATATATATATATATATATATATATATACACACATGTATATGTATATGTATATGTATATGTATATATGTGTATATATATATATATATATATATATATATATATACACATATATATATACACATATACACACATATATATATATATATATATATATATATATATATATATATATATACACATACATATATATATACACATACATACACATATATATACATACATATACATACATACATATATATACATATATACACACACACACACACACACACACACACACACACACATTTATAATGCACGGATGCGCCAAAAATATCAGTCTGAACAAAGCTGTGTGAGATCTGAGCCTGTGACTCTAAACTTAGCGTTCACTGGACGGAGACGGTTCTTTGTTAGCATCACTATTGCAGGATGACTGAAGCCGTCACCTCTGGTATTAACGTGACCCTTTTCCTGTTCACAAGTCCGTGTCACCACATTCCGGATAATGATGCGGAATTCCAAGAGGGAAAGTGACACAGGAATTCCTGCGCCGCTAGCAGGGTGGAATGAGGAAGACAATGAACCATCAGTCACTGTGCCGAACATTTGGACGTGCGACCATGACCAGAGAGAGAGAGAGAGAGAGAGAGAGAGAGACAGACAATGGACACCTTCCAATTGAAGCATATTAACTGTACACACACTCATTCTGCAGCTGACACACACACACACACACGACAATGAAACACTTTTTTGAGTGACTAGGAAAAATATATATAATTTCAGATTTCGAATAGATAGTCAGGGCTACTGCTGAATTTTTTTTCTCAGCAGCAGTGGAATCCAAGTTAATTCTTATTCTTTAAAATTGGATGTGCAATAATTACTCAACCCGAATGCAGTTGCTAGGCTGTTCTACTTGGTCACCAGGGAGTTGCTATGCAGTTGCTAGGCTGTTATGCCAAGTCACCAGGGAGTTTCTATGCAGTTGCTAGGCTGTTCTGACTGATAATAATAATTCATTACATTTATATAGCGCTTTATCAAAGACTCTCAAAGTCGCTTTACACGGACGGGGGAATCTCGTCAACCGCCACTGATCACCAGGGAGTTGCTATGCAGTTGCTAGGTTGTTCTACTTGGTCACCAGGCAGTTGCTAGGCTGTTCTGCTTGGTCACCAGGGAGTTGCTATGCAGTTGCTAGGCTGTTCAGTCTGGTCACCATGTAAATTCTATGCAGTTGTTAGGCTGTTCTGGCTGGTCACCAGGGAGTTGCTATGCAGTTGCTAGGCTGTTCTGCCAAGTCACCAGGGAGCCGTTATGCAGTTGCTAGGCAGTTCTGCCTAGTCACCAGGGAGCTGCTATGCAGTTGCTAGGCTGTTCTGATTAGTCAGCATGGAAATTCTATTATCAAAGACTATATAATCGAAATCTGAAATTATATATATCTTTCCATCATCCCCCAACAGCTCACTCACAAACTGTCTCAGCTGTCTCAGCTGGGACTCAGCACTTCACTGTGCAACTGGTTGCTGGACTTCCTGACAGGAAGACCTCAGGCAGTAGGGGTCGGCAGCAACATTTCCAGCACCATCATCATGAACACTGGAACCCCTCAGGGTTGTGTGTTGAGCCCACTCCTCTTCACTCTGCTTACACACGACTGCACACCCACACACAACAGCAATTTAATAATCAAATTTGCGGACGACACGACTGTAGTTGGTCTCATTAGCAACGGCGATGAGACAAACTTCAGGAGTGAGGTGAGCCGCCTGGCCAGGTGGTGCGGCGACAACAATCTCTCTCTGAACGTGAAGAAGACGAAGGAGATTGTTGTTGACTTCAGAAGAATGCACACCCAGCATGCTCCTCTGACTATCAACGGTGCGACCGTGGAAAGGGTGAGGAGTACCAAATTTCTGGGTGTTCATATCACGGAAGACCTTTCCTGGACCACCAACACCACAGCACTGATTAAGAAATCGCAGCAGCGACTATACTTCCTCCGTAAGCTGAGAAGAGCCGGAGCCTCAGCCCCCATCATGCGCACCTTCTACAGAGGCACCATCGAGAGCATTCTGACCAGCTGCATCACTGTGTGATACGGCGCCTGCAACGCATCCTGCCGCAAGGCACTGCAGCGCATAGTGAGAGCAGCTGAGAAGATCGTTGGTGTCTCTCTCCCACCCCTCCGGGACATCTATAACACCCGCCTCTCCCGAAAAGCCCTTGCTATTGCTAGGGACCCCACCCACCCATCCCACAGCCTCTTCAGTCTTCATACCCCAAGCTGTCAGGGCATTGAACTCTCTCCCGACTTTGCCACCTCTCCCCTCTTCTGCACCAAGGACCTGATCTCTGAATCCCCCCCCCCACCCCCTACCCACCATCAGTTATTCTCTTACTCATCCACCTCATTATGTTGTCCTTGCATTTCTCTCCTATTACATTTGCACTGCCTTAATTTGTAATTGCACTATTACTATTTACTATTGTTTGCACTATTTGCCATCGCCACTTTACCTCCATAACTCACTTTATCCATCTAGTTTAATTTTATTGTATTTTATCTTCATCTTCTGTTGTTGTTGTTGTTGTTACTGTTACTGTTAAATTATTGTTGTTGTTGTTAACTGTATTCGCCTTGGGTCTGAGAGTAACGGAATTTCAATTCTCTATATGTATGCACTGTATATATTGCAGAATTGACAATAAAGCTGACTTTGACTTTGACTTGTTCTACTTGGTCACCGGGGAGTTGCTATGCAGTTACTAGGCTGTTCGGCCTGGTCACCAGGGAGTTGCTATGCAGTTGCTAGGCTGTTCTACTTGGTCACCAGGGAGTTGCTATGCAGTTGCTAGGCTGTTATGACAAGTCACCAGGGAGTTGCTATGCAGTTGCTAGGCTGTTCGGTCTGGTCACCAGGGAGTTGCTATGAAGTTGCTAGGCTGTTCTGATTAGTCACCATGTAAATTCTATGCAGTTGTTAGGCTGTTCTGCCTAGTCACCAGGGAGTTGCTATGCAGTTGCTAGGTTGTTCTGATTAGTCAGCATGGAAATTCTATGTGGCTGCTAGGCTGTTCTGCCTGATCACCAGGGAGTTGCTATGCAGTTGCTAGGCTGTTCTGTTTAGTCACCATGTAAATTCTATGCGGTTGCTAGGCTGTTCTGCCTGATCACCAGGGAGTTGCTATGCAGTTGCTAGGTTGTTCTGATTAATCAGCATGGAAATTCTATGCGGTTGCTAGGTTGTTCTGCCTGATCACCAGGGAGTTGCTATGCAGTTGCTAGGTTGTTCTACTTGGTCACCAGGGAGTTGCTATGCGGTTGCTAGGCTGTTCTGCCTGATCACCAGGGAGTTGCTATGCAGTTGCTAGGTTGTTCTACTTGGTCACCAGGTAGTTGCTATATGGTTATTTGAGCTTTCAAGTTGGTCACAGATACTATGCATGTTTTAAGCGGTTCTTCTTGGTCACCATGGAAAGCCCATGCAGTTGCTCTGCTGTTCTGGATGGTCACCAGGCAGTTACTATGCAGTTGCTAGGCTGTTCTGGATGTTTACTAGGCAGTTGCTAGGAAACAGTAACATGCAACAGGACACAAATACCGCAAGACGACACACAAACTGAACTTAAATAATTTCACAGTGGAATAACTACTGGTGAAGACTGTAAATATGTCTCTTTCTCTCTTTAAAATAGCTGTATTTCATCTTTAAAGCAGCAAGGTTTTATAACACGACGCGTCATACAGCCGCTTGAATTGGCCAATTAGCATCCGCCCACAAATTCCATAACTCCCAACAGACGACTCCCTCACTGACCTCCTCATTCCCGCGTCAGCGAGAGAGAGCAGGTAAGAGCTCTGTGTGCCGTCTGCTTCACAATTACAGGAAAGGGAGGGGAGTCTGACCTCCTTATTGTTCTGTGTCAGAGCTGCCGGGGTCTCGCGCTCTCTCTGGGCCTGTCAGGCCGCACGTAGTTCAGGGGAGCGAGCGCTCACAGTCTGGCCCGCCGGAGGCCTTTTGTTCTGCAGGAACTAGACACGTCTACAATATCCGACCCATCACAGACGGCCCCGCAAATCACACACACATTCTGTATATGCATATTGATCAAAATATATACACATTTAGAACACAGACTGAACTGAGATGACATGCAAAGATTAATAAATGCTCGTCATTCGTTTAGGTTTACCAATGCATTAAATAACAACTGAAACATTATTGTAAATCATTATCTACAGGGTTGAAGTACGGTTAACACACACGCAGGCAGACATAAATACACAGACAGACAGAGACGCAGATATGCAGAGACACACGTATGCATGCACAGACACACACACAGAGAGACACATGCAAAGAAACACACAGAGAGACACACACACCCACACACATATGCAGAGACACACACATACGTATGCACGCACAGAGACACACACACAGAGAGAGAGACACACACGCACACACAGAGACACATACGCAAGAGACAAACAAATATGCAAAGAAACACACAGAGACACACACACATATATGTGCAGAGACACACACATATATTCAAGATTCAAGAGTTTTTTTGTCACATACACAGTTATATAGAGAATATACAACCGGCAGTGAAACGTAAACAGCAGCGCCATCCTAGGATGCACACACAAAGACACACAAACAGAGAGAAACACACACACACACACACACACACACACAGAGAGAGAGAGACAAACACATATGCAAAGAGAAACACAGAGAGACACGCACACATACGTATGCACGCACAGAGACACACACACATATATGCAGAGACAAACACACACACATACGTATGCACGCACAGAGACACACACACTGAGACACACACATATATGCAGAGACACACACACACACACACACACACGTATGCACGCACAGAGACACACACACTGAGACACACACATATATGCAGAGACACACACACACATACGTATGCACGCACAGAGACACACACACTGAGACACACACACACACATATGTATGCACGCACAGAGACACACACACATATGCAGAGACACACACACATATACGTATGCACGCACAGAGACACACACTGAGAAAGAAACACACATACAGAGAGAGAGAGACAAACACACACACACACAGAGACGCGCACACACAGAGACGCATACACACATACACAAAGACACACAGATGCACACATACACTCTCACACAGAATGTAGACGCATACGAGTGAAAAAGTGATAGCATTGTTTTCACACAGAACACAGACACACATTAAAAACTATAAATCAAGGGCAAGCTATGGCTTTCCGTTTATGTGACTTACAATCATTCCTATTAAACAAATAAAAAAAAGACAATATTTACTGTGTTCATGAATCATTTACATTTATGCATTTGGCAGACGCCTTTTTTATTAGTGACAACATTAGTAACGAACACACAACATTAGCTACCTAAACTAGATAACATGAACTATCTGAGTTCAAAAGCATTCATCAAACTTAACTAATGGTCATTTCAGTCAAAACGTGCTTGAATGTTAGTTAACTAACATGAATGAAGAGTGAACAATTAGATTTTTATTAACTAAAATTAACAAAGATTAAAAATGATGTCAAAGATATACAAACTGCAAAGTGTTAAGCGCTATACGATTGAACTAACTTCTGGGTTAAAGTACAGTTCAGTAAACACACACACACACACACACACACACACCTCCATCTATGCGGAAACAGACAGACTGACTCTGACCTTATTGGAAACGGAGCTAATTTTGTGGGAATAATGGGAAGAGTGAACGTGATAAAACACACACACACACAGCTTCCTTCAGCTCTGTATTAAACACAATTAAAGTTTACAATGCACAGAAGTGACGCTCACAATGACACACACATACACAACAAACAAACACTGCGCGTGTGTGTGTCTGTGTTTGAGAGTGAATACCTGGGTGTATGCGTGTACGTGTATGCGTGTATGTGTGTGTGTGTGTGTGTGTGTGTGTGTGCGCGCGTGCAGGTGTGTGTGAGAGTGTGTGTGCAGGTGTGTGAGAGTGTGTGTGTGAGAGTGTGTGTGCGCTCGGGTGTGTGAGAGTGTTTGCGCGCAGGTGTGTGTGTGTGTGTGAGAGAGAGTGTGTGCGCGTGCAGGTGTGTGTGAGTGTGTGTGTGTGAGAGTGTGTGTGTGTGTGTGTGTGCGCGTGCAGGTGTGTAAGAGTGTGTGTGTGAGAGTGTGTGTGCGCTCGGGTGTGTGAGAGTGTTTGCGCGCAGGTGTGTGTGTGTGTGAGAGAGAGTGTGTGCGCGTGCAGGTGTGTGTGAGTGTGTGTGTGTGTGTGTGTGTGCAGGTGTGTGAGAGTGTGTGTGAGAGTGTGTGTGTGAGAGTGTGTGTGAGAGTGTGTGTGCGCTCGGGTGTGTGAGAGTGTTTGCGCGCAGGTGTTTGTGTGTGTGAGAGAGAGTGTGTGCGCGCGTGCAGGTGTGTGTGAGTGTGTGTGTGAGAGTGTGTGTGTGTGTGCGCGTGCAGGTGTGTGAGAGTGTGTGTGTGAGTGTGTGTGTGTGTGCGCGTGCAGGTGTGTGAGAGTGTGTGTGTGAGAGTGTGTGTGCGCTCGGGTGTGTGAGAGTGTTTGCGCGCAGGTGTGTGTGTGTGTGAGAGAGAGTGTGTGCGCGTGCAGGTGTGTGTGAGAGTGTGTGTGTGTGTGTGCACGTGCAGGTGTGTGAGAGTGTGTGTGAGAGTGTGTGTGTGAGAGTGTGTGTGTGAGAGTGTGTGTGAGAGTGTGTGTGTGAGAGTGTGTGCGCTCGGGTGTGTGAGAGTGTTTGCGCGCAGGTGTTTGTGTGTGTGAGAGAGAGTGTGTGCGCGCGTGCAGGTGTGTGTGAGTGTGTGTGTGAGAGTGTGTGTGTGTGTGCGCGTGCAGGTGTGTGAGAGTGTGTGTGTGAGAGTGTGTGTGCGCTCGGGTGTGTGAGAGTGTTTGCGCGCAGGTGTGTGTGTGTGTGAGAGAGAGTGTGTGCGCGTGCAGGTGTGTGTGAGAGTGTGCGCGTGCAGGTGTGTGAGAGTGTGTGTGTGAGAGTGTGTGTGCGCTCGGGTGTGTGAGAGTGTTTGCGCGCAGGTGTGTGTGTGTGTGAGAGAGAGTGTGTGCGCGTGCAGGTGTGTGAGAGTGTGTGTGCGCGTGCAGGTGTGTGTGAGTGTGTGTGTGGTCGGGTGTGTGTGAGAGAGAGTGAGTGTGTGCTCACGTGTGTGTGTGTGTGTGTGTGTGTGTGTGTGTATGAGAGAGAGAGAGACAGTGTGTTTGTGTATCTGTGTGTGATACACAAACACACAGTTCCAAAAAGCATTTGTATCTGGAGATATTGATGATCAGGTGACAAACAATAGAGCTACACTTCAATAT
Source organism: Rhodeus uyekii (assembly GCA_037043235.1). NCBI lineage: Eukaryota > Metazoa > Chordata > Actinopteri > Cypriniformes > Acheilognathidae > Rhodeus > Rhodeus uyekii. Next base: position 3,964,986 of record JAWRVZ010000046.1, read on the forward strand.
CACTAACCTGACACA
>JAWRVZ010000046.1:3970000-3972500 GCA_037043235.1 Rhodeus uyekii
TCTTCTACTTTTGGGGAGAAAATGACTAACCCCGAGTTTATTAATATTGTAAATAGTTCAGATATAATCATATTGCTTGAGACGTGGAGTCGCTCAGACTCCCAGACCTGCTCTCCCCCAAATTACAGAGAGATCAGAGTTCCTTCAGTTAAAAAGGCTAACGTTAAACATGGAAGAGATTCAGGAGGAATCATAATCTGGCTCAAAGACCATCTGTGGCGTTTTATTCAGCCTATAAAAAGAGGAAAAACACATATTTGGTTGAAAATTCAAAAAGAGCTTGTGTGTTTGGATGAGGACATGTACCTGTGCGCCGCTTACATCCCCCCATACGAGTCTCCCTATTACAATGAAGAAATATTCCCAATCCTACAGTCAGAGATCCTGCACTTTCAGTCTCTTGGATCGGTTTTGTTAATGGGAGATCTGAACGCCAGAACGGGGAAGGAAGCGGATTTCATTAAATCAGATGGAGACAAATTTATTAACAATTCACATATATATCAACGCAAAAACTTCACTAAAACACGTCAGAATTATGACAATACTGTAAACAAACATGGAAAGCAAGTCCTGCAGATCTGCAAAAGTCTGGGTCTGTATATAATTAACGGCAGAACGAAGGGAGATTCTCTGGGCCGCTTCTCCTTCTGCTCGTCTCGGGGCAGCAGCACTGTAGATTACGCCATCACCGACATAGATCAGACCAACATCAAATACTTCACCATCATGCCACAGCTCCCATTATCAGACCACAGCCACATCATCCTCAGTCTGAACCGCTCAGAGAACCTCCTGACCCCTCCAGACCAGAAGGCCAAACTACACCCCCTCCCCTCCACATTTATATGGAGCAAAGACAGTCCTGCCCTGTATGAAGCTGCGCTCCACAGCACTCACATTGACAACATATTAGACTCGTTTCTATTGACTACATTTAGTGAAGAGAGAAAAAACATCAATTTAGCAGCGGAACAACTGACTGGGATCTTCTCAACCGTGGCTAGAAAAGCCCTGAGAAAGAAAAAACCTTACAAACACAAGAAAGAAATCACAAAAACTGATTGGTTTGATAAAGATTGCAAAAAATTAAGAAAAGAATTAAGAGTTTTATCAAATACAAAACACAGAGACCCTGCAAACCAGCAAATACGAACCTCTTACCAACAAACCCTAAAAACATATAAATCTCTTCTGATCCAGAAAAAAGCAGATCATATGACAGTAAAACTCAACAAGATCGAGGCAGCGGTCGATCAGAATTCATTCTGGGATTTATGGAAGAATTTGAATCAATCTAAAAAAAACACACACATTCCCATCTATGAACCAAACATCTGGACTGATCATTTTGGAAAACTGTACGCTCAAAACGAACCAACCCCCACCCAAAACCATCTGACCTCCCAACTATCGGACCTGGAGAACACAATTAAAGACCAGCTGAAGCCCCTGGACGAGCCCATACAGTTACACGAAATAATAGATAATATCAAATCCTTAAAAAACAAGAAATCCTGCGGTATAGATGCAATATCCAATGAGATGCTGAAACACAGCAGCCCCAAACTCACACATGCCATACTGAAATTATTCAACCTTCTATTAAAATCCGGACACTTTCCTGAAATATGGAAAGAAAATTTAATCACTCCAATATTTAAACAAGGCGAGAAGTACGACCCAAATAATTACAGGGGAATCACAGTGAGCAGCAACCTGGGAAAACTGTTCTGCTCCATCATTAACCGCAGATTAGTGCAGTTCATTCAAGATCACAATGTCATCAACAACTGTCAGATTGGGTTTATGCCTAAACAGAGAACATCAGATCACATCTACACACTCCACACACTCATACACAAGTACGTCCATCAAACTAAACAGGGGAAAATATTCGGCTGCTTCGTTGATTTTAAAAAAGCCTTTGATTCGGTGTGGCATAATGGACTTTTCCTGAAGCTAATTCAAAGTGGAATAGGAGGAAAGACATACGACATCATTAAGGACATTTATAACGGCAACAAATGCAGCGTCAAAATCAACGACAAACGTACAGATTATTTTAGTCAGGATAAAGGAGTTCGTCAAGGCTGCCCCCTCAGCCCGACTCTGTTTAACCTCTACATTAATCAATTGGCTTCTGCACTTGAAAAGTCCTCGTGTCCCGCTCTGACCCTAGAGGACAGAGAGATCCCGTGCCTCCTGTACGCGGACGACCTCCTGCTGCTGTCCCCGAGTGCAGAGGGGCTTCACCAGAGCCTCTCCGTCCTGCAGCGCTTCAGCAGCGACTGGCTCTTACCCGTCAACATGGACAAGTCCAAAATCATGATCTTTCAGAAAAAGCCTCGAATCAACCGCCATAAACACACATTTACACTCGGAGGAACAATTCTGGATCATGTCACCTGCTATAATTATTTGGGTCTAACAATCTCAGCCTCTGGAAATTTTGACACGACCATAAAAGATCTGACGGATAAAGCGAGACGAGCGTATT
>JAWRVZ010000046.1:3977500-4329890 GCA_037043235.1 Rhodeus uyekii
GATGTCGTACCTTCAGAGGTATCTTGTTCTGCTCTGTGCGTTTGCGCTGGGCCGCCTTCACCACGCCGAACAGGACGTCGGTGTGAACGGTGCGCTCGTGAGCCTCGTCCAGGATCACCACAGTGTAGCGCAGCAGCAGCGGATCCCCGATAGCCTCTCGCAGCAGCATCCCGTCAGTCATGAACTTCAGCTTGGTCTCCCATGACGTGACGTCTTCAAACCGCACCGTATAGCCCACCTGAGGAACATCAGAGGAACGTCCGGTGATCGAACCGTCACTTCAACAGCGCTTTATACAGTACAGACCGTTACAAAGCAGCTTCACAGTGATGAACTGGAGAATAACAGCGTCAGTGACGCAAACTTCAACACATAAGCAGACAATAGTTTCAATATTCAGCTCGTCAGTTCAATTAAAATACTGTTTAAAGTTAATCGATTATGAAACAAGTTCATTTCAGCTCTACAGAAGGTACTGTTTTCTATGTAAATATATACCAAATACAGCTTTAATCACAGGAATAAATGACACTTTACTATATATTCACACAGAAAACAGCTGTTTTACACTGATATAATATTACACTGTTTTACTGTATCTATCATCTAATAAATTCAGCTTTAATCACAGGAATAAATGACACTTTACTATATATTCACACAGAAAACAGCTGTTTTACACTGATATAATATTACACTGTTTTACTGTATTTATCATCTAATAAATTCAGCTTTAATCACAGGAATAAATGACACTTTACTATATATTCACATAGAAAACAGCTGTTTTACACTGATATAATATTACACTGTTTTACTGTATTTATCATCTAATAAATTCAGCTTTAATCACAGGAATAAATGACACTTTACTATATATTCACATAGAAAACAGCTGTTTTACACTGATATAATATTACACTGTTTTACTGTATTTATCATCTAATAAATTCAGCTTTAATCAGAGGAATAAATGACACTTTACTATATATTCACATAGAAAACAGCTGTTTTACACTGATATAATATTACACTTTTACTGTGTTTATCATCTAATAAATTCAGCTTTAATCACAGGAATAAATGACACTTTACTATATATTCATATAGAAAAAAGCTGTTTTACATTAATATAATATTTCATTATTTTGCTGTATTTCATTAAACATTTGATAAGCAGAAGAAACTTCTTTCAAAAACATTAAAAAAAACGAAATTAATTACTCCAAGCTTTTGATTGGCAGTGTAATCGTGTCATTATTCAATCATATACTGTGACAATCATATTAATTTTGAATGAAGCAAATAGAGAATGAGGACTTTAATTGATTAACGAGTGAAAACCCACCAGTTTTCCCAGCTGAACTCTCTTTTCCTCGGCCACTCTTCCAGCCAGTGATATGGCAGCCACCCGGCGGGGTTGAGTGATGGCGATGATGCCCTGCCGCCCGATGCCCGCCTCATACAGGTACTGCGGAATCTGCGTGGTTTTACCACAGCCCGTCTCCCCTGCAACAGGAACGCATTACTTGAGCACTTATTTTGCTAATTTCACAATTGCACAATTACACAATTCTGAAGAATATCCTCACAAATACAGAAAAATGACGTCTTGAGTATGTCATTAGTAAATGGACCTGTAACGTTTAGTAAAGAAAGTTTGCATTTACATTTCAGCGGTTAGCAGATGCTTTTATCCAGAGCAACATACCCTGAAGGGATACATTTCACTAAGGGTTAAAAAAAACTCAAGAACACATTAAAAAAAATGTATGTGTATGTGTGTGTAAAACATTTGGAAACGATGCAATGAATTTTGGAAATGCCATGGCATTACCATTCTACGTGCCCAAAGTGCCAGGTATTACCATGGTACATGCCCAAAGTGCCAGGTATTACCATGATATACATTGTGAATGCTTTCAGTTAAAATATGATGGTTTAAGTGAGAGACACGAGTTTTACCAATGAACACAGCATTGTGCAGCTGTCGGAGTTGGCTGATGACCTGTGCACGGCTCTGGTAGATGGGCAGTTGTCTCCGCTGCGCGTCCACGCTGACGGGAGCGTGCATGCCGGGCTTCTTATCCAGGCGGAAGAAGGGAACGCCCGGCTTAAATCTCTTCGCCGGAGGAGGATCGGGGTCGTGGGGCATGATCTGTAGGAGAAGCGCTGATTCCGTTCATAAAGTCACACGGACGGAAGGCACGGGAGTCTCGCGCTGCGGCTGTTTACATCATCCGCGAGCTCACGTGGCTCACAGACTACTGGCGCGCGGTGATGACGTCACTGTGCACCGTGGCGCATCTTTTCGCATTTACATTTATTTATCATTAGATGTACCTTCTAATCTGAGTAAGGATTTATATAAGATAATAAAAAGTTTATTTGGAGAATAAAAAATATTTTTTTATAGGCAATCAAACGAAAGCAGGCTAATTAAATTTAATTGTGTAAAAAAGGTGTTGTGCTTTAAAGAATTGAATTTTATACCGAATTATTTTCGTTAATCGCTGTATTAAAATCAACTGGCTTTGGAATGCGCGACTGCAGAGTGAGTGGCGTGTGTATTGACCAATCAGCGCACAGATTCGCCCTCCCTCTCCACGCTGATTGGATGTTAGATGTTATAAATAGAGCGTCGTTTCCTCTTCCGTTCTCTTTCTTTCACGCGTCCCTTTGCGAGGTGAGATGATGCGCGGCTTTCCGGTGCTTTTTAATATTTTACTAACTTAAAAACGTAACGCGTGACACCTCGAGCTATAAATATACCATAACAGTAATGTGAATCGTGCGGAGAAATACAATTTATTTGATGTGTATAATTATACACCTTTGACGGGAACGTTAGCATTAGCCTTTTAGCTTAGGCCTTTTGCCATGTGAGAACCACGCTTCTGTTTTAGATGGTTTCATTCCTTATTCTTAATATAGAGGTGGGAAATGTATCTATTTTACATGTGTATATTCGTATTCGCACTTTGTGTATAAGCAGTCCTCTATCTATATATGTGTGTATATATATTTACTGCTCAATTTGGTGGAAAATATCTAAACTTTTTTAAACCAATTAAATTGTTTGTGCCTGTTTAAGGCTACACAAATTGTCTCAACAAACCTGTATATAAACTCTGACTGACAGTAATTGCGATTTCTGTTGTTGCTACACATGACACAACCTACACTATATATTTGTAGTACTTATATTAGAGTACTTAAAAGGTGTTGATGTTTTCAAGTACATTTGTGGTGTAATGCTAATTGACAGCCCATCAATATTATATAATATTATCAAATGCATTGTGATCAGATGCCACATCTGCTTGCAGAATAAATAAGGCAATTAAAAACTGTTGGAGAACAGGTTAATGAACGCTTTGCATTATAAGTTTGGGAAGATGTTTGACACTTGTTGCCTTTTCAAATGCATGTTATAAACAGCATTTTTACTTATCACAAATCTACTCTTCAATAACACTGCATATTATTTGATCATCTAAATGCATCTGTTATGCTTTAAGATACTCGTGCAGGTAATCTACTGGTCAGCTGAGTCAGTGCTGGCTGGTCGTTCCCCCTGCACAAATAAACATGTTTCCTACTATCCCTGTGCGTCTGCATCCCACGGCTCACAGGGACGCTTGGTCTCAGACATGCTTTAGTAAATTAAGGCCAGTAGATCTGATAATAATGCTTTAATTGCCATGAACTTATTTAATAATTAATGCTCCTAAAGCGTTTCCAATTGCATCTTATTTTGGCTTTGAGATTCAATCAGCTGTACATTAGTATTTAAAGAGATGCGTTTATTTTTCTAAAGCGACTTTCTTTGCGTTCAAGAAACACATTGACATTCTAATCAGTTCTTGCTTTCCTTGGGAATCAAACCCATGACCTTGATGTTGCAAGCGCCACACTATTTTAACTGCTGGATTGTTACAAATTCCTACAGTATTGGAACTAGAGATTATGATTGTAGTTTTTGGGTCAACTGAAGTTTTCTTAGCAAGACTTTAATAGAAATTCCTGTATGAAAATGGTTTTCTTTTTGTTTCTCAGATTTGTCAACCTTGTCTTTAAACCGGCTGTTCACCGATCCTTGGAAGCACTGCAAAGATGCCCAGGGAAGACAGGGCCACGTGGAAGTCCAACTACTTTCTGAAGATCATCGTAAGTTCTCTGCGCTTTATGGCATGAATTACAGCAGGTAATCTACTGCTCAGCTGAGTCAGTGCTGGCTGGTCGTTCCCCCTGCTGAAATAAAACTGTCTCCTACTATCCCTGTGTGTCTGCATCCCACGGCTCACAGGGACGCTTGGTCTCAGACATGCTTTAATCGGGATTAGAGCTGCAGCGACGCGCTTGAAATGTGCCGATGCATCAGTTGTTAGTGTTTACAATAATGGCGGACATGAATCTCTCAAAGCCAGACCACGGTCATCAGTGTGGGAATACTTAAAGAAAGGGCGGATAAAATGGTGCTGTTCGCTCTGTGAAAGCTCAAACGATGAGCTGTAAGTGTTACAGCGAGTTCTGGGAGTTGCTGTCGCGTCTACACCTGCTGTTAAAGCTTTCGGCTTTATAATGATCATGTTAGCTGATCTATGATGCGCGACGGGCTGCGCCGTAGTTCGGAGAATCTGATCGGTCTGATTTACAACATATAAATGTCCGGTGAAGTGGGAGAATAAGTTATCTTTATAGTTGCATATGCAATGTTTCTGACATGACAAACGCTGAAATGAATTGATATTTCTGCATTTATAAATGGTGTTTTTTTTTCAAACTAGAAATGTTTTTTTCCCAATCATTTAAATGTTTGAAACTGAAAATAAACCTTGTGCTCTAAAACTGAAGAGTAATGACGTATGACTGGCTTTGAGTGCGTCCGCCTGGAGTTTAGTGCCAGTCAATGCGCAAAATCGCACTAATTAGCCGTTGATCACGTGACTCACTGAACGTTATTGCACGGGTCTGAACGTTTGCGTCAATTAAGTCTGGCACTCTATTTATTTAACTAAGTTGAATCATTGTTGAATTTAAGTTTAAAATGCAAATAGAAGTTGTAGTTTATTGTAAAGATGGCCAAAATTAATCTCCCAAAAAAAGATTAATTGGGAGAAGTTGGATTAGTCGAGTAGTCTGAAGAATAATCAACCAAAAAGCGACTTTAGATCCCTGTCCATTTGAGTGTTTGACGCGTCTTTCTCCATGTGTGCAGCAACTGCTGGATGACTTCCCGAAGTGCTTCATCGTGGGCGCAGACAATGTCGGCTCCAAGCAGATGCAGACCATCCGTCTGTCCCTGCGGGGCAAGGCCGTCGTGCTCATGGGCAAAAACACCATGATGCGTAAAGCCATCCGTGGCCACCTGGAGAACAACCCGGCTCTGGAGAGGTGCGTGTCAGTCTGGCCGCAAAGATCTACGGTAGAAACATCAAGGGCTTTTAAAGTTGTAGCGCCTCTTTTTTTATAAAAATGGACTGTAGGGAATTAAAGACTTGAGGACAAGATATGATGAATGAAGACCAGAAAGAAATTTAAGTGAAGAATAGTTCACGGTTTCATCAGCAGAAGCTTCAAGGAGTTCGTAGGCCACCCCACATACAATAACATTGTTACAGCAATTATACTCTAACAGAAGCTACCAACTACATTACTGAAGGCTAAATGATTCTGATTGGCTAAGAAAGGAAGGTAACTCAAGGCTGAACTCGGCTCATTCAAAAAAGTAAATTTATAAATCACTAACTTGATTGTAAATCAGAAGAAATGTGTTTTTTTACAGAAGAGATTGAGAGAGAGGTCACTACTTGATTTATGAAGTGGTCTGCACAAGCCGATAGAACTTTCCTCGTAATGAAACAAACCGAGCCTCGCGTACCTTTTCTTTATAGGCCCTCTGTCACTTTACAGCATAAGAACAAATCAATAAAACGTTAATTAAACAAAAGCTATTCTTTACCACTTGTATGACGAAGTGCATCTAGGAATATTTGTGCATGCTGACATTTTATAATTAGTTTAATATCAAATACATATCTCTATAAACTATGTCCCGTTTCTGAAGTCTGTATAAATTCTAGTTATGCTTTGCATAAACGTATTGGATAGAAATTGCTTTTTAAAGTCTGTAATCTGTTAAATGATGATCGCCTTCAATATTGGTGTCGATTTGCTAGTTGATTTTACACACTTAGTCCTCGAGCACCAGGATTAATATTTAGGGATGTATGCAGGATAAGTTACGGGCCGGCTGTTAAGTGCCTGTCTGTCGTTCCCCCTGCACAAATAAACATGTCTCCTACTATCCCTGTGCGTCTGCATCCCACGGCTCACAGGGACGCTTGGTCTCAGACACTCTGTATTTGCTCAAGTTTTAAATAATTCCAGGTGGATTTAATTTGATTCCCTGTGTTTTTGCAGGCTGCTTCCCCACATCCGTGGGAACGTGGGCTTCGTCTTCACAAAGGAGGATCTGTGTGAGGTCCGGGACCTGCTGCTGGCAAACAAAGTGAGTGAGCGCTGAGTGATTTGAGTGTCAGAGGCTTGAGTGTCTTTTGCTGTAATGCTTCTCATGTGTGATCACAGGTGCCCGCTGCTGCCCGTGCCGGTGCCATCGCCCCCTGTGAGGTGACTGTGCCAGCGCAGAACACCGGTCTTGGTCCTGAGAAGACCTCTTTCTTCCAGGCCTTGGGAATCACCACCAAGATCTCCAGAGGAACCATTGAAATCTTGGTGAGTACGATTTTGGCTTCCGACGATTATCCAAACATTGTGACTTCAAATGCGCCCCATTTCAGCACAGCACTTTATTTTTGGCATTTATGCCCTCTCTCTAATAGCCCAAACTCACTCGATGTGTAAATGCATGGCTTCCAAATACACCATGCAATCGTGTTCATTTAACCTAATTTCCTGTAATCGATGGTGTTTGGTTAGAGTAACTCAATTATGACAAATCATAATCATGCTTATTTTTGTGCTATACAATTGATGTCTTATTTCACAATAGGAATAATTTAAATTTTTGCAGTTTCACATTTATTGATACTTCAGCAAAAACTCTTAAGAAAAAGGTCCTCAATATAATTATTACACAAATCAAGCGAGCAGTCAGCAACTCCATAAGAAACTACTTCGCAAATACAGCAGAACAAAAATAATGTAATCTACTAAGAATTATTTTCAGATAAGCCACAATAAACGAAGCATTTTGTAGTCCTTACTGTATAAATTAAATATGGGTTAGTCCTTATTAAAGCTACTTGAAGGACAAATCGCTCGCTGATCTTGACGATGTATTTTTGATCATTAATGACAGACTCCTTTTACTGTGACTGAACCTGTGCTTCCTGCAGAGCGACGTTCAACTGATCAAACCTGGAGACAAGGTGGGCGCCAGCGAGGCGACGCTGCTCAACATGCTGAACATCTCGCCCTTCTCTTACGGGCTGATCATCCAGCAGGTGTACGACAACGGCAGCGTCTACAGCCCAGAGGTGCTGGACATCACTGAAGATGCCCTGCACAAGAGGTTCCTGGAGGTTAGTGGAGTTAAACCAGTTTCTGACACCTGCTATTGCCTCAGAGGAAAACAATGCAGGTTAAGTTATGATTTGTCTAGTTGATCTTACACGTTTAGTCCTTCGAGCATCATTAGTACGGATGAATCCAGCTATGCAGGATAAGTTACGGGCCGGCTGTTGAGTGCCTGTCTGTCGTTCCCCCTGCACAAATAAACATGTCTCCTACTATCCCTGTGCGTCTGCATCCCACGGCTCACAGGGACGCTTGGTCTCAGACATTTATTTTATGATCCTCATCCTTCAGCCCTAGAAAACATTTTGTTCCCTGACATCAGTCTAGAACTTGTCCATCGTTTCCCTTTCAGGGTGTGAGGAACATCGCCAGTGTGTGTCTCCAGATCGGCTACCCCACCCTCGCCTCCATCCCTCACTCAATCATCAATGGATACAAGAGGGTCCTGGCACTCGCTGTGGAAACCGACTACTCCTTCCCCTTGGCTGAGAAGGTAAAATGCAGTTCTTTTGCTGCACATTTGCTCCTCCTGCAGGTTATGTTACAGAAAGCCTGACTAGTGTCGATCCGTCCTGCTTGGTCTGTCGGGTCTTTTTGTCCCGGCTGGCAGGAATGCTTGGTCCAGCAATCCTACTTGTTTTTCCACTTTCATTGGCACTGAAAGCATGTCTGAAATGAGTCTGACATGTAATATTTATCTTTCCCTCCTCAGGTGAAGCAATACCTGGCTGATCCCACCGCTTTTGCTGTTGCAGCTCCTGCTGCTTCTGCTGCGGTGGAGAAATCTGCAGCTCCTGCTGCTGCTAAAGTGGAGGCGCCCAAGGAGGAGTCCGAGGAGTCGGATGAGGACATGGGCTTCGGCCTGTTTGATTAAACTGCTGAATGACCATCAATGTCAGTTTAACACCAATAAAACATCTGGAAACAACTTTTGGATTGGTGTGTTTGTATGTATTGAGTAGAAATTGTAAATCTTGATAATTCCTTAATGTACAGGTAGCAGTAAGTCTTTAAGGATTGGTTGATCAAGAAGTCCTGGTATTAAAATTGAACTCATTTCTTCACAGTACCAACATTTCAGGATATATAGGTGCTGGTTATACAATTAGAATATCATTAAAAAGTTTATTTACTTGTCTAATTCCATTCAAAGTCTTCCTCTTCACAATACCCCATAGATTTATGGATAAGGTCAAGTGAGTTTGGCCAGTTAAGAACCCGGATACCATGGTTCTTAAACCAGGTACTGGTTACTTTGGCACTGTGTGCAGGTGTCAAGTCCTGTTGGAAAATTAAATCTGCATCTTCATAAAGTTGATCCGCAGCAGGAATCATGAAGTTCTCTAAAACCTCCTGGTATACAGGTGTGTTGACTGTGGCCCTCAGAAAACGGTGGACCAACACCAGATGACATGGCACCCCAAACCATCACTGACTGGAAACTTTATACTGGACCTCAAGCAACTCTCTTCCTCCAGACTCTGGGACCCTGATTTCCAAAGGAAATGTGAAATTTACTTTCAGAGAACATAACTTGGGACCACCCAGCTGCAGTCCAGTCCTTAGTCTTTAGCCCAGGCTAGACTCTTCTGACACCGTCTGTTCAAGAGTGGCTTGACAAGGAATGCGACGGCTGAAACGTGTCTTGCATATGTCTGAGCGTAGTGGTTCTTGAAGCACTGACTCCAGCTGCAGTCCACTCTTTGTGAGTCTCCCACACGTTTTTGAATGGGTTGTTTCACAATCTTCTCCAGGGTGCGGTTATCCCTATTGCTTGTACACGTTTTTCTACCACATCTTTTCTTTCCCTTCACCTTTCTATGAATGTGCTTGCACAGACTCAGCCTCTTCTGCAATGACCTTTTGTGTCTTGTCCTTGTGCAAGCTGTCAATGGTTGTCTTTTGGACAACTGTCAAGTCAGCAGTCTTCCCCATGATTTTGTGGTCTACAGAACTAGACTGAGATCATTTAAAGGACTTTGCTGGTGTTTTGAGTTAATTAGCTGATTAGAGTGTGGCACCAGGTGTCTTCAATAGTAAACCATTTCACAATGTTCTACTTTTCTGAGATACTGAGTTTGGGATTTTTTGAAATTCATATTTAATTTATTTCTATGCTTGATCCTTTACTGCTTCCTACAAATTATAACCATTTAACTAAAGGTTTAGGCCTGTAAATGAACTGTCTAGCAAACTAAATATCTTTGGAAACCAAATCCTGATCCTTGTGGAATTCAAATTCTGTATTTCCAAAGTACTAGAAGAAAAGGTAAAAATGATGAAAAACAAGTGATCAGTATCCAGGACCATCACACTGTTTTATTATAATTTGCTTGCATGCAAAATAATTTTTTTTACATCTTAAAGAAATTAAATCTAATTTTGCACACAAATTGCTGTTTAAAATAAGCTATTTGTTGTAAGATTACATGCAAATCAGTTTATCCAGTATTCAGACTTTACTCAGTGTAGCATGTGTCCACTTCAGTGTCTTGAGCCTTTTTTTTGCTGAACGATCGCATGAATCTCTTCCAGTAATTTTGCTTTATTGTTTGAGATGTTTTTTCCAGCAACCGCCATGAGATCATTGATCATCTCTGGGCTGAAAGCGACGCTTTGAAACGGGTCATATCTTCTCCTCCAGGCGTCAATTTGATCTGATGGAGGAAGAACACACTTAAATTAAATCAGAACACAGTTGATCTGTCAGTTTTATTCAGGGCTATTGTAAGATTGTAACTTGCCTCCACAGTTGACCACATTGAAGAGAGGGATGTGTATCACTGTTGGAACGTTTTTGCCTTTGAACACATAGAAGTCCTTCGGTTTCTTCAAAGCATCTCTGGGTATTTTGACAGCAGGGAAGGGGATGTCTTGTTCCTTGCACATCTTCGCGGCTTCCGTCACTGTCTGTAGTGGAAAAGCATTGCAATTGCTCTTATTTTTCATTTTCCACATTCTGAAACATGTCAATCTAGAGAATTAAATATGCATGTAATACCTTGAATGGATCACCACAACTGAAATCCAGAGAAATGATGAGGTCAATGTTTCTCTCTTTTCTCAGCACAGAGCAGTAGGGTGAGTTGAGCAACAGCCCGGCATCCATATAATCTCTCGACTCAGCAGCAGGCACTGCGTCTTAAAGGCAGAGATGCAGAGATGCAAACTAGGGTGGTCTATGATGAATTTGGCCCTCGATAAAATCATTTATCACAGCAATAAGAGTGTAGAATAGGTAACATATTAGCGTAACGTAACGGTTTTCATTTCTCTGAACTCATAGTAGTTTAATTTCCATTGGGTCAAGATTCAGAACATTTAATAACACAAACCTTTTGGGCTGTGTAAAGTGTTAGTTTACCCAAAACATTAATTCTGGGTTAATTACTTGCCCTCATGAAGTTCCAAAGACTCATCTTCGAAACAAATCTGAGAGATTTCTGTCTTTTCATTGACAGTTAAGCAACTACCACTTTAACGCTTCAAAAAGTTCATAAAGAGATTGTGTTTAAAATGTTAAAGTTTGCTTCATGTTTTATAATTATGAAATAAATCAGGAGAATTAAAGGTTAACCACTTTAAATTCAATCAAAGAGTTTTATACAATGCAACATTTACAGTACTTTCGGCCCACAGACCTCAATCAAGTTCTGATTTTTGTTCCTTTGTCGTAAAACATATGGGATGTCTGAGGAATCACTTAATTATTTTATTATTCACACAGAATTTCCAGTTAGTAGTAGTTCTTACCTTTCATGTTGTGGAGGAAGTTATAATTCCTTCCCCAGATCCAGTTAGCCATGCATTTAATAATGCTCGCCAAAGCATCTATAAAACAAACACATAGTTAAAAATTGGAGAATTGGAGAAGAGGGATGGATATTAGAAACAGTTCAACCTACTTAATGGCCAGACAGTCATCCTTCCACTCAGATCATTGCATGCTTTCGTGGTGTAATACTTCAAATCCAGTCTTTTTCTTTTGTCATCAATATTCTTCAGTAATCTGTCATCAGGCAGTCTTTCCAAATTACATCTGCCTCCAGAAAAGTCTGTACCAATAGAGAGCATGCATGTCAGCGAGTTCTTATTGTAGTTTCTGTATCGTATAAGTATCATTTACTTGTAATTAATTCATTTTCAGACAAAAGTGTGTTGATATTTTTGCATGTTACTTGTCTTCTGTTTCATGGTTTGATTTTGATTTAAAAAAAATTTATTCTCAGAAATGTTACATGAACTGTAATACATTTTGTCCTGGTTTCACAGAGAGGGCTTAGATTAAGTAAGCATTAGGCCTTAGTTCAATTAGAGCATTTAAGTAGGTTTTATAAAATACTTATTGCACATAAAACGGCATTGTCACATGATGTATTTAATTAGACGTGAACACAAGGCTGAGAGGGACATGCAGAACATTCAATGCTTACCGTTCAACGTTTCTCTGATGGATTCATCAAGATCGGAAGGATCTTTGCCATGCAAAACACAGAGATTTATGTCCACGAGGTCCATGAGAACCTGGTAGCATTTGTCTGTATCTGGAGAGTGTGGATCTTGTCCTGCTGCAGAATTTTAATTTTCAGCATAATTACTCCAGTCTTCAGTGTCACATTCATAATCATTCTGATATGAAAATTTGATTCTCAAGAAACATTTGTTGTGCTGCTTCATATTTTTGTGGAAACCATGACACTACTATTCTACTGAAAGTTTGGTGTATGAAACTGGAATAAAACAGGGTTACTCACAGTGTTTCGTCAAGGACTGAATCCGCAAATTCGAATGCACTTAGCCATTTACGATGACAACACTGGATTAGAAAACGTAATTCAACAGTCCATTCTAGTGTCCCAAAACCTCACAGCCTGCTCATCCTTTCAACCTGCGTTGCATTCCCCCCCTCCACCGTGGGAGCCCAGTCCCCCAGCACCAGAACCAATGCAAGTGGATCACTACCGATTGGCACCATCAGAACGGGAGAGACGTATGCGTATGCACCTCGTGGTGCAGGTCATCTCTGTTCGACCTGCCTTACCTGACCCCCACACCCAGCGGTAAGCACCACACATGCGGTTCCAGTCATCAATCCCCTTTCCTTAACTGATGTGCTGATAACTACCCATTTCTGCTCTGTTTCAGCCAAAGCCTTGATTGACTCTGGTTCAGTTGGAAACTTAATCTCTACTGAGTTACTCCACAAGATTCAAGCTCGTAAACATACACTGCCTCATCCATACAAAGCTCACACCATTCTGGGAAAGCCGCTGTGCCGCGGGTGCCACCACAGACCTAGTCCTGGGACGCCTGTGGTTAACGACTCACTCACCGGTTATCAACTGAGAATCTGGGGAGGTGATGCAGTGGAGCCAATTCTGCTCAGAACTGCCTTATGCCCATCAAGAAAACAAGTAAGAAGGAACTACCCTCTCCGAGTTCAACCTGTGTTGCAGTCGCCTCAACCGCCATCGAGACCCCACATACCTCTTCCAAACAGCAAGTCCCCCCAGTTTACTGGGCGTTCCAGGATATATTCAGCAAGCAACTGGCTACTGAGGTCCTCCCTCATCGGCCATGGGACTGTGCTATTGACCTGCTGCCTGGGGCATCGTCTCCTCGCGGACGGGTGTACCATCCCGGAGCAACAGGTCATGGAGGAGTGCATCTGGGAGGCTCTCGAACAACGGTACATCCAACCATCTTTGTTCTTTGTTGTTGGTTCTTTGTTGTGGGCAAAAAGGAAAGAAGTAGTTTTGACTACTGTCATTTAAACTCCCAGACTGTGAAGATCCGCTATCCACTTGCCCTGGTTCCTGCCGCTTTGGAGCAGCTGTGGGGAGCTCGCATTTTTACTAAGTTGGACATAGCAGCGCATATAATCTCATCCGAATCGGAAAGGGGGACGAATGGAAGACTGTCACCCCCTCAGGATACTATGAATACCGAGTCATGCCTTTTGGATTATCACATTTTCCAAGGATTCATGAACGAGATACTTAGGGAGATACTCCCTTGATCAACTCATTGCTGATGCAATCGAGTCTACACCCGTGCCTCATGCACCAAGAACACATGTCTCTGGGCTCTGGACACCCAGGCAGCCAGCATTCCCTCTCGCTCATCCAAGAATACTATTGGTGGCCTGGTATGGCTTTGGATATCTCCCGCTACTTCAGAGGATGCTCAGTATGTGCCAGAATCAAGACTCCACACCAATTTCCCGAAGTTAACCTCCTCCCTTTACCTGTTCCCCGCCATCCATGGTCGCACATTGGCGTAGATTTCATGACCGATCTACCCCCCTCAGAGGGACACACATGCATCTTGGTGGTGGTAGATTGGTTCTCCAAAAGTTGTAAGCTCATCCCCCTGAAAGGGTTGCCCACGGCTCTGGAAACTGCGGAGGCCCTATTCCACCATGTTTCAGACCGTGGGCCCCAATTCATCTCCCGTGTGTGGAAGGCATTCTTCACTCTACTCTGCACTTCTATCAGCCTCAGCTCTGGATACCACCCCCAGACCAACAGCCAGACTGAGCGGAAGATCCAGGAAATCGGGAGATACCTCAAGTCATACTGTGGTCGCCACCAGGACAGCTGGAACCATTTCCTCCCATGGGCTGAGTATGCTCAAAACTCTCTCAGGCAAGATTTCACACACCTCACTCCATTTCAGTGTTTGCTTGGTTATCAACCTCCATTGTTCTCTTGGTCAGGTGAACCCTCAGATGTTCCAGCTGTCCACTATTGGTTTCAAGAGAGCTAGAGGGTTTTGGGACTCAGCTCACGTTCTCCTCCAACGGGCAGTCCATAGGCAGAAGGTTCAGGCAGACCGTCGTAGAGGACCCACTCCAAGGTACCGTCCAGGTCAGTTATTCTGGCTCTCAGCGAGGGGCATATGCCTACGGCTGCCCAGTCACAAGCTGAGTCCCCGCTATATAGGTCCTTTCAAGATCCTGAGGCAGATCAACAGTGTCGCATACTGGCTCCAGCTCCCCGCACAGTATCGTATATCCCTTAATTTATAAGGGATATAAATGTCCGGCGGACCTGGACATCTACCGAGTTACCACTATCCTGGACTCCCGACAACGAGGCGGCACACTGCAATACCTTTTGGACTGGGAGGGATTTGGTCCTGAGGAATGGTCATGGGTGGCCCGTGATATCATCCTAGGCCCCGCACTTTTTGAGGAGTTCCATGCCACCCATTCCAACTGACCAGCGCCTCAGGGCTGAGGCCGGCTTCACCGTCATCCGCCGTGGTCCTCAAGAGCTGCCCGTGGGGAGGGGGGTACTGTCACGGACTCTGCCACGCCCCTCGCACCAGACTCTCACACTCGTTCCCAGTCACCGAAGTACTGAGTACCTGCACCTGCTCCCAATCAGAACGCACTATATCACCAGCCCTCACCCAGCACTCAGCGTCTGGTCTCACTTTGAACGCAGACTCTCTCCATGTCACACCGAGCTCTAAGACTCCAGCCAAGAGTACCACGATCTTCGAGGACTATCTTCGCCTTTCGCCTACAGATAAGCCGCTACCCGTGTTATCACGCATCTGCTCTTCACTGCACACCAGTCACTGTTTTCATTCCCTGTCTCTAATAAAATGTTTGCCTTGAACTTGCATCTGTGTCCGTGCTTTCGTCATGACAGTTAAATATTTAAGTAAATAAAGCCTAAGAAATGCTTTACCCTTCCTCATTTCCTCATCTATTTTGTCCTTTTCTTTAAAGAAATCTGCAAAACAAAAAAACAAAGAAATTTAAAGCATGGTAATGAAATAGCTGTTAAATTTAAGATGAATTCAATGCTCAGATGAAATACAGCTTCACCTTTTATGCTCTGCCAGATGTATATCTTAATCATCTTTTCATCAGCCAAAGGACTGCCGCATAGAGCTGGAGAAAAACAGAGAATATCAGAAAACATGATGTTTACAATAAAACAGTGGACACAGGTACAAAACAACATCCTAGTACATATTTTTCACAATAACATGGGTGAAAGTTGGCAAAACTGAAAATACTGAAACTTAAAGCTGGGGGCCGCCAGGGCCCCCGGTAGGTCCAGGGCAACGCCCTGGCCAGGGGTCCAGGGGCCCCCAGGAAGCTCCTGCATTCCTTGCAAATTATTGTGTAGAAACGACCTCTCCTGGCAACTTGCAGCTACTATAAAAAGGGTGTGAAATAAGTATTTCAAGTTAGCAGTTGAGAAAATATTCACCAATTTTGGGAGTTCTAAATTATTACTAGAATCCTTCAGAAGTATTGTATTCTATAACTCTGTCATTGGTTTTGCTTCTGCATCTGTTGTTCTATAACTAACATTTATATTTAATTTTGGTTTGTTACTTAATTCACTTTCTCTAATCACCACAATCCATTACATCATCATCAAAAAAGACACAAATACAGGTGTTTGTTAACAGTGCATTTTAGTATTGTATTTTCATTGGTAGCACATGAGTTTTACATGTGAAGTGTAATATGAATTGAAATATTGAATATGCACTATGAACACAAAATTGCACACCAAGCCAACAGTCCCGACAACATGCAATTACAGAAACAAGTATACCCATAAAATAAACAAGCACAACTGTAATACTGTGATTTGAAAACAAAAAGGTCTTCATACTTTCTCGGAGTGCTACTCATGTCAGTGAAAACCTAGTAAACTAACACTGCGAGTGTAAATTGAAAAATACGATTGGACGCCGGAGTCTCACTGACCAATCAGAATCGCCGACACAACTGCACTCCGCGCGGTTCGTCTGTCGCCCGCCCGGAACTTCTCGGGTAATTCTCTACTTAATCACATTACCTCCGAAGATCGCCGAGTAGGTACGATTGGTCTGTTGGTCTGTCGCCATGGACATTGGACCCCCCCCCCCCCCCCGAACTGAAATCTCAACGGATTTACGCGATTTGGAAAAACGGTTCCTGGCGAGGTTCAAAATACGGAATTCCGTCATAATACGGAAAACTTTCACCCATGCAATAAGCAAATAATTCAGACCTCATCACACAAATTGAGAGGTCAAAGGCAGACAGTGAACAATCAACGATATAAATTGAAATTACAAATATTAAACTCCCCTTTAACGGAGTTTACCTTGCAGGTACAGCATATCAAATTCATCCTGAAGATTTTTCTTAGAGCCTTTGTGAAACTGACTGCTATGTGGAGTGAACTCGAAGCAGGGGTCTGCAGACAGAAATATGTCCATTTAACACCGACACAAGCACATTAACTGTCTGCTGTTGTGTTTCAGAAAACAAACCTTCCTGTTGCTGTTTGGATTGCTTGTCGATCACTGTGTAGATGGGAAACGGGTCTCTCCTCTCCTGATCCCACTGCCCTGAGAGTGTGTGTTCATTGATCTGTAGAGAAAACCGTTTTTTGCATCATCATATTATTGTAAAGACAGTTTACATTTATTTATTTAGCAGACGCTTTTATCCAAAGCGACTAAAAATTTGAGGAAAAGCGATTCACCCTGAAGATGCAAAAGTACACAAGAGTGTCACAATACAAAGTTTCAAACATTACATATACATACAGTGGGTACGGAAAGTATTCAGGTCCCCTAAAATTTTTCACTCTTTGTTACTCTTTGAGTTCTTTTTTTCCCTCATTAATGTACACACATCACCCCATATTGAAAGAAAAACAGAATTGTTGACATTTTTGCAGATTTATTAAAAATGAAAAACTGAAATATCACAAGGTCCTAAGTATTCAGACCCTTTGCTGTGACACTTATATATTTAACTCAGATGCTGTCTATTTCTTCTGATCATCCTTGAGATGGTTCTGCACCTTCATTTGAGTACAGCTGTGTTTGGTTATACTGATTGGACTTGATTAGGAAAGCCACACATCTGTCTATATAAGACCTTACAGCTCACAGTTCATATCAGAGCAAATGAGAATCATGAGGTCAAAGGAACTGCTAATGAGCTCAGAGACAGAATTGTGGCAAGGCACAGATCTGGCCAAGGTTACAAAAAATGTCTGCTGCACTTAAGGTTCCTAAGAGCACAGTGGCCTCCATAATCCTTAAATGCAAGACGTTTGGCACGACCAGAACCCTACCTAGAGCTGGCCGTCCAGCCAAACTGAGCTATCGGGGGAGAAGAGCCTTGGTGAGAGAGGTAAAGAAGAATCCAAAGATCACTGTGGCTGAGCTCCAGAGATGCAGTCGGGAGATGGGAGAAAGTTGTAGAAAGTCAACCATCACTGCAGCCCTCCACCAGCTTTATAGCAGAATGGCCCGACGGAAGCCTCTCCTCAATGCAAGACACATGAAAGCCCGCATTGAGTTTGCTAAAAAAAACACCAGAACGACTCCACGATGGTGAGAAATAAGATTCTCTGGTCTGATGAGACCAAGATAGAACTTTTTGGCCTTAATACAAAGCGGTATGTGTGGAGAAAACCAGGCACTGCTCATCACCTGTCCAATACAGTCCCAACAGTGAAGCATGTGGTGCAGCATCAGCTGTGGGTGTTTTTCAGCTACAGGGACAGGACGACTGGTTGCAATTGAGGGAAAGATGAATGCTGCCAAGTACAGGGATATCCTTGATGAAAACCTTCTCCAGAGTGCTCAGGACCTCAGACTGGGCCGAGGGTTTACCTTCCAATAAGACAATGACCCGAAGCACACAGCTAAAATAACGAAGGAGTGGCTTCAAAACAACTCCGTGACTGTTCTTGAACGCCCAGACTTAAACCCAATTGAGCATCTCTGAAGAGACCATCTCCCTTTTTTGCCTGGGCAATAAAGTAGTTCTTCTGGAGACCAGGAAATGATCTTTTTCTCTGATTGATCAGCTGAAGACACTTAAACTCAGCTCATCAGCCACGACAACAAACATTAGACAGCAATGATGCCACACTTTTTGTTCAGGTGCAGATTTGGACGCAATAGTTTGCATTATATGCTTAAGGGTGGTTTTCTCAAATGGACGCACCCAGTTAAAAACAATCAATGACGCAACTTCTGGAACATTCTTCTCGTGGGGGGGCAGCTGGTTTTTACGTTTTTACATTCTTCACATTTCTGCAGCAGGTGTGACTGAGAAAATGTTGGGTACATTTCGTCACCATTTCATTTATTTCAAATTTGTCACCCCTGACTTTTCACATCAGTTTTGTCTCTATAATGATGATTAAAAGTGAATATGACAATGCTTTACAATATCTGCATTTTCACATACAAGCCAGAATTGATCAACAATATTAAGCCGGTTATTTTTAAGTCAAAAACATCCAGCGAAACCTGTCTAGTCTGATTTACAAACAATCACTCTTATGAAATAGAGCCAAAACACTCAGAGCAAGATGTGTATTGCCCAGTGCATGATTAAAGTTAGGGTTGGAAATTTGCTTTATAAACGTTACTTTATTCAACTGGTTGAAACTCTCTTCACATCCTGATAATGATAGAAGTGGTCTAAATATTAAAAGATGTCTTTGGAAATCTCAGGACCAAAAAATGTTCATCCAAACAAATAAACAGCAGCCGCCCTGAACCAAAACAATGAGCTTATGCTGCATTCACACGTCACAGTAATTACGAAATGGAAACCTGTGACTGTGTACCAGGAGCTGTTTGTTTTGTTTATCGTAAACCACCCTGAGCACTTTTTGTGAACTGACCTGATGATTTGACACACTGTTCACTTTAAACTGTAGAAACGATAAAATGTCACAATTACCAATTTCCCTGAGAATCGAACCCATGACCTTTGCGTTGCAAGCGCCACTCTCTACTGTTTGAAACACACTGTAAATCTACGTTTTTTTTCCTCACAGAAGCCCTAAAAATCTGCTATACTATATTTTACCCCACATATTTTGGTCTTTGTAGAATATTGTACGCATTTTCTCATGTCGTGAAATCAAGAAAAGTCTGTTAGAAAATAATCTATTCGAAAATGTTGTAATGTGATGACAACAAACGTGGTGATTTAAAACGATGTGTGCGTATTTTGGGTTAGGGTAACAAGACACAAGTCTTACTTCATTGGATTTATCATATTAATTTGACTAATTCTGTGTTATTAATATAATTTTAATATATGAATTGAGCAGTTGTCTTCTCGATGTAGAAGTCTAGACCAATTCAAACCGCACAGACAAACAACAAGAAACACGTTGGCTGTTGGATTTGGAATTTTCTGAAGAAATAAATCATGTTGTCATGTGTCATGTTCACACTATAATAACACACACTGAGCGCTCATCATAAGAAAACAAATGCAGACAAACGTGTTTGTTGGCATTTCTCTGTGGGGCTTGAATTGGTCTTCAGCTTGGATACATTTAGAATAAGTTGGTTTGCTGAATAGAAAATGTCTGTTTGTCATTTGTTTTTATGCATTAAGATGATTATTTGATTACTGTTTTGCATATTCAATGTCTATTTCAGGCAATAAATCCACAAGAACTATGCATTAATGCTTGCTTTGGTCTTGCCACTCCTCATAGTTCTCATGCCACCTGATAATTTTCTGGATCTTTCCCTGGTCATGAAAAGGATATTTACAAACCTCTTTCACAAATATTGTGACGAACAGCACTGCCCAGACATCTGTCAAACTGAAGAAGTCTTTCTCATAGTAATATTTCTTCAGTTTGGCAAATGCATCTGTCCAGCTGACTTTAGGACCACTGAGTCTCTGGATGATCTTGTCTTTCACAGCCTCTAGTTTGGTGGACCAGTTTGGTTCCTCATACAGGGAGGCCATGCACCTTCAGAGGAAGAACACATGCTCTTAATTATGACATTCACCCCATCTGTGTGTGTGTTTTTTTGTGAGGACCAGCTTGAGTTTTAGACCAGTAGAGTGAGGACAAAGAAAGTAAAATGAGGATATTTTTTCCTCACGTTCTGAGAACCTTTAAAGGTTTTAGGGATCAGGTTATAATGAGGTCCAGTGCAGCTTCAGGATCAGGTTTTAGGGTTAGCCAGCTAATTGAGGTGAGTTGGGTTAGAATAACTGGCGATCACATTTCGTCTTCACAAATATGGATGTACAAAAATATGTGAGTGTGTGTGTTTGTTCTTTTTCAGGGTTCGTACCAGGTGGATCCAGAGACTCCGCTCAGATAAAGGATGGAGTCCAGAACACCTGCTTTATCGAGTTGAACCAGGGATCCCAGCAAACCCACCATGGCTCTTTGTCCTCCTCTGGAACCCAGTAATGCAATGTTTGGCACCTCATCCTGAAACACAGACAAACACACATACACACCACTCAGCATCATATCCACGCTTTTTAATGTAAGAGCCCAGCCCAGCCCATGTTCACTGCCTACCCAACCTTTATTTTGTTGCAAAAATGTACTAGTTTTTATTGATTGTGCTGAAAGAAAAGAAGTGATAAATGTTTTTAATGCAGGGACATAATCAGGCTGACAGAAAAGTCTTCAGAATTAGAGACACGCATCCAAACATTGATCGAGGATAATAAGAAGGCAAGAGCTTTAGATACTGCTTTGGATGAGACTAGATTAGCAAACCCTGTACATTGTTTGGTTCCGGTTGTAGAGCCCTTGCAGCAGAGCAACTGGGTGTGTCAGGGACCTGCCCTGACAGTCTTGTCAGTTTTGTCTTTGTTTAATGTTTGTATTGTGCTGGAGCACATGGCTCTGTCTTTGTTCATGTTTACCACGTGTTCCTATTGTTCCTCCTCTTCTTTTCCAGTGCCCACACCCCCTTTTGTGTACGTTGTGGTATGGTCTTGTTTCTTACCAGAATCTGGATGCTATCTTTGTCACTTGTTCTAGTTGATATTTCCAGCTTCTTGTTCCTTATTGTTATTTTGGAGTTCTCTTGAGTCTTGTTCTGGTTTGTTATTGCCTTTCTTGTTTTATCTTTTGAGCTTTAAGTTTACTACTACTTAATGTTTTTTATTTTCCTGTCTAGTTGTTATTTTGTTTTTCGTCTTCTGTTTGCTTGGTTATAGTTTCTTATTTTTCTAGTCCTTTTCTATTTGTTATTAGTTACTCTCATCCGTTTTTATGTTGCATATCTTTTCATTTATAATCATCTCTCTTGTCTTGCTTTGTTGTCTTGTCTTTTGTGAGTTTTGTGTCTGTTCCTGCCCTGTCTTGCGCCCTGAGAGTTCCTGACCACTGACTTTTCTACCTGGCAGCAAGACTGAGAACGACAAGAAGACCGGGTCTGGTGTGCTTCTGCTTGGACTCTCTTTTGGGGCTGCCTCTCCTGTGATCATCAGTCCGTTGTTACCCAGGACTATTCTCAGTGCTCATTATCCCCTGCCTGTCTTTGTGTCGTCTACCCTGCCCAGGTCGTTGAACTTTGTTGAACTCGTTGAACACCTCACTTCCCCTGTTGTGCTTGTCCTCAGTCGTGTAAATAAAACAACAACTTTTCATTCTGTGTTTCGGTCATCTCTCTTGCAGAACTTTGACAGGGTGATTGTAAAACGGCATAGTCGTGAAAGTTGAAAGTGCCCTAGTCATTGGCGATTCTGTTACTCGGAACATCAAAGCTAATTTAAAAGTGCTGGCTAATGCTAATTGTAAAAACTTTAAGATTGTTATTCAAGTTGGCAATAATGATGTAACATTTACATTAAAGCTAAAATTAACATTAAAGAGGTGTGTGAACTTGCAAGCACGATGTCAAGCACTGTAATATGCTCTGGCCCCTTCCTTTTTGCAGGAGTGATGACGTGTAAGTGGTGCCTGCAGAATAATATAGACCTGACCTGTTGAAAAGAGATGGTATTCATCCCTCCTGGAATTGTGTCGCTCTTCTGTCAAGTAATTTGGCACATAGTCTTAGAGTTGAACCTTGACTTACTGGGGCCAAGGTCAGGAAGCAGACAGACTGGTTAAATCGACCGTCTGCAAAGCTGTCTCATGTCACTGAGGTCAGATAAACTCCAACACAAAGAGACTCTTTCACTGAGATATCATCATATAGAGACTGTGTCTATTCTCCAAATTAGCAAATACAAAAAACTCTCAAAACCTTTTACAGGTAAAAATTTAATTGATGTCCAAACGACACTGATGAACAGATGATAAAGCTTGAGTTACTGAATATACGATCACTTTTCTCAAAAGCACTCATTGTAAATCATATGATGACAGATCGTAAACTGGATGTTCACATCTAAGATATAGTATGAATTTATAAAATAAGAATTACCTGACGGCACTTTATCTGAAGCTTCGTCAGGCTTTGTAGAACAGTTTCTCTCCTTCTGGTTACAAATTCCCCCTCGTTCTTATTCAGAGAGTGTTCGATTCTGACCTTAGCACTACAGCGACAGACAGACAGACAGACAGGCAGATAGATCAGTGCTGAATTTAACATGACTTATTCTAGATTTCAATGCAATTAAGCCTGCAGTTGATTTTGAGTTTAAAATACAGTATAAAACTTATTTTAATGCTTCCATCATTCTAAGAGTATAAGCAGGATTACATACGTTTTCTTGGGCTTGAATGCACTCATCTGTAAAACATGCAAGTTGGTTTCTGTTATTTTAGATTATTTATATGTATAAGTGTATATAAACACAGTGGCCACATTATTAGGTACACCTGTTCAACCACTCATTGACGCAAATATATATTCATCTAATCACATGCAATTCCAGGACCTTGTTGAACCTAAGAACTAAGGTAATTCTGAAGGCAAAAGTGTTCAACCCGCTACAAGCATGGTGTAACTAATAAAGTGGCCAGGGGTGTGTGTACATAAAATAAATAAATAGAAAAAAAAACAGCAAATCAGTAGCTTCTGAAACAAATAAATGGAGATAAATGTAGTGTCGAAGTTACTACAAACCCATTATCTAACAGTAGAATGTAAATAAAGTTTGTGAGAAATGTATCTGTTACAGCAGCTAAACAATTGACAATTTACGTTTGATGATGTACATTATCTGAAATATTTTAAAATGTTGTAAATATAATAAAAGGTGACTTTTAAGAAAATATAAGATGATAATACAGCTGATTGCGTGACGTGTAATGTAAACTTACTTTCTTACAGTATTTCCTCTAATGGAGTCAGATAAATAAGTAAAAGGCAATCAACTGGAAGTACTTTCAAATTAAATGACATTTAAGTAACAAAGTGTCAATTTTAAAACTTAATATAACATTAAACAGACTCTGATGTGTAGAAAATTTAAATTTTTGTCACTGAAACAAAAATCCCCCAAATCATTTTTGATTAAAAATTGGTTTTAAAATCAAATTACTGAAAAATGCTGGTTTGGTTAATACTATACTATATTCTCACATGTAATTTGTAATTCCATGAAACCTTTTAATTGCAATGCTATAGCTGAAAAGACTTACAATAAATATACTTACTCTTGCTGTAAATCCTGAGTCTTAACCAACAACACCGTATCGACACAGCAGCTGATATCTTAACCTGCGGACAGAAGATACTTTTTATATGACTCTAAACATGCAAGTCCTGACATAAGCATGAGGGTGTGGTTGTGAATGATAAATGTCACAATCGTTCACAGAGGCGAGGAAAAGAGGTGACCTTTCTTTGTCTTTAATCATCTCACCTTTCTGACAGATTAAAGGTGAAAGGCTTCAGACACATTACCAGTAGAACATGTGAAAGATTCTTGCACAGGGTTGCTTACGTACGTTAAGTTATTAATGTTGTGTGATATTATATTTTCATCCAAAATTTAACATTATTATTATTTTACTAAATCTTTTTTTTCACTGTTTCCCTTTCAGGGTGTGAGGAACATCGCCAGTGTGTGTCTCCAGATCGGCTACCCCACCCTCGCCTCCATCATCAATGGATACAAGAGGGTCCTGGCACTCGCTGTGGAAACCGACTACTCCTTCCCCTTGGCTGAGAAGGTAAAATGCAGTTCTTTTGCTGCACATTTGCTTCTGCAGGTTATGTTACAGAAAGCCTGACTAGTGTCGATCCGTCCTGCTTGGTCTGTGTCGGGTCTTTTTGTCCCGGCAGACAGGAATGCTTGGTCCAGCAATCCTACTTGTTTTTCTGCTTGCAAAACATGCTTGTAATGAGTCTGACATGTAATATTTATCTTTCCCTCTTCAGGTGAAGCAATACCTGGCTGATCCCACTGCTTTTGCTGTTGCAGCTCCTGCTGCTTCTGCTGCGGTGGAGAAATCTGCAGCTCCTGCTGCTGCTAAAGTGGAGGCGCCCAAGGAGGAGTCCGAGGAGTCGGATGAGGACATGGGCTTCGGCCTGTTTGATTAAACTGCTGAATGACCATCAATGTCAGTTTAACACCAATAAAACATCTGGAAACAACAGTTGTCTTTTGGGTTGGTGTTTGTATGTATGGAGTAGAAATTGTAAATCTTGATGGATTCCTTTAAATGCACAGGTAGCAATAAGTCTTTAAGGATTAGTTGACCAAAACATACTGTAGCAAATACTACTCTTGCGTATTGCACAATTGATTAATAATAATTTAATGGATTAAATGCAATAATTGAAATTTGGGCTAATCAGAAGATCTATGGTTGCTCAAGGAGGTAGCGGGTTGGATTGAGAAAAAACAGACAGACACAAGGTTGAATTAGAAATAAAAATAAAATTGGTTCACTAAAAAAAGTCAATAAAACAAAATAAAGAAATTTACAATATCACATACAACAACAATTTCAATTTCCCCTGAGTGCACTCATTTTTCTACTATATATATTTACAGATTGTTCAATTCAATACTCATAAGAAATAGAATAAAAAAAAGGGATAAAGTAAATCTCAAAAAGTGTTCTTATGAGGTTACAATGCCTCTGGAATTGGGATGACTCAAAAACTCAAAGAAAGGATATCGTTGTCCTCTCCACATCGTATTTTCTTCTCTAGAGGGTTGGTTGGCTCGCCATCGAATATGAAGTTCTCAGGGTATCTCAGAAGATCGTTCGGGTGTCACGTTTCCCAAAAATCAAAGAGGACGAGGAAAAAAAAGAAAGAAATAGAAATAGAAAAAAAGAAACAACAAGGGAAAAAAACCTGGCCTGATCACAGACCAGAACATTCATTTAGTACATCTCAAAATAAATCCACATCAAAGATAACTTCACATTAAATATCCAAAATAACATTTAATACAATTACATTTACCATTTCTTCATGAACTGATATAAATCACATAAATTTACCTCAGTCAATAACTTTCACTCTTACATGAACACCTGGCCAACAATGGCGAAGGTGAAACTCTGAAATGAACAAATAATCAAGCGGTTCACTATAACCGCTCATACTGAAGTAGATCACATGACTCGTAACAAACCATTTTCACAAAATTGGCTAAAGTTATTTACCTTTTGACAGATTTTTCCCTCACACAGGCTCGCCTCAGTTACAGGCGCGCGTAACCGTAAAACGGCGCGAACTGCAATGTACAAATGACCGCACGATTCGCGTTAGACATTTACAACTATTCTAATCAAAGATCACAATTTCAAGAGAAAATAACTCATTTACAGCAACTAGATTACCGTTTAATAGCAGTAATTATATCTTATATAAAGTTATAGATCCTATTTATCGTTAATTATATGATACCGACTCACCTACTGGAGTGTATTAATCTATGCAGCTAACATCTTGTTCAGCATGCATCAATTTTATCAAAATCTCAACTTTGTCGACGTTTTTCTCTCTGAATGAATCAATCTGGATCACCACGATCGATCACGTCTGCTCTTCTCCCTCAGGCTGTCTCATCTGTCATTGCGCATGCTCCTAACCACGGACGGCGCAAAATGACAGAGAGCTCTCATTGGTCAATTGCTGCGCATTAACCTAGACTAATTTGCATATCTATATTTTTTCTTTTAATCATTTTTATCTCTTACTGACTTCTAGTAAGTGAATATGAACTAATATATATATAAAGTAATTTTCCAATTCTCCAATTTTCCAGTCAGTGGTATATAAAATGAGGAGACTTGTGTATGGACTAAAACACAATAACCAGGTATGTGTATTAATTAAAGCCAAACTCATTTGCACTTTTATTTCGCAAAAATAACTTGTTTATGCTAATTGTAAGGACATCTTTGATAAACAAAACAAATTTTGCCTTTTTTTGTATTGAACTCTTAAAGGAATGTAAAATCTATCTATGAAACTAAATGACTCTGGAAACCAAATCCTGACCCTTTGTGGAATTTCAGACAACCCATTTTAAATGCTGTAAGTCCAAAAGTACTAGAAGAAAAGGTAAAAATTATGAAAAACAAGTAATCAGCATTCATGTTTTATTATAATCCGCTTGCATGCAAAGCATTTTTTTACATTAAACAAAGAAATTAAATCTAATTTTGCAGACAAAAAGAATTGCTGTTTAAACGAAATAAACTATTTGTTGCAAAATTATATGCAGATCAATTTATCCAGTATTCAGACTTTACTCAGTGTGGCATGTGTCCACTTCAGTGTCTTGAGCCTTTTTTTTGCTGAACGATCGCATGAATCTCTTCCAGTATTTTTGCTTCATTGTTTGAGATGTTTTTTCCAGCAACCGCCATGAGATCATTGATCATCTCTGGGCTGTAAGCGTTGGTTTGAATCGTGCGATATCTTCTCCTCCAGTCCTTAATTTGATCTGATGGAGGAAGAACACACTAAAATCAGAACACAGTTGATGTGTCAGTTTTATTCAGGGCTACTGTAGGATTGTAACTTGCCTCCACAGTTGACCACATTGAAGAGAGGGATGTGTATCACTGTTGGCACGTTGTGGCCTTTGAACACATAGAAGTCCTTCGGTTTCTTCAAATCCTCACTGGGAATGTTGACATCGGGGAAGGGGATGCGTTGTTCCTTGCACGTCTTTGCAGCTTCTGTCACTGTCTGTAGTGGAAAAGCATTGCAATTGCTCTTATTTTTCATTCTGAAACATGAGTCAAGCTCTAGAGAATTAAATATGCATGTAATACCTTGAATGGATCGCCATAACTGAAATCCAGGGAAATGATGAGGTCAATGTTTCTCTCTTTTCTCAGCACTGAGAAGTAGGGTGAGTTGAGCAACAGCCCGGCATCTTCATAATCTCTCGTCTCACTTTCCAGAACAGCAGAATGCACTTCTTTTTCTAAGGTAGAGATACAGAGATACAAACTAATGTGGCTTGTGATGAACTTTGATTCGGCCCTTCACACTACGAGAGGGAAAATATAGCCTATAAAAATCCTGCCTTTGAAGCAGACATGTGCAAGTAATTGGTAATTGGTAAGTACGGTAACATATTAGCGTAATCGTTTTCATTTCTCTGAACTTATAGTAGTTTAATTTCCTTTGGGTCAAGATTCAGAACATTTGATAACACAAACCTTCTGGGCTGTGTAAAGTGTTAGTTTACTCAAAAGGTTAATTACTCGCCCTCATGAAGTGCCAAACCTGTAAGACTTTCACTTATTTTCAAAAAAAGAATTCAGAAAAAAATCTTTCTGTCCCTCCGTTGAGCTACGCAACTACCACTTTAACGCTTCAAAAAGTTCATCAAGAGACCGTAAAACTAATCCATATGAATTGACCAGTTTAGTCCAAATGTTAAGAAACAAGATCGCTTTATATGATGAACAAATTGAATTTAGGCTTCTATTCACATTTAAACATTGATCAGTGAACACACAGTAGCTCAAATTGTGGACTAAACCACAATTTACATAGGCTAGTTTTACAATCTCTTCATGAACTATTGAAGTGACAAAGTTCAGCTCTGAGTCCAGCTCCAGGCCAAGAAAAGAGATCCTCTGCACAGGGGAAAATGTGCTCTTTTCTCAGTTGACCCCAAGCCCTAATTGGGCGAGGTGCCGAAGCACAAGATTCCTCTGTCTGCACAACTGTTCTCGTGAGTGTGCCAAAAAGAGCCAGTCATCAAGGTAGTTGAGAATGCAGACACCCTGTTCTCTCATGGGAACAAGGGCCACCTTTAAAACCTTCATAAAGACGCGGGTGAAAGGGACAGCCTGAAGGTGAGGACCTTGTGCTGTTCTGCCAGTCCTTCGAAAACAAAGCATAGAAACGGTCTGTGTCGAGGGAGAATCGAGACATGAAATGACATGTACGCATCCTTCAGGTCATTTGCTGCAAACCAATCTTGGGGACAGATGCATTCGAACGTGTTGTGGAGGGCCCAATTCAAAACTTACCCATCCAAGATTGATCATAGGCCATGGCTTTTCTTGGGTACCATGAACTAGGAGATGTAGAACCCTGACTTCATATTGGCTGGAGGGACTGGCTCTATCGCATCCTTGCCAGTAGGACTGCAATCTCCTCCCGTAGGAAAAGGGGCATCCCTGTCCAACACAAGGGGGAACCAGATGCCCCTGAATTTGGGGGGCACCTGGCGAACTGAATTGCATAACGAGATCCAGTCGAGGAAGTACAAGTCAAGTCTGCAGAGACCGCACAAGCGGGGTCAGAGGGACCACAGACGTAACCGCAGTGGGGCAGTGAGGTGCAATGCCCAGAAGGCATAGCGTCCCAGAGTGGAGTCTGAGTGTACAATTGCATCGCAACCGCGCACTCCACTGGCGGAATATCCATGTACCCCTTGGCTGCCCCACCTTCAAGGGTAGTGAGGGGGGGAAGAGGCACCAGCTCGATTTCGGGCAGAAAAAGGTGCCCTCCAGTGGACTGCTCGTGCACTTCTGGTAAAAAAGGCACTGAGGCGCAATGCTGAGAACCAGCGTGGGCCACCCCGAGATACCAATTTTCCAGCCTCAGGCATTCGGGACACGGAGGAGCTCTTGGCGCCCCTGGGAAAGCCCATGCTTTCCAAGCCCGTCAGCTCTAGGTCAGACTCGAACAACATTACCAACCCTGCAGGAGGCAAAGCATCTGAGTCTTCATCCCCAGAGGACTCTAGGCGCCCCTCGAAGCAGCAATCAACATCCAGTCCTCCGCTGGAGCTCTGAATGAAATGGGACTCCTATGAGAAGGTACTTCCACTCAAAAATGGCCATTTACAACATGGTATAATGAATGATCTGTGGGCAGTGTTGGAAGAAATGCATTACAAGTAAATTGAGCTTCGTAATCAAAACTTTTCAAAACACTACTTTTTCAATTTTTTAAATATTCATTTAGTTCCTTAAATGTTCAAGATTCTTTTCTTTTTATTTCATCTTTTTAAAATGTCAATGGGTGTTTAAAAGAACCAAAGGATCATTAGAAACAGTAATAGAGGTTAAAAATTAAAAAACATAAATAAAGATTACTTCATGTTTTATAATTATGAAATAAATCAGGAGAACTAAGGTTAACCACTTTAAATTTAATTTAAAAAATTATATAATGCAACATTTATTTTCGGCCCACAGACCTCAATCAAGTTCCGATTTTTCGCCCTTTGTTGTAAAACATATGGGATGTCTGAGGAATCACTTCATTATTTTATTATTCACACAGAATTTCCAGTTAGTAGTAGTTCTTACCTTTCATGTTGTGGAGGAAGTTATAATTCCTGCCCCAGATCCACTTAGCCATGCATTTAATAATGCTCGCCAAAGCATCTATAAAACAAATACAGTCTTAAAAGTTCATCTAAGGTTCTTTGGTTCTTGGGGGCCCTTAAAAGGCCTCTTGGGGGCCCTCTAGTGTTTAAAACATAAAGACATTTTACTTGCGGCAGAACATTGCTTTGATGATCACGTTAGTTGTGCTTAGGCTCCTGCGTGGATGTGATTTGATCAATGCAAATGTCACTAAAGATGTAAAAACTCTCCAATTAAAGGGTTAGTTGTATATGCATCACATTAAGTTTATTAGTTTACGTTAAAACAGTGGATGGAAATTTTATATGAAATTTAAATACATAAATATGAAGGTGTAGAAAACTGGATCTAGAAGGTCTAGAAAAGTGGATATGAAGGGATGGATATTAAAAACAGTTCAGCCTACCTAATGGCCAGAGAAAACTCCTTGTACTCAGTATACTGTATGCATTCATGGTGTAACTCTCCAAATTCAGTATTTCTCCTTTGTCATCAGAAATCAGATTTTCCAAATTACGTCTGCCTCCCGACAAGTCTGTAAAAATACAGAGCATGCATGTTAGCGAGATCTTATTGTAGTTTCTGTATCGTACAAGCATGATTTGCTTCAAATTAATTCATTTTCAGACAAAAGTGTGTTGATATTATTGCATGTTATCTTGCACTGTTCTTCTGTTAAATGGTTTGATTTTCTTTCTTTTTTTCATTCTCAAATACTTTAAATAAACTGTTAAATAAAATGGACTCAGTTCAATTAGAGAATTTAGTTATTTAGAAAATTGCTTATTGGACATAAAACCTGAGAACACGTTGTCACATGATGCATTTAATTAGACGTGAACACAAGGCTGAGAGGAAAACACAGAACATTCAATGCTTACCGTTGAGCGTCGCTCTGATGCATTCATCAAGATCACAATGATTTTTGCCATCCAAAACACAGAGATGTATGTCCACGAGGTTCATGAGAACCTGATAACAATCGTCTGTATCTGGAGAGTTTGGATCTTCTCCTGCCGCTCTTAGACTCCTTTCATGCCGCTCTATATAATTCACATTTTCAGCATAATTACTCCAGTCTTCAGTGTCACATTCATAATCATTCTGATATGATCTGATGCTCAAGAAACATTTGTTGTTCTGCTTCATATTTTTGTGGAAACCATGACGCACTACTATTCTACTAAAAGTTTGGTGTAAAATAAATGAGCAAAGATAATAAGATTAAACATTTTTAAAGATTTCTATTTGAAATAATTGCTGTTCTTTTGAACTTTTTATTCACCAAAGATTCCTGGAAAAATAAGATGGTTTCCACAAACATCTGAAGCAGCACAACTGTTTTGAACACTGATAATAATCCTAAATGTTTTTTGAGCATCAAATCGTAACATTAGAATAATTTATGAATGTGACTGTGGGCTGAGACTGGAGTAATGATGCTGAAAATACAACTTTAATCACAAGAATAAATTACACTTTACTATATATTCTCATAGAAAACAGCTGTTTTACACTGATATAATATTACACTGTTTTACTGTAATTATCATCTAATAAATTCAGCTTTAATCACAGGAATAAATGACACTTTACTATATATTCACATAGAAAACAGCTGTTTTACACTGATATAATATGACACTGTTTTACTGTAATTATCATCTAATAAATTCAGCTTTAATCACAGGTATAAATGACACTTTACTATATATTCACATAGAAAACAGCTGTTTTACATTGATATAATATTACACTGTTTTACTGTAATTATCATCTAATAAATTCAGTTTTAATCACGGGAATAAATGACACTTTACTATATATTCACACAGAAAACAGCTGTTTTACATTGATATAATATTACACTGTTTTACTGTAATTATCATCTAATAAATTCAGCTTTAATCACAGGTATAAATGACACTTTACTATATATTCACATAGAAAACAGCTGTTTTACACTGATATAATATTACACTGTTTTACTGTATTTATCATCTAATAAATTCAGCTTTAATCTCAGGAATAAATGACACTTTACTATATATTCACATAGAAAACAGCTGTTTTACATTGATATAATATTACACTGTTTTACTGTATTTATCATCTAATAAATTCAGCTTTAATCACAGGAATAAATGACACTTTACTATATATTCACATAGAAAACAGCTGTTTTACACTGATATAATATTACACTGTTTTACTGTAATTATCATCTAATAAATTCAGCTTTAATCACAGGAATAAATGACACTTTTCTATATATATTCACATAGAAAACAGCTGTTTTACACTGATATAATATTACACTGTTTTACTGTATTTATCATCTAATAAATTCAGCTTTAATCTCAGGAATAAATGACACTTTACTATATATTCACACAGAAAACAGCTGTTTTACATTGATATAATATTACACTGTTTTACTGTATTTATCATCTTATAAATTCAGCTTTAATCACAGGAATAAATTACACTTTACTATATATTCACACAGAAAACAGCTGTTTTACATTGATATAATATTACACTGTTTTACTGTAATTATCATCTAATAAATTCAGCTTTAATCACAGGAATAAATGACACTTTACTATATATTCACATAGAAAACAGCTGTTTTACACTGATATAATATTACACTGTTTTACTGTATTTATCATCTAATAAATTCAGGTTTAATCTCAGGAATAAATGACACTTTACTATATATTCACA
The DNA here is from genome assembly GCA_037043235.1 of Rhodeus uyekii. Classification (NCBI taxonomy): domain Eukaryota; kingdom Metazoa; phylum Chordata; class Actinopteri; order Cypriniformes; family Acheilognathidae; genus Rhodeus; species Rhodeus uyekii. The sequence goes on from JAWRVZ010000046.1 coordinate 4,010,308, forward strand.
TGGAAAACAGCTGTTTTACACTGATATAATATTACACTGTTTTACTGTATTTATCATCTAATAAATTCAGCTTTAATCACAGGAATAAATGACACTTTACTATATATTCACATAAAACAGTAATTTTAAATAGATATCATATTTCACAATCTTTTACTGTTTTGTTATATTTTTTATCAAGTAATGAGCAGAAGAGACTTCTTTAAAAACATTAAATTAGTGCAGTTAAATATTTAAGTAAATAAAGCCTAATAAATGTTTTACCCTCCCTCACTGCCCCAAGTATTTTGTCCTTTTCTCCAAAGAAATCTGAAAAACAAAACAAACAAAAAAATAAAATGAATGAAATGAAATGAAACAACTCTTAAATTTAAGCCGGATTGACCATTATAACCAAATGCAGCTGCACCTTTTATGCTCTGCCAAATGAGTTTCTTAATCACGTCTCCATCAGCTAAAGCGCTGCCGCATAGAGCTGCAGAAAAACAGAGAATGTCAGCAAACATGAAGTTTATAATAAAACAGTGGACACAGGTACAAAACAACACTCTATCACATCATATCACTCTAACTCTATCATAAACAGCACATATTTTTACACAATACGCAAATAATACAGACCTCATCACACAGGTCAAAGGTCAAAGACATACAGTGAACAATCAACAATATAAATTGATACTACAAATATTAAACTCCCCTTTAACAGAGTTTGTTACCTTGCAGATACAGCATATCAAATTCATCCTGATGATTTTTTTTAGAGCCTTTGTGAAACTGACTGCCAAAGTTGGAGGCGTCCACAAACGCTCTAGTGAGGGAATAACCTGCTTCATGTGGAGTGAACTCAAACCAGGGGTCTGCAGACAGAAATATGTCCATTTAACACCGACACAAGCTCATTAACTGTCTGTCTCTTTCTTTCACACAAACCTCCTTCCTGTTGCTGTTTGGATTGCTTGTCGATCACTGTGTAGATGGGAAACGGGTCTTTCCTCTCCTGATCCCACTGCTCTGAGAGTGTGTGTTCATTGATCTTTAGAGAAAAACGTTTTTGACATGACACAAGTCTTATTTCATTGGATTTATCACATCCATTTAATTGTCTGTGTTATTAATATAATATATTAATTGAGCAGTTGTCTTCTCGATGTAGAAGTCTAGACCAATTCAAAATGCACAGACAAACAACAAGAAACACGTTGGCTGTTGGATTTGGAATTTTCAAAAAAAATAAATCATGTCATGTGTCATGTTTACACTATAATAACACACACTGACTAGCGCTGAACATGTTCAGTCGAATAAAAACAAATGCAGACAAACGTGTTTGTTGGCATTTCTCTGTGGGGCTTGAATTGGTCTTCAGCTCGGATACATTTAGAATAAGTTGGTTTACTGAATAGAAAATGTCTGTTTGTCATTTATGTTTATGCATTAAGATGATTATTTGATTACTGTTTTGCATATTCAATGTCTATTTCAGGCAATAAATCCACAAGAACTATGCATTAATGATTGCTTTGGTCTTGCCACTCCTCATAGTTCTCATGCCACCTGATAAATAATTCCCTGGATCTTTCCCAGGGGCATATTCTTCGTACCTCGCTAACTCACTTAGCTGGATTAGATTGTTGACGATTTCGCATGATCTTGGATTGTTCGGTTCTTCGACGCTCATCCGGGACTTGTTGTCATAGTAACAGGTCCGCTGACGTGAACCTGCTCGGAGCAGGCTTACTTCAAGTTAGCAGGATTAGTTCACGCAAGCGGAGGTGAAATGGGAAGTTTGTCGCAACATGTCCTGTCCGTTTTTACGAGAGAAACCTGTTGCTGAAGGTGCAATATAATATATTTAATATAATTATAATAATATATATATATATATATATATATATATATAAAAAAAAATATATATATATATTATATTTCGTTTTTCACGTGAGGGTATAATGTATCTAGTTAATTTAGATACAATTAGTCGTAGTCGGGCGTTAACTACAGCTCAAACTGTGTGTATTGCCTTGCGCTACTTTGCGAGCGGCACGTTCATTTACACTGTTGGAGAACATTGTGAAAGTGCTGTCTGTCGTGCCATTCGCTAAGTTTACCAGCACTCAAGCAGTCATTTTTGAAAAAAGGGAACTTTGCACACAGTTAGTTTACAGTTTATTTTATTTATTTAAAAAAATCCAGCTGATCATCTCTTGCCTGTGGAATGAAATAAATAAATCATGCAAGGTCCTCAATAGTACAGTGTGTTTATTCGTGTATTTTATTAACTTTGAAGTTCCTCTTGAAGCAATTCAATCTCAAGTCTGACTTTTTGCTTTATTAGTTTTTGCAATTCTATTTCATTAATTGACTCTTTTTTTTTTGCAGCACTGCGCAAGTAGTAAAGATACTATTTTGCAGAATATTTTTGCATTTTACTTTTACTTGTTCCCAAGTTCTAGTGGGTCCTGTGGTGGCTCTAATATAAAAGATGATTATGAAATACAGTACAATTAATATGAGTCAATGTAATTACACACACGATCACTAGGCTTCTCACAAATTTAATTTGTCGGCAACTTTTTGCCAGTCCTCTCTCCTGGCTTTTGCAGCTTTAAAATGTTTCCTTGTGTTTTAATTAAACACTGAAATTCAGCGACGTGCGTGCAGAGAAATACTGTGCGCGCTCTTTCAGCATGCTCACTGACCAATCAAAATGTTGCTGATCAGTGTTTCTACTATCGATACATATCCCCTTTTAAGCCAGCACATGAACGCGCAATGATCTCAGATAACTTAATCCAGCTATACTAATCGTCAACAACAGGTGCGTTTAAAGAACCGAATCATCCAGCTCATAGTTAGCGCGATTATCTCATCCCGGATGTGTCAACTGATCTTGGATGTAGTAAGCGACGTACGAAGAATATGCCCCAGGTCGTGAATAGACTGTTTACAAACCTCTTTCACGAATATTGTGACGAACAGCACTGCCCAGACATCTGTCAAACTGAAGAGATCTTTCCCATAGTAATATTTCTTCAGTTTGGCAAATGCATCTGTCCAGCTGACTTTAGGACCACTGAGTCTCTGGATGATCTTGTCTTTCACAGCATCTAGTTTGGTGGACCAGTTTGGTTCCTCATACAGGGAGGCCATGCACCTTCAGAGGAAGAACATATGTTCTCATTTATGACATAAGATAAGATAAGATAAGATAAACCTTTATTCGTCCCACAATGTGGAAATTTCTCTGTTCCAGCAGCAATTTTTACAGTATGTTACAAACATAAATAATATACATAATATACAGCATAAACTAAAACAAAAAAGTATATCAAGTTTTACAGTATAGTAATTGCACTAAAAACAACAACAACAAATTGCACATATTATTGCAGTGTAAAAAATAGCAGCAGTTAGTATTAAGGTGACTTGTAAGATAGATGTACAAAAATATCTGAGTGCGTGTTTGTTCTTTCTCAGGGTTTGTACCAGGTGGATCCAGAGACTCCCCCCAGATAAAGGATGGAGTCCAGAAGATTTGCTTTATCGAGTTGAACCAGGGATCCCAGCAAACCCACCATGGCTCTTTCTCCTCCTCCAGAACCCAGTAATGCAATGTTTGGCACCTCATCCTGAAACACAAACACAAACACGCACACCAACACACAAAAACACACACACACTAATCACAACCTCATATTCATCTTTTTTTTATTTAAGATGCCAGCTAACAGAAAACATTCTCAGAACTTTAACTAATGTTCTGGCAAGGTTTTTTAAAAATTTTTAAATGATCAGATTACATTCAGAAATAACCTCCCCATAACTTAATGGGAACGTTAGCCAAACATTCTTAGAACATATTTTTGTTTGCTGGAAGTGGCAAAAAAAGTAAAACAAACATTTGTTGGTAATGAGACTTGCACAGAATATATATGTACATATGAATATATATGTGTGAACTCGCAAGCACGATGTCAAGCACTGTAATATGCTTTGGCCCCCTTCCTTTTTGCAGGAGTGATGAGATGCTCAGCAGATTATCCTCACTCAATGCCTGGATGTCTAAGGGGTGCCCAAAGAATAATATAGTTTGGGTCTGGTGTGCTTCTGCTTGTACTCTCTTTTGTGGCTGCCTCTCCTGTACTCAGTCCATTGTCACCCAGGACTGGTCTCAGTGCTCATCATCCCCTGCCTGTCTTTGTGTCGTCTACCCTGCCCAGCTCGTTGAACTTTCACCCCTGATGTGCCTTGTCCTCAGTCGTGTAAATAAAACAACAACTTTTCATTCTGTGTTTCGGTCATCTCTCTTGTAGAACCTTGACAGGGTGATTGTAAAACAGCATAGTCGTGGGTCAAAACAAAACCTGTTGAAAGTGCCCTAGTCATTGGCGATTCTGTTACTCGTAACATCAAAGCTAATTTAAAAGTGCTGGCTAATGCTAATTGTAAAAACTTTAAGATTGTTATTCAAGTTGGCAATAATGATGTCTGACTTTGCCAGTTGGAGATCACTAAAATTAACAAAATTAACATGACTCGTGTGTGAACTTGCAAGCACGATGTCAAGCACTGTAATATGCTCTGGCCCCTTCCTTTTTGTAGGAGTGATTAGATGCTCAGCAGATGAGATGCTCAATTGCTGGATGTCTAAGTGGGATTGTGTCACTCTTCTGTCTAGTAATTTGGCACACAGTTGACCCTTGACTAACTGGGCCAAGGTCAGGAAGCAGACAGACTGGCTAAACTGACCGTCTGCAAAGCTGTCTCACGTCACTAAGGTCAGATAAATTCCAAAACATAGAGACTCTTTCACTGAGATATCATCATATAGAGACTGTGTCTGTTCCCCGAATTAGCAAATGCAAAAAACTCACAAAACCTTTTAAGGGTAAAAATTGTATTGATGTTAAAACGACAAAAAATGGATATAAAACTGATGAACAAAAGATAAAGCTTGAGTTACTGAATATACGATCCCTTTCCTCAAAATCACTCATTGTAAATTATATGATTACAGATCATAAACTAGCATCTAAGATATAGTATGAAAAAAATTAAAATAAGAAGGATTACCTGACTGCACTTTATCTGAAGCTTCGTCAGGCTTTGTAGAACAGTTTCTCTCCTTCTGGTTACAAATTCCTCCTCGTTCTTATTCAGAGACTGTTCGATTCTGACCTTACCACTGCAGTGACAGACAGACAGACAGACAGAACAGTGCTGAATTTAACATGACTTATTCTAGATTTCAATGCAATTATTTCTATGAATATGAGCAGGATTACATACCTTTTCTTTTGTTTGGATGCACTCATCTGTAAAACATTGCAAGTCGGTTTCTGTTATTTTAGATTATTTATATGTGTGTGTATGTATAAGTGCATATAAACACACTGGCCACATTATTAGGTACACCTATTCAACCACTTATTAACTCAAATATCTAATCATCTAATCACATGCAACTCAATGCATTTAGGCATGTAGACGTGGTCAGGATGATCTGAAGTTCAAACTGAGCATCAGAATGAGGAACAAAATATATTTTTGAGTTTGAACACAGCATTGTTGTTTGTGCCAGACGGGCTGGACTGAATATTTCAGAAACTGCTGATCTACTGGGATTCAATGCAATCATCTCTAGGGTTTACAGAGAATGGTCTGAAAAAGAGAAAAATATCCAGCGAACGGCAGTTCTGTGGGAGAAAATGTTGGATGTACATGATTGAGCTTTCCTGTAGCTCAATCAGTAGCGCATTGGTACTTACAACACCAAGGTCATGGGTTCGATCCCAGGGAAAGCAAGAACTGATTCAATGAGCTCCTTAAATGCAGTGTAAGTTGCTTTGGATAAAAGCTTATGCCAAATGCATAAATGTAAATGTATGTTGTTGTAGTGGGAGAAGATGATAGAAAAGCAACAGTAACTCACATAACCACTTGTTACAACTGATGTGCAGAAAACGGAACAACACAAGATTGGAAAAATGTTTCCTGGTTTGATGAGTCACGATTTCTGCTGTAACATTCAGATGATTGGGTCAGAATTTGGCATAAACAACATGAAGTCTTCTGCCTTGCATCAGCGGTTCAGACTGCTGGTGTGAGGGATATTTTCTTGCCACACTTTGAGCCTCTTAGTATCAACTGAACATCGTTTCAACGCGATTAAACGATCTATAGAGTATTGTTGCTGATCATATCCATCCCTTTATAATCACAGTGTTCAAATCTTCTTATGGAAACTTCCAGCAGGATAATACACAAATCTCAAAGCTCAAATCATCTCAAACTGGTTTCTTGAACATGACAGTGAGTTCAATAAACTCAAATGGCATCTAGTCACCTGATCTCAATCCAATAGAGCGAATCTGGAATGTGGAGGAACGAGAGATACGCTTCATGGATGTGCAATCTACAAAACTACAGCAACTGCTTTATGTTATAATTAAAAGATGACTCAAAATCTCAGAGAAAATTTTCCAGGACCTTGTTGAATCTAAGAATTAAGTTAATTCTGAAGGCAAAAGTGTCCAACCTGCTACTAGCAAGGTGTAACTAATAAAGTGGCCAGGTGTAAATTATTAAAAAAGCAAATCAGTAGCTTCTGAAAAAGATAAATGGAGATAAATGTAGCGTCAAAGTTACTACAAAAATATCATCAAACAGTAGAATGTAAATAAAGTTTGTGAAATGTATCTGTTCTAGCAGCTAAACAATTATTTAAGTTGCATGATATACATTATCTGAAATATTTTACAATTTTATAAATATAATAAAAGGTGAGTTTTAAGAATATATATGATGTCCATAATACAGCTGATTACGTCATGCGTAATGTAAACTTATTTTCTTATAGTTTTTCCTCTTATAGAGTAAATAAAATGTATGGATCAAAATAGTAAAGTTGCTGACTTAATTTTTTTAATACAATCAACTTTGCTGTATAAGTCTTACACACTTACACAGACTCATTTTTGGATTAAAAGATATTGAAATTGGTTTTAAAATTACTGAAAAACTGGTTTTGTTCATACTATGATTGTCATATGTAATTTATAATTCCATGAAACCTTTTAATTACCATGCTATAGTTGAAAAGACTTTAAATATATATTAATATACTTACTATTGCTGTAAATCCTAAGTCTTAACCAATAATAGCGTATCGGCACAACAGCTGTAATCTTAACCGGCGGATAGAAGATGCTCTTTATTTGACTTTAAACATTCACTGCAAGTCCTGACATAAACATGAGGGTGTGGTTGTGAATGAATGTCACAATCGTTCACGGGGACGAGGGAAAGACACATTACCAGTAGAACATGTGAAAGATTCTTGTATAGAGTTGCAAGTTAATAATGTTGTGTGATATTTCATTTATGATTGTTTCTTTAACAAAATGTAACATTATTATTTGACGCTGCTCAACATGCTGGACATCTCACCCTTCTCTTACGGGCTGATCATCCAGCAGGTGTACGACAACGGCAGCGTCTACAGCCCAGAGGTGCTGGACATCACTGAAGATGCCCTGCACAAGAGGTTCCTGGAGGTTAGTGGAGTGAAAACAGTTTCTGACGCCTGCTATTGCCTCAGAGGAAAACAATGCAGGTTAAGTTATGATTTTAGTCTGATTGAATTTACACGTTTACATTGTTTCCACTTTCATTGGCACTGAAAGCATGTCTGAAATGAGTCTGACTTGTACTATTTATCTTTCCCTCCTCAGGTGAAGCAATACCTGGCTGATCCCACTGCTTTTGCTGTTGCAGCTCCTGCTGCTTCTGCTGCGGTGGAGAAATCTGCAGCTCCTGCTGCTGCTAAAGTGGAGGCGCCCAAGGAGGAGTCCGAGGAGTCGGATGAGGACATGGGCTTCGGCCTGTTTGATTAAACTGCTGAATGACCATCAATGTCAGTTTAACACCAATAAAACATCTGGAAACAGTTGTCTTTTGGGTTGGTGTTCATGTATTAAATAGATATTGTACATCTGAGTTCCTTTGAATACACAGGTAGTTTAATGGGAATTTTATTACTTACTTATCAAGTAGATTTACATTGTACAGCCCATATCAGCATTGTACTGGATGATGGATTTGCGCAGCGATGGGAAACAGTAGAAATTGAAAATGTAACTGTCTCTTCTGGAGCAATTAGTGGTACGTGGTTGGTGTGCAGTTGACAGAAATTCAACAGTAGATCAGGCAAGACAAATCTGTCAAACCCCCAGTACTGGTTAGTATAAACAAGCATGCTATAAATCATTGACAGGACTTAGAACAATAACAATGACTGACGACTCGATCCAGACACAATTGACGCGACTGGACAAGACCAAATTTCCCAAAGGGCTAGAAACCGTGCCTGACAGCCTATGGGCAAAAGATAAGTACGACATCAGTTTAATCATAGGATGTGACACTGTTCACATCATGCCAAAAAGAGAATATAGACCGAAAAAAAATTGCAATATCAATACCAATACAACACAATACCACGTGTCAAGAGGGGGATGCTGACTGCTATAAAACAAAACTGGTTTACAAAATGTTTTTTCCACAGTGGCAGCTGATTATTGCAGCAGATATGCCATTTGCACCGCCAACAATGTACGACGGGGTCAGGTAATGAAACAGGTGGGGCATCCCAGGGCAGACAGACCATTTTCGCATTTGATGAAATCATTCCCAGATGGGGTATCCCTGAGAAAACTTTCAGTGACAAAATATGTGAACAAACACGGTTGGCCTGGACAAAAGCACTAACATATATGAGGATGAGGCTAAGGGGAAGGTCAAATCTTTCCCCCTTTAAAGTTATTTTCGGATGACCTCCTCATATGGGCTGGAAGCCACAAAAACCTTGACCAGTATCTGACAACACGTTATGTGAACATGACATGTTATAGTATTGTGTTGAACTGGGAAAGGTTTTCTCTAATATCACTCAACAGGTTAAAGCAGCATATCCAGTGACAGCAGAAGGACCTCTGCATGATATCAGGCCGGGGATTACGTTCTCGTGAAGGACCTGAGACGGAAGCATTGAAAGCAGAGGCCATTCCAAGTACTGCAAGTGACCCATATGGCGCTGAAAGTAGTTAATCCTAGGAGCCATCCCAGCAACAACGCGAGAACAATGACAGATACCAATTACAACCTGGGTATGTCAGCCGGCTGGCTGGCAAGTGCTCAGCCGAAATCAGTGGCCGAGGGATCACTGTACATGTGAATAAAATCTCATATTGTTAAGTTTTCAAAAATGAAAAAGGGGGGGAGTGTAATGGAAATTGTATTGCTTATTAATCCTTATCTTTAGAAGTGGACAAGCTTAACAGAAAACTAGATGTTCTGCTTTGTATATGTGCAACCTAACGTGCAAAGAGAAAATCTATCTGCCCTAAAAAAAAATGTAAGAACCGGATTCATTGATTTTGATAAACGGTTTAGGAAGACTATATAAACTGATGAAGAGAGGCACTTACTTGTCTTCTCATACTTAGACATTGTCTGTGTGTAAGACTGCCATTTCCTCCAAGAAATAAAGCTTTAGTCTGTTTAAACCTTTCGAGAATCTCACTTGTACTTTATTGATAAACATTTAGGAATATCCATGACGGTAGCAATAGTTCTTTAAGAAATAATAGACCAAGAAATCCAATCATTTATGCATTACAAATGTTTAAAAAGGAACTTCTTCATAGTACCAGCATTTCAACTTGGTTTAGAAAGTCAAACGATACAATCCCCGAATGCTAATGAAGTATTACACAAAGGATTATTAATGTAAATGTAACATGAAATGAAGGACAGAAATGTATTTCTATGCTTCATCCTTTACTGCTTTCTGTAGTTTCTAAATTATTTAACAAAAGAAGATTTAGGCCCCGTTAATGTTTTAACTTCACACAGTTCGCATTTGGTTTAGCAGACAGTCTAATAATTTGTCTGTCAGTAGTATATGAAATGAGGACACTTGTGTACGGACTAAAAAGCACAATAACTATGTTTGCATATCAATTGTAAGCCATTCTTGTGCATTTAACCAATTAAATTCAAAAATTTCAACAGTTTGATTTTCACAAATTGACTACTATGTTAATTGTAAAGAAACAAATGAATATGTTCAAAAAGAAGATAAAATGGATACAAAAACTTGATTGCATGTAAGAAATGTCTGGGAAACATTTAAATGCTGTATATCCAAAGCACTAGAAGAAACATTGAAAAAAGAAATATATATTTTTGACTGATCTTTTTTTTTTTACTGAAAAATGACTGATCAGCATCCAGGACCATCACACTGTTTTATTATAATCAGCTTGCATGCAGAAATATTTTGCACATATTAAACAGAAATAAATTAAATGTCAAAAATAACTGCTGCTTTAAGAAACACTATTTTGTACAATGACATGCAGATCAGTTTAACCTGTATTCAGATTTTACTCAGTGACTGAATCTTTTTTGCCGAACAATCGCACAAATCACTTCAACTATTTTGGCTTCATTGTTTGAGATGTTTTTTCCAGCGACCTCCATGAGTTCAGCGATCATCTCTGCGCTGTAAGCGTTGATTTGTAATGTGCGATATTTTTCCCACATAGCCTTAATTTGATCTGATGGAAGAAGAACACACTTAAATCAGAAAACAGTTGATATGTCAGTTTTATTCAGGGCTACTGTAAGATTGTAACTTGCCTCCACAGTTGACCACATTGAAGAGAGGGATGTGTATCACTGTTGGCACGTTGTGGCCTTTGAACACATAGAAGTCCTTCGGTTTCTTCAAATCCTCACTGGGAATGTTGACATCGGGGAAGGGGATGCGTTGTTCCTTGCACATCTTGGCAGCTTCCGTCACTGTCTGTAGTGGAAAAGCATTGCAATTGCTCATTTTTCATTCTGAAACATGAGTCAAGCTCTAGAGAATTAAATATGCATGTAATACCTTGAATGGACTATCATAACTGAAATCCAGGGAAATGATGAGGTCAATGTTTCTCTCTTTTCTCAGCACTGAGAAGTAGGGTGAGTTGAGCAACAGCCCGGCATCTTCATAATCTCTCGTCTCACTTTCCAGAACAGCAGAATGCACTTCTTTTTCTAAGGCAGAAATACAGAGATACAAACTAGTGTGGCTTGTGATGAACTTTGATTTGGCCCTTCACACTACGAGAGGGAAAATATAGCCAATAAAAACCTGCCTTGAAATAGACGTGTGCAAGCATTCGGTAAAACCTTTTATGACAGCAATTAATGTGCACCAAATTGTTACCATGGGGACCTCAAAATACTGAGCTTAATTTTCATCAATGAGTCAAGTTCCAGAGAGCCTGTACATGTTCTGCTTCACAAACAGACTTTCCAGCCACACAGCATCATTATTTCTGTCACAGACGAACTTGAATAAAAATGTATAGTTTGCATTTAAGCGCTGATGTCCACGGTAGCAATAAAAAAAGTAACAAATGAATGTTAAAAAAATGTAATCTTCAAGAAATTCATTTAGAAACGCTGATTCATCCAGTTATAAAACATATGAATTAGTTCATGTTTGTTTAACTGATTTTAAAAAAAAATTCATTCAGATCAGTGTTACACATCCACCCTATAATGGTAAAAATCCACTCCTTTTTCATTTGTCGTTCTAATACCCCAAAATCATAAGCAGTGTCTCAAAATGAGCCGTTTGCAGACTGTGGCTTTTGTGATGTCACATTGCTTAGGCTCCGCCCACATTACGCTGCTTTAACACAGATCTAATACACACATGCAATTTCTTTCCCTGCTCTTAGTATTTGATTAAAACAGTGATTTAAAGTCGATTAGGTAATCAGATTGCTTAATGTTTACTAATTATGAAATAAATCAGGAGAACCAAGCTAAATTTAATCTAAAATTTTGACGCAATGCAACATTTACTTTCGGCCCATGGACCTCGATCAAGTTTAATTTTTGTTCTTTTGTTGTAAAACGTGTGGCACTTCTGAGGAATCACAGCATTATTATATTATTCACACCGAATTTCCAGTTCTTACCTTTCATGTTGTGGAGGAAGTTATAATTCCTGCCCCAGATCCAGTTAGCCATGCATTTAATAATGCTCGCCAAAGCATCTATAAAACAAATGCAGTCTTCAATCTAAAGTTCTTTGAAAGAAAAAATAATCTATAGTTCTTTGGTTCTTGGGGGCAGTAAATAATCCTCAAAGCTACACTAGAGGAGTCTTTTGGCCCTCTAGTCTTCTGAAACAGAACTGTGTTTTGATGATCACGTTCCTGCGTGGATGAATTTGATCAACACAAATACATAAACATCAAAACTCCCCAATTAAAGGGATAGATCACCCAAAAATGTTAATTCTGTCATTAATTATTCACAGTTTTACATAGCAATCTGGCTATAAAATCAAAAGTGAATTATATTATCAATTGCAACAGATGAGCAATGAACAGATCTATGCTGACAAATGAAACATGAGAATATGACTTTAAATAAAATCAAATAGATGCAAATAGTTAATAGGATGCTAATAGTTCAGTTTTTTGAGTGAAGAATACTGCCAAAGACTGGTTTCATTTGACAAAGAAACTAATAAACATGATGCATATTTGTCAATGTTAAAACAATGGACGGAAATTTTAAATGAACTTCAAACACATAAATTTTAAGAGCATAATCAGCATCCCGACAACTCTAGCAAAGTGGATATGAAGAGATGAATATAAGAAACAGTTCAACCTACCTAATGGCCAGGCAGTTATCTTTCCACTCAGATCATTGCAAACATTCGTGGTGTAACGCTTCAAATCCAGTTTTTCTTTGTCGTCAGTTTTCAGTTTCATTACTTTTCTTTTGCCTCCAGAGAAGTCTGTAAAGAGATGGGCCATGAATGTCAGTGAGTTCGTCTTATTTCCTACAAGCATAATTTACTTATACAGTAATACCTCGGTTTACGAGTTTAATTCAAATCAAGAGCGAGCTCGTAACCCAAAATTCCCATACACCAAAACAATTTTCCCCATAAGAATGCACAAAAAAATCACTTGATTCGTTCCACATGACCATAAATGCCCATTTTAAATATTTTGTTGGTTTTAACCTATTAATAACATTTAAAATTATAACCACTAAGATTTCATATAAATACTAATTAATAATTGACAATTAAACTCTAAACATACTTGACAATTTACTGTAATGCACTTCAGCTTTGAGCAGCGTCGCTGCTGGCGACGAGAGGAGAGGAGAGGGAGGGGGAGCGGGGTGTTACTGTCAGCAAGGGAAAACACAAAACCCGGATTCAAGTGCAAATGAGTGAATTTATTATAATAGTGTAGAAAACAAACAAAGTGATAATCCAGAGTGAAGGTCGTGGAACATGGAACACGGGAGACGCGAGCACAGGAGACGCGCGCGAACACGAGAGATGGGGAGACATAAAGACAACGACTCGACAACACAGGAATGGAGAGAAGTGAACTAAATAGGCAGATGAGATGAGAATCAGGTGTGTCACCTTCTTTCTATATGCTGTACTGTACGTATATTTCACTATGTGAACAATAGCGATCACAATTAATGTTAACAACAGGAGGTAAAAACGCTGTAAATCACTTATAAAAGTATCACTGTGGTGAATGATGCTGCCAAATCAAGAGATTCTGAGAGAATGAACGAGTGAAGGGCTGATAAAGGGGTTGGAACAGCGTTTTTTATGATTAGGATATGATTGTGTTTAGGATATTTCCAGTAAAAATGCACTCCGATACAATGCTCGTACACCAATTTGACTTTCCATGCTCGTAAACCGATTTGCTCGTATACAGAGTCAATCGTAAACCGAGGAATTAGTGTATTTGATTAATTTTTAGCCAAAAATGGGTTGATATTTTTGCATGTTACCTTGCACTTTATTTCTGTTTCTTAGTTTGATTTTTATAATTGTCTCATGATGTATTTAATTAGACGTGAACACAAGGCTGAGAGGAACATGCAGAACATTCAATGGCTTACCGTTCAGCGTTTCTCTGATGGATTCATCAAGATCGGAAGGATCTTTGCCATGCAAAACACAGAGATGTAGGTCCACGAGGTCCATGAGAACTTGGTAACATTTCTCTGTATCTGGAGAGTTTGGATCTTGTCCTGCCACTACGTCTTCTTCTGACTCTGTTCTCCTCCTCCGCTCCGATGCAGCTAGTGTCATCTCAAGCTTGTCTATATATATAATTTACATTTTAATATGATGATTTGATGTTCAACAAACATTATATGATTAGTGTTCAGTGTTGAAAACAGTTGCGCTGCTTCATATTTTTGTGGAAAACTATTGAAAAGTTTGGTGTAAGATAAAAAAGGATACTTTTATTCAGCAAAGACATTCAATTTAAAGTTTATAAAGATTTCTGTTTGAAATAATTGCTGTTCTTTTGAACTTCAGTGCATCATGGTTTCCACAAAAACAGGAAGCAGAGCAATTGTTTTCAGCACTGATAAAAATCGTTGATGTTTGTTAAGCAGGAAATAATCATATCAGAATGATTTATGAAGATCATGTGACACTGAAGACTGGAGTAATGATGTTGAAAATTCAGCTTTAATCAGGAAATAAATGACACTTTACTATATATTTACATAGAAAACAGCTGTTTTACACTATAATATTACACTGTTTTAATGTATTTATCATCTAATAAATTCAGCTTTAATCACAGGAATAAATGACACTTTACTATATATTCACATAGAAAACAACTGTTTTACACTGATATAATATTACACTGTTTTACTGTATTTATCATCTAATAAATTCAGCTTTAATCACAGGAATAAATTACACTTTACTATATATTCACATAGAAAACAGCTGTTTTACACTATAATATTACACTGTTTTAATGTATTTATCATCTAATAAATTCAGCTTTAATCACAGGAATAAATGACACTTTACTATATATTCAGATAGAAAACAACTGTTTTACACTGATATAATATTACACTGTTTTACTGTATTTATCATCTAATAAATGCAGCTTTAATCACAGGAATAAATTGCACTTTAGTATATATTTAAACTGTTTATAAATTTTAAACTGTAATAATATTTCTAGATATTACTGTTTATGTTATATTTTTGATAAAGTAAATGCAGCCTTGGTGAGAAAAAATATGTTTCAATAAAAACATCAAATCGGTGCTGTTAAATATCTAAGTAAAGAAAAAAAAAAAATCTTTACCCTCCCTCACTGCCTC
This sequence comes from Rhodeus uyekii, assembly GCA_037043235.1. NCBI lineage: Eukaryota > Metazoa > Chordata > Actinopteri > Cypriniformes > Acheilognathidae > Rhodeus > Rhodeus uyekii. Next base: position 4,025,575 of record JAWRVZ010000046.1, read on the forward strand.
AAGTATTTTGTCCTTTTCTCCAAAGAAATCTGAAAAACAAAACAAACAAACAAACAAAATCGAATGAATGAAATGCAATACAATTGTAATGCAATGCAAATGCAAACACTTAACTTTAAGCCGAATGAACCATTATAACCAAATGCAGCTGCACCTTTTATCTTTTCCAAGATGAGTTTCTTCACATACTCTTCATCAGCTAAAACGCTGCCGCAAAGAGCTGCAGAAAAACATAGAATATCAGCAAACATGTGTCACAGTCTTGTCTCGTTGTTTACATCCGGGTCCCTTTATGTATCTTTCAGGTCCGTCACACTCCTGTCTGTGTCTCATCACTTACCCTAAGTCTCGTCAGCTGTGTCCCATCTTCTCTTGTGTATTTATACCCTCCTGTGTCCTCTTGTCTTTGTCAGTTGTTTACGTTGACATTATGTCATGTGTGGATGCCGTCTCTCTGTCTTCTTAGCTATCTCCCTGTTTTGTACTACGAGTGCCAGTTTGTTTTGTATTTAAAGTATTTTGCTTTCAGTTTTCAAATAAAGACAGTTTTCGTTTCGGGATTCTGTTCTTCTCATCCCTCCTCTCCGCATCGCATATGTCCCAAAGTGTAACAACATTTACAATTAGTTTACCCAAAGTTTACAATAAAACAGTGGACACAGGTAAAAAACAACATCTTAGCACATATATGTTACAGATCGGTCAGGCCCTCCCACCACCATGCCCCAACGTTCACTATCCCCTGAATATTAGCACCTGCACCTCACCAAGTACTCATCAGTACCCCATTAAGACTCACCTCACTCTGCAGTATTCTCTCTACTAACTCACCCCAGAGATCTCCAGTGTTACCTGCTACTACATCTCTCCTCGTCATGTTACCCTGTGTCTCCTTGCCACAGTCCATCTTCATGGCCTCCTGCCTAAGTCTCTCAGATTTCCTCTCATCATCTGCCTAAGCTACAGTAATCATTACTTTAACAAATTCGCATAACGCCACCACGTTGCGTAGGTCTTCCAACGCCTGAGAAAACACCAACTGTTCCTTTCACCAAACTTCTGTCCAATTCCTCGGTTACAACATCAGTCATAGTGGCATCCAGATGGATGGCTGGTTCATAAAAGACTTCCAGTGTTTCCTCGGTTCTCCAACTTCCACAGAAGGTTTATCCACAACTACAGTTCAATCCCCAGTCCATTAACCAACCTGCATCATCATAAGCTCAAGTCTTTGTCTTGGACCCCCCTTGGCCACCTAAACATTTGAACAGTTAAAATTTGCCTTTATCAGCACACTGCTCCTAGTCCATCCTAACCCCTCTAAACCATTTGTGGTGGAAGCAGATGCCTCCACAACAGGGGTAAGAGCGGTGCTGTCTCAGCAGCAGGGGTCACCCCCCAAGCTCCATCCATGTGCCTCCTTCTCCCCCAAACTCAGCCCAGTGGAGAAAAATTATGATATTGGCAATCGAGAACTCCATGCCATAAAGCTTGCCCTAGAGGAGTTGAGGCATTGGCTGCTCAGCATCGTCCTCACTGACCATAAAAACCTGGAATATATCTGAGATGCCAAACAACTAAACCCACAACAAGCTCAATGGGTCCTGTTCTTCACCAGATTCAACTTTACCATCTCCTACAGACCCGGTCCCAAAAATGTCAGAGCTGATGCTTTGCAGGATGCAGGATCAGTCCCACCTGTACACCCCTGACAACTCATTCCTCCCACCAAATTATTTGTCAATGGTATTCAATGGTCCAATAATCCAGTGAACCCAGCCAGTGCCTTCGCCACTTTGCACCACTTCGCCAGGCTGCCCTACAGACATGCAGTATTTTACTCCTCTTATCCATTCTGCACACACATCAGTGGGCACTGGCCACCCAGGGACCAATGGTGCCCTCTCGCTCCTCAAAGACCACTACTGGTGGCCAGGCATGGCAAGGGATGTCAGAGCTGGAAGGATTGTGCAATGTGCAAGACACCATGCCATCTCCCAGCTGGGAAATTGCAACCCCTACCCATACCTAACCACCCACGGAAACACCTAGGAATCTTATCACAGAATCTTATCTAGGAATTTTATCACAGATTTACCCCCCATCAGATGATAACACTTGTTGTAGTTGTAGTGGACCAATTTTATACATCCTGTCGTCTTCTCCCCTCAAAGGACTCCCCACTGCTCTGGAAACTACCTAGTTAATATACAATCATATCTTCCACTACTACAGAATCCAAGAGGACATTGTGTCTGACCGAGGCCCACAATTAATCTCCTGGATGTGGAAAGCCTTCTTCTCGCTTCTAGGTGTGACCATTAGACCCAAATCCGGCTGCCATCCCCAGTTAAAACAGAGTGCAAGATCCAGGAAATCAGACAGTTTCTGCAAACATTCTGCCATGGCCTATAGACTTCCTGGAACCAGTTCCTAGGTTGGGCTGAGTACACCCAGTTGGGCACCCCTACGCCAACCAACCACTGGTCTCACTCCCTTTCAGCATCCCCTGTTTCCCTGGTCAGGAGAACCATCAGATGTACCAGCACTGGTTATGGGGAAAGTGAGAGGGTCTGGGACGACGCTCCTCATCACATCCAACATCCAGGGTTGTCTGTCAATCCAGGACATAAAGCCTACCCTGCAGAGTCCCACACAAGGCAAGTCCCACACATTGGTCCCTTCATCATCACTAAACAAGTAAACCCGATCACCTTCCAATTACAACTCCGTTCACAGTATAAAATTCATCCCACCTTTCATGTCTCCCTGTTGAAACCATATCACTCAGTTGTGTCTGTTCCCACAGAGCCTGGTACGACACCTGAAACACCCCTTCCCTTGCCAATGATCCTTGAAGAAGTAACAGCCTAAAGTTCATGAAATCTTGAACTCCTGGCATGGTGGTGGTCAACTCCTTTAGTTACTCGACTGAGAAGGGGACGTCACTGAGGAACACTCATGGATCCATAGAAGTGACTTACACTCAGTTCAGCCAGATCATCCAGTACCCGATGGTAAAGGTCGACCACCACTGCCCTCAGGAGCGGGCGGTTGGGGGATAATGTCATGGATCGGTCAGGCTCTCCCACCGCCACGCCCCAACATTCACTATCACCTGAGTACTAGCACCTCTCATCATCTGCCTCAGCTACAGTAATTATTCTCATTACAAACTCTTGCATATATTTCTTAATGAACATTATTTTGTGTGAACAAATCTATCCTGTCTGAGTCTCTGTGGCGTAACAATATCATAAACAGCACATGTTTTTACACAATAAGCAAGTAATACAGACCTCATCACACAGATTGAGAGGTCAAAGACATACAGTGAACAATCAAGAATATATAAATTGATATTATAAACATTAAACTCCCTTTAACAGAGTTTGTTACCTTGCAGGTACAGCATATCAAATTCATCCTGATGATTTTTCTTTGAGCCATTGTGAAACTGACTGCCAAAGTTGGCGGCGTCCACAAACGCCCCAGTGAGGGAATAACCTGCTTCATGTGGAGTGAACTCAAACCAGGGGTCTGCAGACAGAAATATGTCCATTTAACACCGACACAAGCTCATTAACAGTCTCTTGTTGTCTTTCAGAACACAAACCTCCTTCCTTTTGCTGTTTGGAGTGCTTGTCGATCACTGTGTAGATGGGAAACGGGTCTTTACTCTGCTTGTCCCACTGCTCTGAGAGTGTGTGTTCGTTTATCTGTAGAGAAAACCGTTTTGCAACATCATGTTATTGTAAAGACTTGAGACAAATACATTACATTTCAAACTTTTTCCAGCAAAGATTTTCTTTGTTCTTGTTTTCTTTCTTTCTATTTTTATGTATTAATTTATTTGTATTTTTTTCACATTTAGACACATAGAAGGTCTCGGGACTGAGAAACACACTCACATGAAAAGTGTGAGCCGTTTTTTTTTTTTTGCTCGAAAAATAATCCACTAAAAACAAACAACATACATAATCTAATACTCAAAACGTAAGTATGTTTTATGTATGTAGTATGTTTTAGATATTCATCTTTCGTAGACAAGCTATTCAATTCCATGCAAATTGAAAATGTGTGTTTGTTTTTCTCTAAAAAACTACGGGGCCATAATTTTTTCAACAAATTCAGCTGAGAAATTTACTCTCATTCAGATAAGATATACTATGATATGTACTATCATTTTCAATTCTTCTCTTCATTTATGTAGATTACCGTACGCATTTTCTCGTGTTAGATTCCAATCTAACAGAAACGTCAGGTAAGAATCTTTTCGAAAACGTAGTTTTTAATCCAAATTTTGATCTTCCTATGATGACAGCAGAAGTTCTGCTTTAAAATGGTATGCATATTGTGGGTAAGTTTAACAAGAAACAAGCCATATTTCAATGAATTGTCATATTCATTTTGTATTCTCTAAGTAGTAGCCCAGACCAATTCACTTCGCACAAACACCAACAAAGTTGGTTGTTGGACTCATAAAAATATCTGTCATGTTAACACTGCCCTAACAGACACTAAACATGTTCAGTCGGGTGAAAATACACCCTGACCAACCCTTGACAGGGGTAATCCCACAGAAACCCAACAAACGTTTTTTTGGAACAGGGTTTGAATTGGAAGTTGGTGTGTTTAATAGAAAATGTCTGTTTATTATTTTTAAGCAGTAAGATGATTACTTGGTGGGAATGCAATTGTTTTGCATATTCAGTGTCTACATCAGGCCTTAAATCCACAAGAACTATGCATTAATGATTGCTTTGGTCTTGCCACCCGATAAATAATTTTCTGGATCTGATCCCTTGTCATGAATCGGCTGTTTACAAACCTCTTTCACGAATATTGTAATGAACAGCACTGCCCAGACATCTGTTAAACTGAAGAATTTTTTCCCATAGTAATATTTCTTCAGTTTGGCACTGGTATCTTTCCAGCTGACATCAGGACCACTGAGTCTCTGGATGATCTTGTCTTTCACAGCATCTAGGTTGGTGGACCAGTTTGGTTCCTCATACAGGGAGGCCATGCACCTTCAGAGGAAGAAAATATTGCTGTCATAAACCCTGTGTCTGTCTCTCTCTGTGTGTGTATGTGTGTACAAATATCTTTGTGAGGACTGGTTTGAGATTTAGATCAGTAGAGTCAGGACCAATAAAGTAAAGTGAGGTCATTTTGGCTTAACCTTCTGAGAGCCTTTAAAGGTTTCAGAGATCAAGTTATAATGAGGTCCAGGGCAGCTTTAGGATCAGGGTTCGGATTATCTAGTTAGTTGAGATGAGTTGTGATAGAAGGAGCTGGAGATCACATTGTGTCTCTTCACAAAGATAGATATACAAGAATGTGTGTGTGTGTGTGTGTGTGTGTGTGTGTGTGTGTGTGTGTGTGTGTGTGTGTGTGTGTTTGTTCTTTCTCAGGGTTTGTACCAGGTGGATCCAGAGACTCCTCCCAGATAAAGGATGGAGTCCAGAAGATCTGCTTTATCAAATCGAACCAGGGATCCCAGCAAACCCACCATGGCTCTTTGTCCTCCTCCAGAACCCAGTAATGCAATGTTTGGCACATTATCCTTAAACACAAACACACACACACAAACACTACTCACATCATGTCCACCCTTTTTTTAAATGTAAGAGAAATAAAGTTACAGAAATAACTTTTCCACAACTTCAGTCGTTCAGAGGTGGACTTGCTGGTGTGTTTTGGATCATTGTCCAGCTGCAGAACCACGAACAGAACAGATCACGAACAGATGGCTGGATATTCTCCTTCAGGACTTTTTGGCAGACACCAGAATTCATGGTGCCATTTATCACAGCACATTTTCCATGTCCTGAAGCAGCAAAACAGCCCCAGATCATCCCACTACCACCACCATATTTTACTATTGGTATCATGTTCTTTTTTTTAAATGCACTGTTACTTTTACTCCAGATGTAACACACACCTTCAAGTTCAACCTTTGTTTCGTCAGTCCACAGAGTATTTCCTCAAAAGTCTTGGGGATCATCAAAATGTTTTCTGGCAAAAATGAGATTAACCTTAATGTTCTTTTTTGCTCAACTGTGGTTTTCGTCTTGAACTCTGCCATGAAGGCCATTTTTACCCAGTCTCTTTCTCAGGTCGAAGTCGTGAACACTGACCTTACCTGAGGCAAGTGAGGCCTGCAGTTCTTTGGATGTTGTTGTTGTGGGGTCTTTTGTGACCTCTTGGATGAGTCATTGCTGTGGGAAGGCCACCTCTAGGAAGGTTCACCACTGTTTCATGTTTTCATCATTTGTGGATAATGACCATTACTGTGGTTTGCTGGAGTCCCAAAGCTTAAGAAATGCATTTTTAACCTGTTTCCAGACTGATAGATCTCAATTACTTTATTTCTCATTTGTTCCTGAATTTCTTTGGCATGATGTTTAGCCTTTGAAGATATTTTGGTCCACTTCACTTTGCCACTTAACCCTTTTTAAGGGGGGTGTTCAACAAACAGTGTTTTACTGTAGTAATAGATCTATTATTACTGTAATATATCATTTGTTGGCATGGCATTGAAGAATAGTTGAAAACTTCATACTTTTCAACCTTATATAAATGTGTGAAAGTGATGATGAACTAACTTGAACTAACTAATTGTTAATCAAGGCAATCAAAGTTCAGACATCAGCATTGTTTCGGCAGTTGATTGCTATGAATGGCATAGTTCAAGAGAGTGAAATCGATGTGACATCTGATGTTCATTGGCCACAGCACCGTTTGCATCTGAGATATAGTACGAATTTTATAAAATAAGGAGGATTACCTGACTGCACTTTATCTGCAGCTTCCTCAGGCTTTGTAGAACAGTTTCTCTCCTTCTGGTTACAAATTCCCCCTCGTTCTTATTCAGAGAGTGTTTGATTCTGACCTCAACACTGCAGAGACAGACAGAACAGTTATTCTAGATTTCAATGCAATTAAGTCTGCAGTTTATTTTGAGTTTATTGTGTAAGTAATACAGTATACAAATTATTGTTCCCATCATTCTAGGAATATGAGCAGGATTACATACCTTTTCTTGGGCTTGAATGCACTCATCTGTAAAACATGGAAGTTGGTTTCTGTTATTTGAGATTATTTATATGTATGTATGAATGTATAAGTGTGTATAAACATACTGGCCACATTATTTGGTACACCTGTTCAACCACTCATTAATGCAAAAATCTATCCATTCAATCACATGCAACTCAATGCATTTAGGCATGTAGACGTGGTCAGGATGATCTGACGTTCATCCTGAATGTTTCCAGAACTTTGCTGTATCTATGTCACTAAGAATTAAGGTAATTCTGAAGGAATTAGACTCTACTAGCAAGGTGTGACAAGTAAAGTGTCCAGGGGTGTGTGTACATATAAATATATATAAAACAAATAGCAAATCAGTAGCTTCTGAAAAATATAAAATGGAGATAAATGTAGTGTCAAAGTTACTACAAACCTATCGTCTAAAAAGAAAATGTAAATAAAGTTTGTGTGAAATGTATCTGTTCTAGCAGCTAAACAATTGACTATTTAAGTTGCATGATATATTTTATCTGAAATATTTTACAATTTTAGAACTATAATTAAGGTCTTTTTTTATATTAGATGTCCATAATGCAGCTGATTACTTCACGCGTAATGTAAACTTACATTCTTATAGTATTTTCTCTAATGGAGTCAGATAAACAAATAAAAACGCATGGATCAAAATAAAATCACTGTAAAAAGAAGTTGCTGCCTGAAATTTAAACTTAAATTACATGAAAATTACTTAAAATGTGTCTCAAACATACAATTATCTGTAGTATACTTAATATAACATTAAACAGACACTGAAAAAGTAGAAAATGTAGATTTTTGTCACCGAAACAAAAATTCCCTAAATTTTTGAATAAATAGACACTTAAATTTACTGAAAAACGCTGGTTTTGTTCATACTATGATTGGCATATATAATTTATAATTCCATGAAATATTTTAATTGCAATGCTGTAGCTGAAAAGACTTTAAATATTAATATACTTACTCTTGCTGTAAATCCGGAGTCTTAACCAACAACACCGTATCGACACAGCAGCTGATATCTTGACCGGCGGATAGAAGATGCTTTTTATATGACTCTAAACATGCAAGTCCTGACAAAAGCATGAGGGTGTGGTTGTGAATGATAAATGTTGTGAATGATAAATGTCACAATCGTTCACAGGGACGAGGAAAAAGTTGACATTTCCGTGTCTTTAATCATCCACCTCACCTTTTTTTACAGAGAAAAGGCAAAAGCCATTAGTCACATTTCCAGTAAAACGTGTGAAAGATTCTTGCACAGGGCTGCTTATGTACGTTAAATGAATAATGTTGTGTGATATTTCATTTGCATCCATTTTTATTATTTGACTAAAAGTGTTTTTTCAGTGGGTTAGCTGATGGGTACCTGGAAAACCAATATAAATCAAAACCTTAATGCAGTGCTTATCAAATTTTTTTTGTCACGCCCCCCCCCTAGGAAGAGGTAAACATTTTGCTCCCCCCCTATTTTGGAACTTCCGCCTTATTGTTTCCATGGCGACGCGTCATGCTTGTCACGTGAAATGCCACAGTCACAAAAAGCGCTGTAAAATACATAGACATTGATGTTTATTCTTTTTTATTCGAAATAGTCACCAACTTGTTGGCTCTTTTATCAGTTATGTGGAAGTGAATATGTTTTGTCGCTTAATTTTTATAATGATCATGTTCGTTGATATTTGACGGGCGCCGCTGTGTTAGTTTGCGCCGCAATTCAGAGAATCTGATTTGTCTGATTTACAACCCGTCAATTCAGTCACTTCTTCTGAAATACGTGATAGTAAGTGGTCGGTGAAGTGGGAGAAGAACAGAGTGAAGTTTATAGTTACCAATACAATGTGTATATATGAATAAAACATCTTGTCAGTTTATAATTGAACGGATTGCTATTTCCTCTTTTATAGACATCCGTGTGTATTTTTCAAAGTATAAATGTATTGTTTTGCCAGTACTTATGAGTATTTAAATGTTTGAAACTTAAAAGAAAGCTTATATGGTTAAAAAACACTGAATTGTTGTGATAAATGACAAGCTCTGAGCGCGTCTTTCTCTGGATCAGTGCCAGATATCGCGTGAAAACACATGTGAATTTAGATGTTGATCACGTGACACACATGAACACTGGTGTGATGCTACACGTCAAAGGGTGAAGAGATTGTTATCTGAACTTCATATCTGCTGCTCTTGTTCGTTGCAAGAAAACCTACTCCCTGGCAAAAAAAAATCATGTTCTGGCGCGCCCCACTATTTGAGAACCACTGCCTTAATGTGAAATTTAGCGCATTGCTTTCATATACTAGGCTCATCTTTTATCTAGGCTCTACTTTCATGCATTATCAGTAGGTGTAATAATTTGATCTTTCAATATCATCAGTGTCTTAATACATTAAATAACGGCATGTTTATTTTCAAATGCTCAAATTTAGTCTAGAACTACAATAATCGTCATGTTCACACACACACACACACACACAACGACTCCAAATTTGTCTCATCATGAGGACAGGAGACATTTCAGTCAAAACCTGGGAAAGCAAAGTAACTCAGATATTTTGTTGTAACTTTAAAAGCAATGTGTTTTTTTACGAGTTTCTTGAAAAAAGCAATCCGATTATGTAACTAAAAGTAGTTGTAATGCGTTTCCCCAACACTGGTGTTAAATGCATTCATATTGGCGTCTATATCTTTTTTGGCCAGTGACCTCCGTTAGATCAGAGGTCATTTCAGCACTGTAAGACCTCGAAACCTGCCATTATTGTCTTCCAGGCCTCAGTTTTATGTGAAGAAACTCAAGGAAATGATACTTGAGAAAGTCCTGTTGATGTTGTAATGACTGTTGAGAAGCTGGGAGGTGCAGGACATGGATGAACTAAAAAAGTGTGACTCAGTGTGTGAATGAATGGGAAGATTCTGATGATAATTGCTTTTTGGGGCACTGGCAGAGCAATGGACAGAGAAAAGACGTACGTATATGAAATATCTAGAACATGTTTCAACAAGACATTTTACTACAAATTCAAATTAATCTTTAGCTTTCATAGGGTATACAACAGTGAACTAAATGACAACTTGACTAAGTATTTAATCTTTGAACAGTACATTTTTAAATTTATTAAAAACATTACAGTTATGTTAACTGACAAACTAACTGTTGATTGAAAATAAAATATTTTAAACCTTTGTAAAATAAACATTTAAGTTAGTAGCCATGACAACATTTCAAGTTTAAGTACTAAATTTAAACATCTAGATTAAAACTCTAAAAACTAATTTATATATATAAAGCTCATAGTAATGCCTCATTTTGCATGATCATATTCCAGATCCCTTAATCCTTAACTTTAAAAAAAGACAAAAACCCAACAAAAAGCCTAAAAACTTTAAGCTAAACTAAAATTTAAATAGGAGAAATTATAAAACTGAATAAAAAACATTCATAAATACCATCCATTTGACTTGAAACTGCTGCAAATCACAAGGTTGGGGATCCAAATGCAGTAGATTATTGAAAGGATAATCCACAATCATAGTCTAAAGCAGACAAGAGGTCAAAAACACAGGGTAACAGTCCAAACAATGATAGAGAGCAAGACAGAAAACCAGGGAAACAAGCAAAAGATCAATCCCACGACACGAGCAACAAGAATTCAAGGCTCAGAAATATCACAGGATTCTTCCAACAGACCGTTTCCTGAGATTAGACTCTCTGGAACAGGACAACAGAAATCAGACAGCTAGTGAAATCATTTTTATTTGAAATTAAAAAGGTAAAGAAGCACAAATAGCTTTCCTGTATCTCAAACACATTTACATTCACATTTGTGCATTTTTCAGACGCTTTTATTCAAGCGACTTGCATTGACTTCAAGGTCATGGGTTCGATTCCCACGGAAAGCAAGAACTGATTAGAATGTCAATGTGTTTCTTGAATGCAATGCAAGTTGCTTTGAATAAAAGCGTCTGATAAATGCAGAAATGTAAATGTTTTTGAGATACATTTGTCTAACAAATGCATAAATGTGAATAAACAAGACAAGAGAGGATCTAAAGGGTTTGCTTTCGCTGTCCTTACACAGTGTAATACATGCATCTACTGTTAAGAGTATGGGACTAGATGTAATATTTGAAATATCCTTGTTATTTTGATGGCACTACATCACAGCTATTTTCAGTTCAGAATTACACTCTGCAAATGAATTTCATTTTGCTATTGCAGTGGCTGTCATTTAGTTTCCCAGTATATACAATGTGTCCACAGTCCTCTCCTCCTTCTCCCAGACCGTGATCTGTCCAGTCGTCCGGTTGCCCGGGATTCCAGCGTCTGTAAATATTCAGCAAATGTTGGTAACAATAGTTTAACACGATTCTAACTCTTAACTAGGGACTTATTAGCATGCATATTACTGGGATATTGATGTTTAATAGTTCTTATAAAGCTCATAGCAATGCCTTATTTTGCATGCTCATATTCTACATCCTTTAATACCTAACTTAACAACTACCATACTAACTATTAATGAGAAGTAATTAGGAGTTTATTGAGGCAAAATTCATAGTTCATATCATATTAATCTGTGTATATACAACTTTCTGGCATCCCATCACATATAAAGTTAATTTTATAGTATGCATTTCATCCCAACACCACAACCAACAAAAAAATATTTAAACTTTTGTTTAATAGAAGATGCATTGACTTAAGCAAAAACTTGAAGCACATTATCTTGAAGTAGAGCTGCTTCATTTTCTATGACAATGGGCAATAATTATTTTTTTAACGTAAGAGAGGCATGGCCATTTATGACTTCCAGTATGTTTTTTTTTTTTTTGCCGTTTCATATTGCAAACTGGTACATTATTTTAATTATTTGTAATTTCATCTCGAGGCCAACATTTGGTACTTAACCCCCACAGGAACATGTATATTATTCAAATGCTAATTTAAATGCATGCTATTTGAGTGCATGTTTTTGTGAATCAAACTCTTTTTATTTGAATACTTAAAGTGAACAATGCATGAATCAGCTCACTCTCTGTTCATGGTGTAAGGAGTGTCATCCGCCCATCTCCACTGGCCTGTGGTCTGATCCGTTAGACCGACCCAGTAGGACGTCGGTACGGTACGTTGGTTCAAAAACGCCTAGATGAAAGACAAAAATGGATTAAACAATAAATAGAAAAACTGATGAAATCAAATGCAATGTTAGCACGTCATGAGCATTACATACCCACTCCTCGTCGTTGTCTTGTATTTTGAGAAGTAACGCTCCCTGTGCTTTGCAGAAAGCTCGCGATTCATTCCAGTTGAGTTTATTACTGGAGAACAAAAAACAGCTACTTTTGTATGATATCCAGCCAGATTTACAGGTTACAGGGACGTCTGTGTCAGAGAGAGAAAGAGAGAAGATCCAAAATAAGAGCACATTTAAACAGCACATTTAACCACATAGAGTAGCAGTTGATTGTTTGTCACAGGTGATTTATGAGCGTTATGTTCATCCCGGCCCCTAGGGGACACCAGAAGCACTCCTCCATCTTAAATAAAAGAGGAAGTATAGAGTAAGGGGGTTAAGTTTGAATTTTCAACTGGTAACTTCACTTGTCTTAGCTACTAATCCTGGCTTGAGAAACCTTTGGTTGGCAGCTCAACCAGGATTTTTGGTTTGCCCATGACGTTACACTGCCTGGCGGAGGCATGAGCCTTCAAAACTTACTTGAGTGCAGCATCACAATCCCTCAAATACTTAACTCAAAGGACTCCATGTCACGGATCAAGTGGGGAGGACTCAGGGATGCAGGGGGAAAGGATGATTTATTGACAATAAAAAATAAACAAACATACAAACAAAAACTGCCCCACGCTGAAAAAAATAACTAAACTAATAAACTGAAAACAGAATGAAAACTGGATGGAATGGCATAAACCCAACCAGGACATAGACACATGAAAGACAATGACGTGTCATACGACAGAAAACACACAGGGACTAAATAGGGAACACGTGAGGACGGTAACGAGCAGAAAACAGCTGTGAACAATTAAGGGAAACGAGGGAACAAGACAGGCGGGGTTACACAATAACGAGACACAACAAAGGGCCAGTGTCAGAGCTCTGTCAACCAACACACTAGAAAAACAAACTGAAGTGACAGAACCCTGACACTCCATGCCTAAATCAACTTTGATATCATTTATACTTCAACATTTCATAAAACCCATTATCAAGTTAAAACTGCTCGTGCAAGTGACTGAACTTTTCCCAACCAAAGTACTTCATCAGCACCTTCATTGGACATTTCATATGCCTACACCCAGTCCACTGTTTGTTCATTGATTTATTTTATTGAATTATCTAATGTAAGGAGAGCTTTTGTTTGTATTTAGCCATATGTTGTAAGTAACACAATTGGTGGCCATATGGTTATTTACTCATTCACATACGAACCAACCTTGAATTCCATATCTGATTTAAATTATAATAAATAATAAATAAAGAATAAATGATAGGGTAAATTTAGCAAAACCGATTCCCCTCATTTTCTATAACAGGCCTAGTTTAAAATAGCTGGGAAAGTTACACTCTTAAATATAAATGTTTTCCATTGGCATCTGAGATTACATGGAGAACCTTTAACATCCATGGAAACTTCTGCAAAAGGATCTTTATTTTATAAAATGGCACTAAAACAGTTATTTTAAGAAGGTTCACTGAAGGGTTTTTTGAGGAACCAAAAGTGGTTCTTCTATGGCATCTCTGGGATGCACTTCCTTGGGAAGCTTTATTTTTAAGAGTGTAGATCCAGTACCTGCTTTTCTATCACTCGTGTTACGTGTCAGATCCTTCAGAGCATTCATGACTCTCTCCTCTAGAAAGAAAACGCATCAGACTTTGTTAGACTTTCTGCAGTCAGTGGCAATTATTTCTAATATAAAGAATAATATCAGTATCCTTGAAATTAATAATTATGATTATATTTGTATTCAACTAAAAAACAATCGATTCAATTGAGTTCAATATCATTGAAATAATTGCATTATTGAGTAATGTGAATATATAACTTACCAGAGGCCTGTTGTTTTGAGGAGAGAGATGCGACAGATGAAGAGAGATCTGACACTGAACTCTTCAGGTCACTCAATGAGCTCTTCAGGGACTCTTTAACACGAGACAAACGCCATAAATATGATTTATCAGCAAGATTACTACGTGTATAGGAGCTGACAGAGATGTTTTTATTGAGACGGCTTTCGAATTATACTATGCAGGTCTAGAACTTCATTCAAACTCATATACGTTGTACATTTATGGTATTTTATCCAAAGCGACTTGCATTGCATTCAAGAAACACATTGACATTCTAATCAGTTCTTGCTTTCCCTGGGAATCGAACCCATGACCTTGATGTTGCAAGCCCCACGCTCTACAGTTTGATCTACACTACAGGAAAGCCTCATGTCTTCATGCATCTAATATTAGTGGATTATTTTAATGTCTCTGACTCACCGAAATCCCGCTGTTTGTTCTGTTGATCAGACTGTATGAATGACTTCAAACTGTCCAGCAATTGTTCTGTTTCAATTTGTTTCTGCTCCTGCTTGTTAACTGGGAGAAAAAAGGTTGCATTTAAAATAATTCTCTTCTTTAATACAAAAACATTGTGGGAGATTGCTGAATGTTTTCAACACCTGTATCGTTTAGTTTGGTTGTCAACGTTGATACTGAAGAATTAAAACTGTCAATCAAACTCTTCATATCCTGCTGCCGCACTGTGAAAGGAGTAGATGTTGTATTTAGATGTTTAATACATTAGGCCTATAATAGTATAATGCAATTGCCACGACCTGTTGACTTCGGACGACCTTTGGGGGTTTCAAACCGCCCAACTCCATAATTCCCGACTCTATGTAATGGAGTGCTGTAATGCACATGTAATGTAAAGTCTACTCACTGGTGACTGATAGTTGAGAAGACAGAGATGAGACAGATGAAGAGAGATCTGACACTGAACTCTTCAGGTCACTCATTGAATTCGTCAAAGACTCTTTAAAGCGAGACAAAAGCCATAAACATGACATATCAGCAAGATTATGTGTAAAGAAGTTTAATGTGATGGTCTATAACTTCATACAAACTTTTATGTCTTCATGCATCTAATATTAGCTGATTATTTGTATGTTTCTGACTCACCGAAGTCACGCTGTTTGTTCTGTTGATCAGATTGTATGGATGATTTTAAACTGTCCAGCAATCGTTCTGTTTCAATCTGTTTCTGGTCCTGCTTGTTAACTGTGAGAGAGAGAAAAAAAAGGTTGCAGTTAAAAAAAGTATCTTCTTTAATACAAACACAGATAGAATCGTGAGATCTTCAACACCTGTATCGTTTAGTTTGGATGTCATCGTTGATACTGCAGAATCGAAACTGTCGATCAAACTCTTCATATCCTGTTTGCGCACTGTGGAAAAGAAGTAGATGTTATATTTAGATGTTAAATATAGTAGACCTATAGTAGTGTAATGCTGTTACCACGACCTGTTGAGCTCAGACTGCTAAATAGTTTTGTTTTGCCGACCTTTGGAGGTTTCAAACCAGCCAACTCCACAATTCCTGACTGTATGTAATGCACTTGTAATGTAAAGTCTACTCACTGGTGACTGATAGTTGAGAAGACAGAGATGAGACAGATGAAGAGAGATCTGACACTGAACTCTTCAGGTCACTCATTGAACTCGGAAGAGACTCTTTAACACAAGACAAAAGCCACACAAAATACCAGATCATGGTGTGAATAGCAATAGCAAGAAAAAATAAAAATGCATAATCAACATCTGCTCATTTCATTTTTGTCTTAACTCTTTGAATACGGTGTTCTGAAAGCTGCTTAAAATTCTCAAATAAGAGAACAAGATCTCCATTGGTAACATAATTAATGCATGAGTAAATATGTTTTAACGCATTTAACTTTACAGCGATTTCTGAGAAACACGCCCCTCCAATCATAGCTCCGCCCCAAAATGCACAAACACGCAATGCAAGAGTGGGTCATAGTTGAAGCAAAACAGATGGCGAAAAAAAGGAACATACAGTTTCACAAGAGCTGTTTATTAGTCTCCAGATAAACAGACAGTCCTATCACTATAGCTAACATTACAACAACAGCATATCTTGGTTCTGTGAAAAGGAAAAAACAATATTACTCAGGTGTAGAGCACAAACAATGCAATCTCTGCATCCGTTTTCAGGCCTTCCCACTTAGATCCCTTCAGCGCTGGAAGTTTTTTGTCATATCTTGCCTGATCATAACCCTTCCTTTCCTAGTGATATATTCCTCTGAGCTCTTTTGTAATGTTTCTCAACCCTCTCTCACTCTACAGTCTTTCTTCAAATCTCACTCTTGCTCATTCTCTCTCTTCCAGTATCATGGTGCTCAATCCGATTCACTTTCAACAGTGTTTCTCAGAAATCACTTACTTCACCATTAATGTTATTTAATAACAGCATCATATTCATAGTTCGCAGTGCATTAACTAATTTTAACAATGATATATTTTAAAAGAGAGCATAACTACATAATATAAGTTCTTATAAGTCATTAAACAATTTTATTAAATGTAAAATTCATATTGCCTGTCTGTCTTACCAAAGTCACGTTGCTTGTTTTGTAGATCAGACTGTAGAGAAGAAACAGCTGATTTCAAATTGTCTAATAGCTTTTGTGTTTCAGTCTGTTTCTGCTCCTTGTTGCCAACTGTGAAAGGAAAGAATATATACAATTGATTGATAAACACTCAAGAGTATGAAAGTTCGCTCCTAAAAATATTTCGTATGGTTTTCTACTTTAAACAGAATCGGCTCCTTACCATATTCTAGGTCTTAGCAGTAGATTATAAATAATTTTTTTTAACGTTTTATATTTTAATCTCTGAACTCATTTAGCAGAGGTTGTGGAAAAGAAACAAACATGAAACACAACATAATGGCATAAATAAATAATAAAGGCAATTCACATGAGCAAGTTTCAATTAAAGGATTTATACTAACATTAATTTACGTTCCTCCACATAGGAAGAACAGACATCCCAACTAGTTAATGGCCTGATACAGACTATAATACACATAGTTGAAGCAGATGGATATTGTCTTGGTCTAGAGCAATGTTTACATAAGGTAACGTGAAAATAAGTGTGGCAGATTTCTCATCAAAGAAATAAGGGGGGAAAATTGAGGGACACTGGGGCAGCTCAGGCACTCTCTACCTCACTTAGAATCATTATACAGTAGAACCCCGACTTACGAAATTAATCCGTTCCGATGTTGGCTTCGTAAGTCGATCTTTTCGTAAGTCGGTCAGGCTTTTACATGTAAATTGCCTAATCCGTCCTACGAAAACACCACATTTAATTTTATAATAAAGCTATGCTTTTTCAGTATGGTATGACAAGCGCATCCCAGCTTCATCTTAATTATCTCCCTTTTCATGTCCATTTTCATGATTATCTCCCTTTTCGCCATGGAGAGCATCCCCTTCTTCCCTTTCACTTTCACTTTCATCATGAAATGAAATGAGAGAGGAACGCCGCTACGCAGAGGCTGGTGGGAGCGATGCTGACCAATAGGAGAGGAGGATGCTGCATGAATGCTAGCGTCAGACCCGGGAGCAGTATTGCCAGATTGGGCGGGTTCCTGGCGGGTTTTAAGCTGTAGTTGGGCTGGAAATCTTCAGTCCAATCTGGCAACACTGGCCGGGAGACACCCAATGGGAGAGCGGGACAATTGGTGCGAGTTTCCGGGTCAGTGGCGCCTCGGCCGAGATTACGTTTTTCGCATCTCGATCATTTTGTCGCTACTCGGGCGCAAAAAACCCCGAAATCTTTTATCGTACGTTGAACTTTTCGTACGTAGAGCGTTTCGTAAGTCGGGGTTCTACTGTTCTTGCCTGTCAAGGCCATGCATTCGATTTTAATAATTGAACATACTATGGGGGACCTCCCCAACCCCCACCCCGAAAGACAAACAACTCACAATCCCAACCCCCAACCCCAGACCTGCATCATTTAGTTTGGATGTCAGCGCTGATACAGAAGAACTCAAATTGTTCATCAAACTCTTCACTTCAGTGTCTGACAGAATCTGCTGGTGCTCTGTAAAAAAGAAGTAAAGACAAGTCCTGTTATTACAGTCAGAAAAATAATACATAAAAAAAAGAAATATTTTCATATTCAAAAATGACCATAAATATAGTGATTGATATGAAAAATTATCTACTGTAAGTTCTCACCTGGGATCTGAAGATCAGGTTTGACTGAAGTTTGATTGGAAGTATGAACGTTCATCAGACTCTCCAGCACTGAGACTGTTTTTTGTTGTTGAAAAACTGTGAGAGAAAACCTCTTGGTCACTTAAATTAGATTCCCTGAAATCACGGGAACGAGCATTGTGAAAGTTGCTGATGCTTTGGGGAAAAACTCCAAAATACTGAAACCTTAATGAATCACGTTGCCCATGATAGTTAGGCTCAGACCATAAGGCCGAATCCCTTGGGACATGCCCACCATAGGGCATGACTCCTCAAGCAGACTAGACCCTACAGAGGTCCTAGACTAGATTAATGTAACGAGAGCAAAGACGAAGATGAAGGATCCAATGGGACTTTAAAAATGGTAGGGTAGATGCAACAGCAGTGTTAGAAAACATGTGGCAAACACAAACATGTAGCAAACACCACCAACAACCGACAACTAAGAAGTGAACAGGGGGAACCAAATATACAAGCAGTGATGAACAAATGACAAACAGCTGTGATGATTAGTGTCCATGGTGACTGAAGATTGATGGAAGGCTCTAGAACAAACGGACGTGACATAAAAAAGGAAAAATAAGAGTCCTGGTTAGGCGGTGATGTGACACTTAAATGGACAGGATCCGTGTCTGAAGGCCAAGGATGTCCACGCTATTGAAAATGGCGAAAGTAAAGTAAAGAGGACCACCAAGCAGATGCTCAGATGTCACCAATGGACACTCCACTGGACCATGGCCAGGAGGACGACATTCCTCTGTGGAGTGGGCTCTCAATCCAAAAGGACATTGTTAGCCCAAGGAGGTGTAAGCTTGCACTTCTCTTCCACTATCCAACAGGATAGTCTTTGCTTCGTAACCAGCAGCCCCATAGTGAGAGAGAATGACCTGTGCTCTGAACAGACTGGAGAATGCTTTAGATAGCTATGTTTTGGTTTGCGGATGACCTTGCAGTCACTTGGCCCAAACTCAAGGTAGGGTGCGCTCACCAAGAGTGCCTGACGGTTATCTACTCGCTTGACCAATGCAATCCATCTTGGCTGATTGTGGGGGCTTGAATAGAGGGCCTTAAATAGCCCTGTAGGACTGTAGACAAGTCAGAACTCTATGGGAATGAGTTGGATTTAGCCCTCTGGTCTCCTTTAGGAACCTCACTATCAAGTCGTCCTTACCCACTTACTGGCCAACTTTGGGGGTGTGATATGTCTCGATAGCTGCCACATAGACTTTAAGTGGGGATGGGTACACCATGCATTCAACAGCTAGGAAAGGACAAAACTTGTCCTTCCTTCTCGTAGGAAGGACACGATTGGCACAATGTCCCAAGATAAAGCATCGTCTACTAGGCACCTAGTAGACGGCGCTCTGGCCTCTGAAATGGTGTGCATGACCCTCTGAGGATGAAGCAGCACTAGGTAACCTTATAGACGGATGCTCCACAACTCAGGTTGGGGATGCCAAATCATCCCTTTTGTTTTTGAAAGGAGGTGCTTCCTTAGTGGAATTGACCAAGGGGCTGCACCATCTCGGGGAACTACAACTGGTTGCATATGTTCTCCCTGAGTTGTCTGGTGGCCTGAGGGAGCTAAGCCATCGAGGGAAACAGACACAAGCTGAGCCACTTGCGGGCACATCCTTCTCTCTTGAAAAGAATATTGGGCAGTGAAAGAGGCGAAGAGGTAAATTTCTGCTCACCCAAAGACATTCCAGATCATCTGAATGGTCTGGGTGTAGAATCTCCATTTCCCTGGAGATACTCTATTCCAGGACTGGATGTCCTTTCCCTGGTTGAGTTTTTCCAGTTTCTACACGGTTTTCAACAAACAGGAGGATGCGCCTTGTCAGCTTGTACAGAGGGCGCGACTTGTGTCCCGGTTGGTGGTTTTTGTAAGCTAACACCTTCATGTTGTCCGAACAGGCCAGGATATGGTGGCCCTTTAGTTCTGACAACTTTGAGTGCCAGATAAAGTGCCATCATTACCAGGCAGTTGATGTGCCAATGCAGCTCCGGACTCGACCAGGAGCCGAATGTTGGTCTACTGTCTCCTTGTGGAGTCCGTCCCCAGATCCCGATACAGATGGGTTACTTTCCAAGGGGCCAAGGCTCTGACAGAGCTGTGGGGCAACTTGAGATTGAATAGTCCCAAGGACCTAATGTTGAATGGGTCGCATATATAGCAGACCCAGCAGCCTCTGAAATGTCTTGAATTTCAAACAAGCTTTCAGGTAAGAGCCAGGTACACATCTAGGCTGAATCGAAGAAAACTGTTTAATTGGCTGAAAGACAACAAGCTCTTGGCCAGTCATATAAATAATTCAGGATGTGCAATCCCTTCCGTCTCAGAAGCCATGCACTCTGCAATGTGTGAGGTGCTGGAGACAATTAGAATGGAAGGACATTATACTGATAATATCCAATCCCCTTGGCAAATTTGTAAGATGTTTTGCTTCAACATTTCAACATTCTGAACTACCGACTCATTAATCCACAGTTCTGGGATGAGTCCGAGGCCACAACTCTTCTTTGATACGAGGAAATAGCGGTTGTGAAAGCCTGACTCACTGTGGGCAGCTGGAACTTTCTCTACGCCACATTTCACCAATAAGCACTCAACTTAAGATTGAAGGACACGAGCTTCGCTGCCTTGGAACGAAGTCTGTGAGCGAAATGGAGCAAGTAACCTATTGTTTCCAAAACTGATTAAATCAGCATTCAGTATTTCAGAGTTTTTCCCCAAAGTGTCAGCAACTGATGTGAGGCAATTGAACTGCATCAAATGGGAAAAATTGCATATTTTAAAGGCAGTAAACATGCATACTTCTACCATTATACATAAACGAAATACTTTTTTATTTACTTTCTAAAATGTAATTATTTAATAATATAAAGCATTTATATTATGTTCTTTAATCCACTCACAGATGACAATGGTCATGATCATGAAAATAATCATGCAAGCAGTTCCTAGAAACACAAAGACGCCAGTTATTCTTTTTTTTTCTTTTGGAGAACCTGCAGAAAACAAAGAATTTGTTGTTTATAAAGTGTTACCTGGCATTAAAGGTACTTGTAAAACTAACTAAAACTCTTTTTCTCCTAAACAACACAAACAAATCATTCTGTATCAAATAGAATTTAGCATCATAGCAAACCTTTGTTGAATGTCGTCTTTTCTTCATATTCCATGTCCATTTTCATGATTTCTTCCGAACTATTGCTTTTCTGATATACCATCATGATTTTCGCAGTTACTTTGAGAGAATCCGAAACTGTCTTGTTGAAAACAGCCTCTGTAATGACAGTATAACGGTAACTCTGTATGACACAGCACTTTCAGTTCCTCAATAAAAAAGAATATTGACTTGTTTTAAGTTCACTAGAAGTTATTTTGGAGAAACGCATCAGCTAAACGAGTACTTAAAACTGCTTGCTCAGTGTTTTCAGCGTCATCTGCTTTCATTCAGGTTCTCTGTGGTTTGTCTGCATCTTGTTTGAACCTTTACCACTTACCCAGAATTAGCATGGACAACAATTATGACTTTGAAGTTGATTCATGATTCATGATTCATGTCATGATTAAAATCCTAATTACGAATTACTGATACAGATGACATAACTCTGTGATGACATATTAATGATATAATTATGATTTACAAAAGCATTTTTTCTTGTTGCAGCATTTGAGTTGCAATTTTAGCTTAAAATGTTCACAGCATTATTCGTTGTAATTGCATTTAAACTAGTATTAGCAAATTAGTATAATTAGTAAACTATATTAGTATATTAGACAGCTCTACAATTCAATTCTTACTAGTAACAATAATGATTGGAAAGCTCTATGATTGTAATTGTTACTAGTAAGAACTGAATTAGAGAGCTCTCCAATTGCGTTACGACTAGTAAAAATACAATTACAAGTAACACTTGGAACTATTCAAGCTAAAACAGCTTGCCATGGATTCGCAAATTTATCCATACAGTAGTGAGCTCAAGGGTGACGCTACTGAAGTTACTGCCAATGCCCATCATTTCAATTCGTCAATTGTCAACAGATTGATCGTAGGTTCTTGCAGACTGTCAATGCCAACATTTTAGTCATTTTATTAGAAGTCTGAAACGAATCGGAAATATTACCTGAAGTATAACCAATAAGAGGTTGTGCTACATTGTCAAAAGTCATATTAATAAAAAGGGGGGGGGGGGGGGATGACGTATCTGAATGAATACATAATGATACCTGAGAATGGTCCAAAGCAATTACAAAAAAAAAAAAACTATTGTTAAAAGGATATATCTTAATGCTTGAGGAGCTTGATATGCAAGACAAAAAAAATTATCAAATAGATTTGTTTTTATTGCATCAACTGTCTTTACTGCCCTGACCTGCTGGACAGAAGCAGTGAGCCTCATCTTACTGCTTCTGTCCATCAATAAAAATCATACATTAATCATGACAGGAAGTTATTTCATTAGTTCATCAAAAGCTGTTTCCAACCAACTATTTTGATGTGCATTTTGGTATATCGCATCTCAAACTGCTGGATGAAAATGTACATAAATGATAAAAATGTGCTTTAAAAACACAGGGCTTAAACACACAGAGGGTGATTAGGGGAAAGGGAACAGGTGACGAGACTAATGAGGTAATTAATGATAAAACATTAAAACAATAGGAAAAATAGTGCAAAAACCTGTAATGAACTACTACTGTATGATAGTGATTTTCTTGTTTTGTTGACAGGCTGAACGGTGTTGTTATTTTCTGTATTTACAAAGCATTTGCTGTTAATAATAGCCTATTACTGGAGTTATTTATTGCTATTGTTTACCTTCGTATTTCATGCATACTTTCTGCTGTTATTTACAGTTACAGCATGTTGACCACTTGGAAAATATGTTGTTTTTAACCAGAAGGTTAATAAAGACAATGTTACTTGAATCATATTGTAGTTTTTTTGTTGCCATATCGCCCAGCCCTAACTGCCATTAGATTTTCAAATAACCAAACACAGCGTTAAATGCTTTGTAACCCTTTCTTTCCCTATGTATATTTGATCATGAATGTGAGCATAATCTGTTTCAGGACGAGCTCGTAACTTGAGTTGCTCGTATCTCAAATCATTTTTTCCCCATAAGAAATAACAGGAAAAAAATTAATCCATTCCGGCCCTCTAAAAAAACTCCCTTATTAGTGCTAATAACAATGGAAAAAAACTTTTTAATTGCTATAGAGACACACACACACACAACATTATAGTATATAAGGATTCCTGTGAAATAAAATAAAATGTGGTTTTAATTATGAGTTCTTACCTTCGAGACAGACGATACAGTAGCGGATAATGGCGGCATGTGCGGAGGAGGAGGAAGGGGGATTACGTAGATTACACAAACACAATACAGAAGTGTAGTGTTTCTTCCCATGTTGTGTATTGGATAGACTCAGAAGCTCATATTTATTATTATTGAACACTCATAACTGGTGCTGCTCCCAGATTAATACTGGTGAATCACTCGTTGCCCCCGGTAACCCCCGCTGTAAAACCAAGCTGCCTCTAGTGGAGATCATATGCAATTACCCATAAATGAGGGGCTGTTCATCCAACTCTCCAGCACCGAGAACTTTCTCTCTTGATGTGAAACTTGCAACCAAAATAAACAGAGAGACGAGCAAACAAAGTGTCACCATTACAAGTATTTTTAACATTCATGTACTAAATTCAAATTTAAGCTCAGTTTAGTCCACATCACAAATTTTACATTTCTGCTTTTATCCAAAGCGACTTGCATTGCATTCAAGAAACACATCGATATTCTAATCAGTTCTTGCTTTCCCTGGGAATCGAACCCATGACCTTGATGTTGCAAGCGCCACACTCTACTGATAGAGCGACAAGAAAGCTGAATTTTCATTTCATTTAATCCACTCACAGATGACAGAAGTCATGATGAGGAAAATAATCATGCAAACTGTTCCTAGAAGCAGAAATGATGCTGGTTTTTCTGCTGCATGGACGACCTGCAGAAAACAGATCAAATCCCTCATTCATTTCTATTGTTAATATCATGCATACAATACGTCAAAATTTCATAATTTAATTTTGCAATGCCATGTTTTCGTATTTGAGATGTTCATGTCTGCAGGAAAATCAGCCAAACACGATATTTATAACCATAAGCAACTACCACTGAGGAACAAACGGTCTAATTTCCAATCCAAAATCTATCAAAATATTGAAATAAATGCAATTAGAGAACTTTTTGAAATTTTCACATGTGCTGTAAAATCCAAATGAGTTTAATGCTGTAAGATAGTTTGAATGTGATATTGCAGATCTTCCAAACCTCTCCAAAATGATTTATTTGGTTCACATTCTTGTATTCTTCAGAACGATGCATTTTCTATGGGTGCAAAGGACAGGTATGATGATTCATCACATCTACTTCATAACATGCATTTTGGTGATTTATACCCCAGCCTTGTGTGACTCAAATTATCTGGGACTTTTCCTTTATACCATTTTAAAAAAGCACTTCTAAATTAAAGGCTAAAATCATTCAGCCGAGGGAACAAAACACTGCAATTGTGCTGATCTTGAATTTTCAAGCGTAAAAATATCGTGAATTAAGGAAGCGAGAGAAACTCGTACGAAGAACTTGATCTGAAACGGTTCTTAGGATAATTGAAAATGGAGATGCTGGGCAAATATACAGATGAACAAACATATCCTTCAACTAAATGCTATTAGGAATATCTTTTCACTCTTCCCAAAATAATCCTGTATCTGACTTTTAATACTCATGCATGAATTACTAATCAGACCTCTTTTTATACATACTGATGAGCGGCTATTAACTTAATGCATCTAATACTTGAGATATTATATGATTTAAAGTTCAAGAATGTTGTTAGGTAATTATAAGTCTAAATCTGCATTTTTTGTGATGGTCAGTTACTACAGAAGAATATTTGACCTCATGGATACAGTTAGAAGAACTGGAAGTTCACAAGGCCTTAAAATAAACACTCAAAAGAACAGCTAAAAACTTTGATTACACGTCTTCCACAGAAACTGGTGTGACTTAATCGCTTGCTGACCTTTGTTACATCCGGTCACTCAACTTCAACGTCACAACCAAGAAACTGTGGAAAAACTTTCATAATCAAGCAATGCAAACGTGTGAACCAGAAAGGAACCATTTATACGGAGCAAATGCAAGAAATCATCCAGACAGAAAAGAGTCTCACTTAATAAAGGTGCAATTTAAATAACGTTACAAATCAAATAAACTTGTTTTAATTTTTTTAAAATAATTTATTTTAATAGAATTATTAATTTATAATAATTATATAATATATCATTTATATTATTATTTTATAATTATTTAAAATAATTATAATTAAATAAAAATTAAATGATAAATTAATTATAATTAAAAAAACTGTAGAAGCTTCAATGTTGACTTGAGATGAATTAAAAGAGTGATTATACATGATTAAATTGCAGTCAGTTTTAAGTTATTGTAAAAAAATTAATAAATACAGTACACAAAAAGAATCCAAATCAAAGTTTTATTGGAAGAAAAAGGCCACAAGCACAAGCTCACTCTATAACACGAGACGTTCAGCATAAGGACATGCGTTCGCTTCCGGTGGAGCGCGACTGTAATACATGAGAGTGAACAGAAAGAGACTTATGCTTCTGGAATGAATGCAAAACAAGTAAATGCTGAGACGAGCGTAAAAAACAAACTAAAGGATTAAAATGGAGAGAATAAAACTGGAGCTCTAAAAGAAATCCACATCATCCGGTGCGTCTAGATCACGATATTCGATGATATTGCGAGGATCCCCACGCATCATCCTGGAAGAGACGGATGAAAACGACATTTTATTAGAGCTATTAACTATTCATCTATAAACATCCTAGAAGAGCTTATAATGCAATATCACTCCAGTGTCCCCGACTGCATTCAAATACAGTAATGCCTTGAGATACGAGTGTCTCGACATATGAGCAAATCTTTGCTTTGAGATACGAGTAAATATTTGAGATACGAGCAGCTTACAGACGCCGATGCGAGGAGCACTCTGAGCAAGAACTCAATTAAAACCACATTTTATTTTATATCACAGGAATCCTTATATACTATAATGTTGTGTGTGTGTGTGTGTCTCTATAGCAATTAAAAACATGTTTTTTCCATTGTTATTAGCACTAATAAGGGAGGTTTTTTTTAGAGGGCCGGAACGAATTAATTTTTTCCTTGTTATTTCTTACGGGGGGAAATGATTTGAGTTACGAGCTCGTCCTGGAACGGATTATGCTCGTATCTCAAGGTATTACTGTACACAAAAAAGTGGAATACAAAAATCAACTCACCGATTGTTTCTAGGCTTTCCAGGGTAACCGCCTTGTCCGCGGAAGTTGTCGTAGTTTCCCCTGCCACCTCCGCCATACTGGTTAGGCGGGTACGGAGGACCACCTGTTAAAAGTTGGAGAAACGCATCAAAAGGTCATAATTTAGCACTGAAAACGGGGCAACATTTTTATTTAGAACTGAACAAATGACATGCTAATGAAATGATGGTCCATCAAAGCACAAATTCAGTTAATGATCACTGCAAATGTTGATTGAATAGATTGGGACAAGGGAGTTAACCATAAACAATGTGTGTGTGCATTCAACATACCATATATGGGTATCTGGTTTGTGTGTGTTGAGCACCTTGCTGTATGTTAATCTATGGCAGGGGTGTCAAACTCAATTGCACAGGGGGCCAAAATCCCCCAAAAAAATTTAGGTCGCGGGCCGAACAGGATAAACATTTATTGAAACCACTAAAACTAAACTTTTAAAACGTACCTTTTTTTAAATTAGATGTGAATAAAAACAGACAGAAATATTATTCTGGAATAAATCAACTTATACCTTAAATAACTTAAAAATATTAAAAAAAAATACTTTTAAAAAATTAAAATATATCCTGTCTAAATTATACAAGTTAGAAATAAAGTAAACAAGTAAAGTAAAAGTAAGTAAAAGTTAAAAGAACAAACATTCAAATTTCTTTACTCTTATGTCATTTTATATGAAACTTAAAAAGATTTATATATAAAAGATTTTGCTCTCCATAAAAATATATCCTGTCAAAATTATACAAATTCAAAATATGGACATGCTGCACAACAAAATCTGGAAATCTAAATACAATTTTTGCTTTTCAGCAATAAATCAAATCATTCAGTTGAATTTGCTCTTATGTCATTTGTCTTATAGTGCCGTCTTATTAAATTATTTAATTACTGCCACATTAGCTCCGCAAATGAGACACACGGGTAACTGGCAGTATGTCAGTAAACATATACCGTATTTTCCCGCATATAACCCATGGGTTATAGCAGATTTTACAAACTATGTCACAATTTTTTTTTTTACACGCAATAATATTTCAATATATTTGTTACGTCCCTAAGGACGTAATGTTTGTTATTTTTGCGCTGTATTTTCTTTCTGGCACTTGTACTCTCACTCTGACAGCTGGCGCTGATATGCTGTCTGACCTGTCAATCATGCAAGAAGACGTTCTGCCATGAGGGCGGGCTCTTCTCATCCGATGATCAACACCTGAATTTCGCGCACAAGCACTGTGTACCGAGCCTGAACAGTTATGTATAATTAACAACAATCGCGCGGTACGAGCGCGAAGCATCATTAGCCACTTCCTGTTTAATACAGGAAGTGTTCGGCGAGTCAGCTGGAGCACGGGACATCTCGCGGGCCATTAATAAAATGCTCGGATGTGGCCCGCGGGCCTTGAGTTTGACACCTATGATCTATGGCTTTGATTTTCTAGCAATTTTGGAGTCCAAAAAAGTAAAATATATGTTTTGCATGAAATAAAAAAAACTGTTTAGTACAGTACATTTGCTTTGCAGTATTCTTATATAACTTTATTAATTTTTTGTATTTTTTAGTATCTTCTTTAAAAAGAGACCAGACTAAAGTCTGTATTCCAAAGCATTTATGAATTAAAGTTCATATTAAGTTAATATCATGAATTGCAACTGTAAACCTTTTTATTATACATAAACATGCATTTCAAATAAAACCTTTTGTATAAATAGTGTTTGGAACAAATAGTGTCTGCATGAAAAGCTAGATGCATCAGAATTGCTGTATCACAGTTGATTAAAACTTGCAATTGCATGATTCCCATGCCTGTTAACAACCGTTCTCACTCTCGTTTTACTTCAACACACACACACACACACCTCCATAACCCATAACTGGAGGTCTGGGCTGAAAACCCATGAGACCTTGAGGAGCCTGAGGTGGGAATGGAAGACCTCCGGGTGAAAGCACTCCTAGAGAGAGGAAGACAAACATCTCATCTCTACAACTTCTGATAACACAATCCATTTCAATACCAAATCAACAAGATCGACGGATGCACTGAAACAATTCTCAAACAGCTGCTAAAGTTACAAAGAAACTGCAAGTGACTCTTAAGGGAGAAATTCTGGCTGTTTATTAATTCTTATAAAAGCACATATTAATCCCTTATTCTACATCACTTTATCGTATCCAATGCATAAACTCAACAACTACTGAACATTAATAACCTTGAGGCAAAAGTGAGAATTGGACCCTAATCTAAAGTGACCCACATTTAAACTAAATGAGAAATTTTTGCAGAAAACCCAAAATAGTAATTTCTTGCAAAACTTAGATTAATAATCTTAATTTATAGCTTTGAAAAATCCTCTTTACCTTGCCCTGGACCTGGAGGGGGGGGCGGTTTCATCTCTGGGATGGAGGGTCTTTTCGCATCCATCAGGAAGTTGTTGAAAAACACCACTTCTTTCTTCACTTCCTCAATCTTGTCCCCGTGTTTGTTTAGGATGTGCTTCCTCACAAACTCTGGGCCCTTGAGAGAGATTAATCTTTGTAAAAGAGAACATCCCGAAGAACAAAGGAGCATCCATTTAAAAAAAAAAGAAGAAAAAGCACACACCTTAAACTTTTTACCACTTAGAGGACAAAGCCACTTGTCTTTTCCCAGCTCCTGCGTGTTGGACAACACAAACTTCTCGACTTCCTGCTCGGGATCTTTGCGGCCCATCTTCGCTGCCTCGTCTTCAGACAGGCTTTCCTTCACACTGAACAAGTGTCCCAACTTCTCTTCAAACGTCTTCTGCCAGTCAGCCACTGAAACACATTAAACAGGTCAAACAAACAGCTAGTCCCGTCCTGCACTTTTAGCCATTGGTTGAGTCAGAAGTTGTCCAACATCGCATAAATTACAAGCTTCATTTCCTCCGGTGAAAGCGCACTTACCTTCTCTGAGAGTAATGCGGTTTGGGGGAATGGGCCCTCGCACATGGATGATGCCACAGCGGTTTGGCATCTCGTCCTCACTCGGGTACTCACAGGTGTTGTAGTAATCAATAGAGTGTACGATGCGCAGGTAGAAGAGCAGACGGTCCAACACCTGTGAGAAAACCAACACACATCACACTCCTGAGACGACAAACACTCAATTCTCCTTTAAAATTCACCTCAATGACAGAATCAAATACATGAAACGAGCAGGGTCTCTACCGGACTTCTTAAGTTGAATTTAATACCTTTAAAACATGTTTTAATACCAGCATGACTGTTTTTTCTTTAAGGATTGGTTGAGGCTCTCGTCGAACATTAGTCCTGCTTTGTTTATGGTCTCCACCAGTTGCTTAAAATATGGCGCAACACCAAATTTCATCACGCAAGCGGAGTTATCCTTGCCTAAAGCGAAGGACTTTGCTATGTCGGAGACCGGAAACATTTCTAAACAGCTCTCCAATGCCATCGATCGAATTTAAAAGAGTGGTGTTTAGTTGCTAGGTCTAAACACTAGGGATGTGCGTTTCGACTAATTTGTAAAGGTTTTGTAACAGACTATTCAAAAAGTAAGAAAACCTCAGAAGACAATTAAATACATTTCAAGTATTGAATCTATGAATCAAGTTAATGTTGGTGAAAATAAGGTCTCCATGGCGATGCGTCATGCTTGTCACATGACACACCGCAGCCACGAAAACATATCGCATGCGTTTAGTTTTTCTTATTTATCCAAAATATTCACCAACTTGTTGGCAGTCTCTACTACCCGATATTCCCTTTCTTAAATATGTGAAAGTGTGTCATTGTCAATGTTTTTGTCATTTAAAAACCTTTATATTGATCATGCTCGCTGATAGTTTGTGTCGCAGATCAGAGAATCGGATCTGTCGGATTTACAACACGCAAATACAGTCATTTCTCCCGAAACGCATGACAGTAAGTGGCCGGTGAAGTGGGAGAAGAATAGAGTGACTTTATAGCTACCAATGCAATGTGTATCTGATATAAATAAAATACCTCGTCAGTTTATAATTGAACGGATTTCTATTTCCTCTTTTATAGACATCAGTGTGTATTTTTCAAACAATGTACTGTTTTACCTAAGTTGAAACGATGGAAAGTAAGGTTAAGGTTTTTTGCATAATTCTGACAATTTAGCACAAGAATTCCCCTTATGACAATAATGCGAATGATTATAGACCTTGAATGCCCCTAAATATAGGCTTAATTTTCTTCTTTCTCTTATTTTCAGGGTGTAATGCGTGGCATATCATTGTTAAAGTCTCTCAGACCTTGACCAGTTTTTCATCTCTCTCCACGGTGATCTCCGTGGGGTTTCCCTCTTTGGATCCCTCCTCGGATTCGGCTCCTCCTGCACTTCCCAGAAGCTCTTCCTCCTCCGCGCTCACTTCCTCTATGAGGTAATCAGTGATGTTTTTCAGAATGGGGTTCTGAGCAGGGATCTACAGAAAGATTGAGAGAGAAAAAACAGCAATTATCAATTCAGTCAAGATTATGCACAAGTCACCAAAATAAGTTGTATTTTCAGAAGTACAGAAACTTATCGATGCTTCCCCATGACTTTTAGTAGTAAAATAGCTTTCAAAATAGGAGATTACATCACTATCTAGAAGTAATTAAACTCAAGGCTTCATTGTGGATAGAGATGCTGAACAGAAGCAGGTTTGAATATCTCAATGAATTCAAATCAATGCCATGATTTATTCATTCAAATGAACGTAATCTTGCACAATACTTAATTTCTGTATCTGACTCAAAGCTGGCATGACAAAAAATGCATAAATTTTACCCTTCGTGTCAAACATTGCACTGCATTCATTAATAACAGCTTTAAGTTGTCAATTCTGGTAAATAACCATGGTATAATGGGGATAATTCACGGCTAGCTGTGCATTAAATTATTTGAATGCACTTCATGTCAAGCGGTTCTTGTCCTTCAGGTGCAGCATTAAATAATTTAGCATGTTATATAACTGCTTTATAATATAATTATTCCAACATTTTTTAGTTAAACATTTCCTAATGTAATTGTTATTTGACATTGTTTACAATCCATTTTATGCTATCAGAAAGATGTCAATTACTAATTATTGACACATTTCAGTACGTTGTATTGTTATTTAAACACCATCTGATGTTCATAGTTTACTTTATGATATAACTAGTAAACCTCCAAAACTGAAAATTGCAGTTGACCAAAATTTTGGTGCATCACTAGTCAAGGCTAAATAAAATGGTCCTTTCCAGTGTCTCAAACAGTAGAGAGTGACGTTTCCAACACACAGGTCATGGGTTCGACTCCCAGGGAAAGCAAGAACTGATTAGAATGCAAGTCGCTTCAGATAAAAGCATGAATGTAAATGTTGTGTGAGTGAATACCTCGAGAGCGGCCGTCTCTTCTCTGGGTTTGTGGCTCCAGAGTCTCTCTCGATCATCCAGCGCATGGATCAGTTTGGCAGCCATCTTGATGTCGTTACGGAGGACCTGCTTGTGCTGAGTGATTCCATTCACGTTACGCACACGACGCGCCAAATCTCGATTGACTCCGGGAGCCAACTCGCAGTCCCGCAGCTGACCAATGAAGAGCAGAAGGAGAGAATGAGCGAGACGTCTCGTCAGCTACGCATGCTGGTTCTTCAGGCCGATGGATCGAGAACTCACCCGGATGTTCTGCAGGTTCCAGCAGATCTCTTTGATGTTCACGCCTCTGTCAAACGTCACCCAACAGCGCCGGAAAAACCTGAGGAGATATTAAACCGATTTAAACTTCCCACATGTCCTTTTTATGCATTAAAATGACTCAATGAAGCATTGAACAACTTAAGATTCTTTAAATCGACATTTACGTGATGAAAGTCGAGTCGACTAGTCGCTGATGATGTCATTAAGTTGGCTTGAGAAAGCCAACTTAGTGATATTGTATCTAAACTTATTATTATTATTATTATTATTATTCTTCTTACCTAAAATTCTCAATGCATCTCCTCCTAGAGCTTTAAAGCTACAACCACTAAACTCTGCTCAGACTTCAGACCTGTTCTGACTTGAGTTGCTATCCCTTTTCAGACTGATCAGACTTATGATTTTTGATAAAACTGAAGATTAAAGTCATAAAATCTCCATAGACTTTCACTAATGAAGTGAAAACTGAATTTTAGATAGAGCGTCCACTCCATCTGTTGGTAACATCACAACATTACACCTGATATATAATACATTTCAATACAGTATGTGTGAACATGTCCATTCCAATGGGCATGCATTTTATTTTTTTAAATCCTGAAAAAAAACTTGCAGGTCTACAATCGATTTTTTACTTTAATTAGTAAGTTAAATCTCTCTATTTTACATTCATAATATCACAAAATTACACCCCTGTCAGTGAGAGCACTGAAGTTTGAACGAATCAGAGCGCTGCAATTCAAAGCCTCAAAGCTTTTCAAAGACGCCATTACTGCTGGAGAGAGAGATCATAATCTCCTAAAATAGATTTATGTGAGAGAGTTTATGATCAAACGGAAATTGTTTCCGATTATCAAGTAACCGCTGCAGCGTGTTTCCTTGAAGATTTATGCACTTATATGGCCAAATTCTGACTCTCATTCGTCTTTACTCGGCAAAGGAGTACATTACTATGGGGAAGGTAGGTGAAGTTTAAACGCGCGTCCTCCTGGACTCGCGCCAAAGCATAACCGTCTAAGCACCTACGTTTATTTATAGCGCTCATTTATGTACTTTATTGCCGAATTCTGACTCTCGCTCGTGAGTCAATATACATTGGAAAAGGCTTCCCTGAGCAGCGCGCGCGCTGACTCTCTTCAAATGCAGCGTCTAACAGTCAAAGTTATTTATAACTAATTCTTGAGTATATAGTTACATTGTGTTAATTCTTTTATCTGCTTTTAACTAAAGTCTGACTCCTGTTCTCGAGTTCAAACGCGCTTCCTGAGCAGATTCGCTGATAGATCGATGTTTTGTGAACACTTAAACAGTAAATGAAATAAGATTTTTAAAGGATGCAAAAAACATGGCAGATCGATTCAAACTGTAAACTGCTTGAGATTAAAAAAAACTGCATTACTCTGCTGCATTACATGAGCAGGAATTATTTAAAAAATACTAATATTTAAGTTATTTTGTTTCCCATGGAGGAAGGCTTTATACAAATATTACATTGCGTTGATTCCTTTATCTGCTATAATTGCCGTGTTGAACTGAAGTCTGACATGGCAGATCGAGTCAATCTGAAAACTGCTTGAGATTAGAAAAAACTGCATTACTCTCCTCATTGTACTTTAGCAGGAATTATTTTAAAAATACTAATATTTAAGTTTGTTTCCCATGAAGGAAGGATTTACATATACATCTAAAAAGTATGTATTAGAGGCTCCATATACGCGCGTCCTCCCGCATTCGCGCGTCCACGCCTAAGCGCCTACGTTTATTTATAGCGCCTAAATCTATTCACACACATACATGCATATCTATCTACATTTATATTGTAAATATAAAGGGCTCCATATACATTCAGTGTAACTGCTGTCTGTTTTGAAAGTGGTAAGACTACATAAATAATGCTTAATTACATCTTTAAAATAGAAATAAAACAAAGTATTATTCACAGTATCACAGTACCATTTATTTATATATATATATATATATATATATACACACACACATCTATTTCGTATATATAAAAGGCTACATATAGTGTAACTGTGGTGTAACTGCAGTCTCTTTTGAAAGTGATTAGCCTATATTAATAATGCTTAATTACAGCTTTAAAATAGAAATAAAACAAAGTATTATTCACAGTATCATATATATATATATACATACACACACACACACACACCTCTATACATATTATATATATATATATATATATATATATATATATATATATATATATATATATATACACATACACATCTATTTAGTATATATAAAAGGCTACATATACATGCAGTGTAACTGCAGTCTCTTTTGAAAGTGATTAGCCTATACTAATAATGCTTAATTACAGCTTTAAAATAGAAATTAAACAAAGTATTTTTTGCATTAGTGAAAACTGACTGTTAAAAGCCAAGGATGTAATTAAACCGTAAACATTTTTATAAACTAATTACAATTTTCCAACACTTTGAGGATCAAAAAGCATAATTATAACTTATTTTTAAGTTTAAACTCTCAAAACTTTTCAAGCTAATTAACGATAAATCTTGCTAACAATATGCTAATTCAGCAAATTCTTGCCAGCAACATGCTTATTTATGTTAAATGTTGCTAATGACTTCGGAATTCATACTAAATCTTGCTAGCAACAAGATAATTAACATTAAATCTTGCTAGCAAAATTGATCATCAATTGATTAAAGATTAAATTATGATCAAAGAACATAACGACACCTTAGTAACTGCCTAGAAACAACGCAAGGCAATAACTAACAAGAGTATATATGCTCAAGATCTAATTCTTTCCATCTATCCATCTGTAAACTTTCAAAACTTTTTAAGCTTTTACAAATAAATTTAACTTTCAGGCTAGGCTTTCTCAAGCCAACTGAAGTTTATATCATAAACTTCCTCTATCTAGTTAATGAATAAGGTTGTTTTGTGACACACAGCGCTGAACACGAGGCTATTACTCCACATTACAGCTTATTTTACCAGCTCTCGTCTTTAAAACACACATTCACCTGATCAATTTTGAGCATCCAGATGAAATAATCAAGCTTATCTTGTGGAGTGTGCATTTATCTGTCACAAACTGCTGGAAATGTGAATGTAAAAGAAGATTTCCAGGCCATGATCAGCAAGCGTAAAGCGTCACGGCAGAGCATTAAAGTCGACAATTCAAGCATCTAAATTACTGTTAATTTAGTCAATTATAACAAACCGTTTTGAAACTACTAGACGAATATTGCATAAAGGATACATAGTTTAAATGAAGAGAAACAAAATCACATTAAGTAATCTAAGATTAATTTCATTGTCTTTTATTTTTATAGTGCTTTTCACAATATCAGGGAGTTCAGAGTTTTAAAACACATTTAATACTTTACAACCAGCAAAAACAAAATTACCATCACATGTGCATTCAAAACAAACAGTCTCACTTTAGATTAGGGTCCAAATTTCACTATTTACTCCAATTTGTGCCTCAAACTCCTAATAACAGTCCAGTAGTTAAGTTTAGGTGTCGAGTTGGATTAGGGACGCAGATCATTCAGAATAAAGCATTAATATGTGCTTTATAAGTATTAATAAATAGACAATATCTGAGTAATGAGAACTGGAGCTTAAACTGTTGCCGAACAAACCAACACAATTTTCAGATTCTTTTCATTTTCACATTTAACCTAATAATGCTTATGAGCAAAATGGGTAACTGCAAACTTTAAATAAATGCGTTTTATCCAGTAACTTCATGTTTGAAAATGAATTGTACCAGGATATCAATACATATTTATGATGACCTTAAATTTGATAAAACTGAATTTGCGATACGAAGGACCGGCAGAAACTCTGAACTCATATTTCAAAGCAGCTTGTGACGGAATTTTTATGAATTATGTTTCCTATTATTTTTATCCATGATTATATTGTTTCTTGGCATTATTGATTATTGTGTGACATCAAGTATACAGTAGAACACCGACTTACGAAACGCTCTACGTACGAAAAATTCAACATACGATAAAAGATTTCGGGTTTTTTTTCGCCCGAGTAACGACAAAATGATCGAGATGCGAAAAAACATTTCGGAGTTTTGTTTTGAAATTCGCGCTGATTTTGGTTCGGGTTGAATGAAGGCTACAGTTTGTCCGGTCAGAACAATGATGTCTCACTCAGGGAATGATCCAAAACTGGTGTTTATTAAAGGTGCATAGATGTGTGGTTACGCATGATCGATAAAACCTCAACGATTGGCACTAATTCCCTGTATTTCACTCAAACTATATACAATCTTCAGCAGATCTCTTTTACCTTAATCATCCGTCAGCTCTCTCAGATGGAAAGGTTTGGAATAGTCCATTTTGCGCTGAATGACAGGGATGGCTGGAATAGTCCATGTAAGAAGGGGAACACTTTTCACAATCCTGCTCTCCTATTGGTCAGCATTGTGCCTAGTTAAACTTTTTCTAATCACTCACCATGGATGTGAAGATAGTTGCTGAAGTGAAAAGGAAGAAGAGGATGCTTTATTTTGATTGGGAAGTATGGAGCTGAAATGCGCTTCATCCCATGCTGAATATGGTGTTTTTGTAAGGCTTGGAACGGATGAGGCAATTTACATGTAAAAGCCTGACCGACATACGAAAAGATCGACTTACGAAGCAAACCTCGGAACGGATTAATTTCGTAAGTCGGGGTTCTACTGTACTTCGTTTTGTAGAACTGAGGGAAGAAATCTGAAACTCTTATGTTGTGACAGAACGCAATGCAAATCCCAGTCCAACTTCTATAAGCTATAATGCGTTAGAAATTGAATTCAACTGACCTTCGCTCTGGCTGCGGTTCTGACAAACAAACGCGCATAAATCCTGGATAGCGCCGACACAGCTGCCAAGAGAGGGTCAAGTCTTTAGTCAACAACACGGACAATAACAGCAGATCTCAGGCGTTCTGTGTGAACACTCACAGCCACGATCTCCGCTTTAGAGATGGTTGGAGCGATGCTCCTCATGAAGAGAGAGCACGTCCTGTGAAGAGGTCGAGGTCGGGGAGGCTGATCATCCTTCGGCTTCTTCTCCTTTTCCTTCTCCCGGTCCTTCTGCTCCTCTGTGCGCTCCTTTACATCCGCAGCTTTAAAACACCAGATACACGGGAGTCACAAACGTGAGAGTTTGACACTACAGATTCAGCGCCGGAAGCCTCGACACTGACCTTCCCCCTCCTCTTCCTCCTCTTCCTCCTTATCCTCTCCCTCGTCGGGTTCCCTCTCTTTCTCGGAGGGTTTCTCAGAGCAGTGGGAGTTTGAGTCGGAGTCAGAATCGGACTCGCTCTCGGACGCACTGGCTTCATCTTCACTGTCTCCGCTGTGCTTCCTCTTCCTCTTCTTACTCGGCTAGCGAGAGAAAGAGAACGCAGCGTTCGCATCTTAAAGTTAATGCAACAAACTGATGTGCTCAGAGCAAAATTAAGAGCTGCAAAATTGAAAACACACAAAGTCTGCATTAACTTGCACTGGGACTCAAACGCAGAATACATTTCCAAATGCACTTAAAACTCTCAGAAAAAACAGAAGTTTGTAAACAGATGCCGTAATAAATCATCAGCTGTTCGCTTGTAAACAAGAGATTTTATATTTTCGAGATGTTATAAAACAGTTTAAAACATTATGTAAATTAATGGGAAACAATGGAATGCCAACATGTAACTAGACATGCTAAGATTGAAGCTAATCCATAGTACAGTAAAACCTTGAGATACGAGCATTTTTGCTTTGAGATATGAGTAGATATTTGAGATACGAGCAGCTTCCAGACGCTAGA
The DNA here is from genome assembly GCA_037043235.1 of Rhodeus uyekii. Lineage (NCBI taxonomy): Eukaryota > Metazoa > Chordata > Actinopteri > Cypriniformes > Acheilognathidae > Rhodeus > Rhodeus uyekii. The sequence goes on from JAWRVZ010000046.1 coordinate 4,063,858, forward strand.
GGTGTTCAGCACTCGGAGCAGCTCAAGCTCCTCATTTATGGGTAATTGCATATGATCTCCACTAGAGGCAGCTTGGTTTTACAGCGGGGGTTACCGGGGGCAACGAGTGATTCACCAGTATTAAGCTGGGAGCAGCACGAGTTATGAGTGTTCAATAATAATACATATGAGCTTCTGAGTCTATCAATACACAACACGGGAAGAAACACTACACTTCCATATTGTGCTTGTGTTATGTCATCCCTCCTCCGCACATGCCGTCATTAGCCGCTACTGTACCGTTTTGAAGAAAAGAACTCATAATTAAAACCACATTTTATTTTATATCACAGGAATCCTTATATACTATAATTTGTGCGTGTGTCTCTATAGCAATTAAAAACATGTTTTTTCCATTGTTATTATCACTAATAAGGGAGTTTTTTTAGAGGGCCGAAACGGATACATTTTTTTCTGTTATTTCTTATGCCTGGAACGGATTATGCTCGTATCTCGAGGTATAACCGTTTAGCCCAACAGATAGAAAGCATCAACTACTAAAAGCAGCAGAACTTGGCAAACTAACCTTCTTGGGTTCTGGGATCGGTTCGGCAGGCGCTTCTTTCTCGTTCTTCTCTCCCTCACTCCCTCCTGTAGAAGCGGCTGCATCTTTCTCAGTCCCCTCATCCCCCTCTCCCTATTGACAAAAGAAAATTAAACATCATCGTTCCTCCCAAAAAAAAATAAATCACACAAGCCCCCGCTCCATTATGCAACATTCACTCACCATCTTGTCTTTTTCGATCGAGGGTTTGCGCTCGACATCCACAGGCCTGGGCTCGTCCCGTTTGGGAGCTTCAGAACCCGGTCCACCAGACGAGAGTCTCTCTCGCTCCTCCTCTTCCTCGCTGGGCTGTTCCAGGATGCGCAGGTCATTATCCCCTCCTCCTTCCATCTTTATCACAGCTAACAAAACAGAAGAAAGGCTTGCTTTGAGCTTTGAGGATATTTCAGTTTTTCTTTTTTAATAAATATGCAAAAATGTCAACAATTTTGTGTTTTCCTGTCAAAAAAAATTTCACTTAAATGATTTTAGCAAATGGCTGCAATATAACAAAGAGTGAAAAATTTAAGGGGGTCTGAATACTTTCCGTACCCACTGTATATTCTGTGCAAGAAATGTATAATGACAGTCAAACCGTGTCACTGGAGAAACACTAAATCAAATGTCATTGTTCTGTTCAAAATAGTCCAAAAATGTAGTGAATTTTGGTGCATCAACAAATGAACAGTTTGTAAAGACGTGAGGGGGAGTAAATGACAAATGAAAAGCACTTCTCCAAACCTGCATCTAAAATCTTGGTGATTTGCGGAGCTCGTTCGATGTCCAAAGTGACGGATTCAAACCAGCTGTTGTCCATGAGATACATGTAGACATTCAAGCGGTTCTGAAGAGCACTGTGGGATTCTGCTTTACGCCTCCCAGCCTCGTCCGGATGGTACTTTGAACGAAACCTGACAGGCGGACAGAGGGAAGAATGGGGTGTTTGGGGGAAGAAAAGAAGACATTAGCAACTATTTCCCAGTTATGCAAGCTGAAACTAGTCACCAAATATCCTTCTAGTCCCAACCTGCCTTCTAGATGCATCGATAAGTGCTTTGATAAATCTAATGCAAACCACCAGTTCTTAAACTAAACATTTATCAATCTAACAACCTTATTATCCCATAGAGTTGTCCCACTTTCTGTCATATGATATTGTAGCTCTATTCCAAAATCCCTGCGCTGCCCAACATAGGCACGCTCCCAATGTGAAGCTAATTCAAAGGTAAAGCAGCTACATTTTGTTGCCTACTAAGATTTGTTCTTTCGGCTACATTCAAAGACAGCATCGAATGTCTCCTTACAAAATAAGGAGATATATTATACACATACGCAGTTTGGCAAAACTACTCCAGTAATGCCTTGAGATACGAGCATCCTGACATACGAGTACTCTGAGATACGAGCAAATTTAGCTTTGAGATACGAGTAAATATTTGAGATACGAGCAGCTTACAGACGCTAGGTGTTCAGGGCTCGGAGCAGCACAGGCACTTCACGCGTTTGTCTTCCTTCCTGTGGTGTATGTTATATACATTTATGGGGTAATTGCATATGATCTCCACTAGAGGGCAACCCTGGTTCTACAGCAGAGGTTACCAGGGGCGACGAGTGATTAATCATGAGTATTAGTCTGTCTGGAAGGCAAGAACTAATAATTACAACCACATTTTATTTTATATCACAGGAATCCTTATATATTATAATTTGTGTGTGTGTGTCTATAGCAATTAAAAACATGATTTTTCCATTGTTATTAGCACTAATAAGGGAGTTTTTTAGAGGGCCGGAACAAATAAATTTTTTTCCGTTATTATTTATGGGAAAAAATGATTTGAGATACGAGCAACTCGAGTTACGAGCTCGTCCTGGAACGGATTACGCTCGTATCTCAAGGTATTACTGTACTAAATATTCATACAGAGCTTTTCAAACCATTCCCCTTTTTACTTATCCATTTATCAGACACTTATCCAAAGCAACTTGCATTATAATCAGTTCTTGCTTTCCCTGGGAATCAAACCCATGACCTTGACGTTGCAAGCGCCACTCTACTGATTGAGCTCCAGGAAAGTAAGAACAAATGAACAGTGTTTGAACAAAACATTTTGATGCTGTCTTAGAAGGTAGCTGGATATTTAGGCAGCACACTAGGTTTTGAATAGAGCATACGAGACCGTACTTGTCAATTTTTGCTACATACTATAAAAAGAACTTGTGTTTAAGTGTTTGTAATACAGTAAAACTCACCACCAAAGAAGAAAAATTGAAACAAAAATTAAAAAATGATGCATTATCAAGAAATGAAGTCAAACAGTTGAAAGGGTGAAACATTTTCCATTGTGTGCACAAAATTTACCTGATGAACTCCCCGCATTACAACACATTTACACTGAGAGCGTCTTCTCAGAGGAGTGTGTACATTTGGGGGTGGGGGGATTCTGATTGATCCAAATATCAAAAACGAAAAAGAAAAGGGAAGAAAGGCATCACACACTACAGAAAAGAAAAAAAATCTTTCCGTGAACGCGGCGGCAGGTTTGGATTGTGAGTGTTCGACTGTCTAGCTAAAAGCCCTGGTACTTGGATTCTAATGGCAGCTGCATTGTGCGCAGTGCAAACCCTGACTGACTAACAGCGAGTCCTGCGACGGGTCCAAGCGCTTTTCTCATCTTCCAATACCTTGTGGTGATGGAGGGAAGAAGGGTTTGTTAATTTGTCAACCAAAAAAAACAATATGCAAAAACCTGAAATGAAAGGGTTTAAAACATCTGCATCAAGTCCAATTCAGTTGCTGAAGAGACAAACTGATGTCATAAAAGACATTATCAATCGACCTTATGAGTAAATTATGAAAAATGTCACATTTGAATGTGAACAAGCCTCAAAATACACCTGACTGCGATAATTAACTATGCATTAAAATTATAAATCTATGATGCACCAAAATATCAGCAACTGAAAATATTTGATCTAAAAAAATTAATACAGTGATGTTTAATTAAATTATTGACTGTCAGTGTCTACATACAATCCGCTTACTTTTTACTACTAGTTATAGCATGAAATAAACATGACTATCAGAAGGTGTGTTGCAAAAAATATATATAATTTGCGAATGTCAAATTATTATATGCAGAAAACAAGTTTCAGTAAAAAGAAAAATAATTTTGATGCATCACTCGTATATTTGACTACAAAGTCGTACTCATTGGTCGAAAAATAAACAAAACTAAGCCATTTAACAATTAAACCATTCTAGCTTAAAACCTCAAAATACACCTGACTGTGAGAATTAACGAAAAATGCATTAAAATTATAAATATATTATAAATATGATGCACCAAAATATCAGCAACTGATAATATTTGGTCTCAAAAAATAAATAAAGTGATGTTTAATTAGCAAATTATTGACTGTCAGTGTCTACATACAATCCGCTTACTTTTTACTACTAGTTATAGCATGAAATAAACATGACTATCAGTTGCAAAAAATTATTATATGCGGAAAACAAGTTTCAGTAAAAAAAAATCATTTTGATGCATCACTCGAATATTTAACTATAAAGTTGTACTCATTGTTCGAAAAATAAATAGACAAAACTAAGCCGTTTAACAATTAAACCATTCTAGCTAGAGGCCAAATGTGGTTGTAAACGGATCGAGACCCAGTTGAGAGCCATGCAGGAGGATGCAGAAAGTAGCCTCTTCTTTGTTGAGATGCAGGACTCGTTTCACCTCTCTCTTGCGATGACTTCCTTAAATGCACAAACATCGCCTAAACAAAACACTAGAGCAAAAACAGCAACTGTTATCGTACCACTCTTCATCTTTATGGGCCAGGAAGAAGTCCTGCATCTGCTGACGCCTAAAATCGATCTTGTACTCATTGTAGCGTTTGACCGACTCCGTCTCGTCCACAGAGTCATCCAGAGAAAGCAAGAACTCCTTAAAGGTCTTCATCACGGGAGGAGGAGGACCAAGATCCATATCATGGATGTTTCCCAGTCTGGAGGAAGACGAGAGAGAGGAAAGGTTTAGCAAGTTAAATGCAAGGAGGTTATGGACTTCAGAGCGGCTGATTTCGTTCCTGCTCACCTGGCCTGAATGGGGATGCCATGATGGGGCTGCATGAGGTGCATGTCAGGGTGACCCCAGGGCTGGGGGGGGGCATAGCTGGGTCCACCACCGCCTCCATAACCCAGATCATAGCCACCATGGTACGGGTCACCACCATGGTCATCCCTGAGAAAACACAAGAGATGCACAATGGTCTAAGATGCTCAAATTGTTTTCCCCCATGCAAATAGATTTCCTGTACGCTTTGTTTACAACATCAAGGTCATGGGTTCGATCCCAGGGAAAACAAGACCTGATTCAATGTGTTCCTTGAATGCAATGTAAGCCGCTTTGGATAAAAAGTATAAATGTAAATAATAATAACATTTTTGTAAGCAAAAAATAAAATGCATAAATGTAAATAATCAGTGTACAATAGACTGAAGCAGGGATGATGTTTTTGTAAGCCAAAACTTGGATTTTAGCACTTCCGATTCCACCAGTTTTAAGTCAACAGCCCCCCCCCCCCCCCCCCCCCCCCCCCCCCCCCCCCCCCCCCCCCCCCATTATTGTGATATTAAACACACAATTATTTAATTTATACTTTTTTTTAATTCACAATCTTAATTTTTCAGATATGTAATGACATGTGAAAGACTTGTTAATATAGATTACTATATTTTCACGCATATATCCCGCAGGTTATACCATTTTACAAACTCCGCGGGGATGCAGGTTATATAAGGGTGCGGGTTATATCACAAATTTGTTACACGTAATAATATTTCAGTATATTACGTCCCTAAGGACGTACGTTTTTTTCGGTATTTTCTTTGTTTTTCTTTCTTGTGAGGGTTGCTGCCTCTGGCGCTTGTACTGTCACTCTGACAGCTGGCGCTGATAGGCTGTCTGACCTGTCAATCATTATGTCAACGATTCTTTACACAAAACCCCTAAACCTGCTGGCTATACGAGCGTGTGGATTATCTGCGTCTGCGGGTTATATGCAGGAAAATACGGTAAATATTTGTATCGTTTTACTGCTTTTGTAACACAGATTGTATTATTTGAAATTCAAAAATGTCTGGGATGCAAAAGTCCGATTTTCCACCTTTTGACCACAAGATGTCGTTCGCGTGCAGCGGGTCGTAAAAGCTTCGAGTGATGAACCGTTTAATACAGTTGAGGAGAAAGTCTCAATGTCTCATTTCACCATCACTCCCATTATAAAGCATGGAAGAGCCAGGATATTTTTATTATAACTCTGATTTGGCTGAAAGAAGAAACTCATATACACCTATAATGGCTTGAGGATGAGTAAACTACAGGATTACGTTTTCATTTTTGGGTAAACTAATTTCTTAAAACAATTACAGACTTTTGTTGGTCACAGAGCTTATTTTCTGCTATAGTTCAAATGGAAAAACACAACTGGTTATTAACAAGGGAACCAGGGTGATGCTGATTTCCAGACTGGCCCACAAAAATACATACACACATACTCTCTCTCTATGCCAGCTCTCACCAGTCTCTCCTCATGCGCTTCTGCTGGGGGCTCATGTCATGGCGCGGGGGGGAGAATCTCTCTCGTCGGCCCCTCTCGTAATCCCGATACTCTCCTCGGCTGCGCCGCTCGCGGCCCCGGTCCCACTCTCTAGCCGAGGGACGCCAGTAAACGACAACCACAAGAAATACATGTATAAAAATGTGTGCACATACAAGAATAATACTGACTAATATCATACCCTAAAATATTAATAAAATACTGAGCTATAAGGACCACTTGGCAAAGCATGTAACAAAAAACAATTGTGAATTAGGTAATACTTGCAACCAATTGGTTGGAGAATTAAGAATGTAGTCATTAATTAAACGTGTGGCGCACGATTTCAACAAATTAAAGACTATATACACACACATATATAAAATTGTGTATGTATGCATATAAAAGTGTGTGTGCGCGTGTATGTATATTATATATATAAATAAATAAAAAGTATATGTAATATATATAAAAAAGTGTATGTAATATATATATTTAGAAAAGTGTGTATGTATATTATATATATAAAAAGTATATGTAATATATATATATATATATATATTAAAAAAGTGTATATATATATATATATATATATTTAAAAAAGTGTGTGTATGTATATAACACACTTTTTATATATATATATATACACACACACACATACATACACACACACACTTATATATATATATAAAAAACAGACTTTTTATATATATATATATATATATATATATATATATATATAAATAGAGTGTATGTATATATGTGCGTGTGTATGTAAAAGTGTGTGTATTTATACATAAATGATCTAATTCTGTATAGTGTTGACATTAACCTCCTTTGCTCAGATTAATTCCCTCTTCCTCACCTGTCATTCCAGTCGTCTCTCCGGCGGTCCTCTCTCTCCCGGGACCGGTCGTAGTCGCTCCGCTCTCTGCGAAACTTGTCTCTGCGTCTGCGATCGTACTCGTCGTCGCTGTCGCCCATGCTGCTTAAATCAGGAAAGCTTTGCTGTGAAACACAACAGAGGGGAGATAAATGTTTTTATGATTGGGAGATCGTATATAAATCATGATGTGTCACACAAGGGCATCACAACTACATTATCCTACATCTTAAAGTGACCGTGCACTCAAATTAAATCATTACTCATCCTGAAATTGAGTTTTTGTCTTCCACACTATGGAAGTCAGTGGTCTCTCACATCTGTCTGATTATCATTTTTCTTCTAAATATCTTTTGTGCACACCAGAAGAAACGCATGCAGGATTGGATCAAATTAAGGGTGAATGAGGATAATTTAAATATTCGTGTGATACATCCCTTTAAAAACACATCCTGAGAGCAGTGTGTATGAAATTAATAACTTAAACATACACATATATGTATTAATAACTCAACACTGAGAATAATAACAATAAGAGCACAATAGGAAGCGCGTGCACGCGCACTTATAGCGCGTGCCCCGATAAACCGTCAACTTAAGCAGGCAAACCTTCATAATGTACATGATCAAACATTTTAGATACCCAAAGAGTATAATTCATTAAATAATCCCAGATTAAACGCCATTCGCGCACATTGACGCCGGCTGCGTCGAGTTACATAAGGAAAAAAAGTAGCTAACCGTAACAAAGACGTGCGCGTTCACGCAAACCTGGATGAATGTTTCGTATAACTTTCAGTACATGTTAAGAATCGGTGGGAAAACAAACATTAGGAGTTTCATGCCAAATACTGACCTATAGGTCGGTTTAAAATGGGTTTGATCAAGTGAACTCCCGCCAGCGCGCGACCGTCCTGCGCTTCAGCAGCGGAAGTGACGATCGTTTCCGGAACTACAGCGCCACTGTGCGACCGGAAGGACCTCTTTTTTCTCCTTCTCTATATTTTTATTTTATTATTAAACTTTCAGAAAACAAACAATAACAATGTAGTGTAACAAACAAAAGTCAGACAAAATATAAACAGAAAGAAATTGCGGGATACATACAACAGATCTTCTTCTATTGCTCAAAAAAAGAAAACAGATTAACAGTAAGATAAAAAATAACATAATAAGGGGGACATAAACATATACACATACACATTTTGTCAACATAAAAAGTAAAGGTTCTTTACAACAGACTCATGTTAAATGTTTTCAAGGCCTTTCAGTTTAAAGTTTTGGACATTTTCGTAAAAGAAGAAAAAAGGGACTTTATATCAGAGGAAAACATTCTCAAATTGGGGTTGCATTGAACGGTTCAGGTTTTATGAAGGTTGAAATTTACCAAGAAGACAAATAAATAACACAGTATAATCAAGATTAGCATACTTAGAATGAAAATCCGGTCAAAATAATGATTGATTCTGTCATTTGTACCGAATTGTTGCAGCAGGAGAAAATTACCGTTTTTACGATTGCTAAGCAGTAGTGGGCAGAGCTGTAGTCACATGTGCAAAACTCTAACTACAGTCTCACAGCAGCAGTTCATGTGGACCAAACTCTAGCTCGTTTTCATTGCTTGAACACAGTTTTCAAAACTCTACACACTTATCCCATGACTTTAACAGAACCTGCACAACACTACAGATTTACAGCACTTTGTTTAAATGCTAACACACTGCTGTCAAAACTGGGAAAAAACAATCAAAACATAATAGTTTTCAGCCTTGTGCCTTTCAAACACTGCTGATTGCAATTTCAGCTGAAAAGTTAAGCAGGTGTCTTGTTTTAGACTTGTAGGTGAACGCACACATATATGTATATAGGTAGAGCTCAGAAAGAGATAAATGGTGGAGAATGGTGGCAGGGAGAGGGTGGATGCGTGGAGGAAGACAAAGAGCTGTTATTTCAGATGAAATAAGAGCTAAACTTATAGACATGTCATGAATGATGGTCTCTCATTGAGAGAGGAAGGGTTGAGGGTGCAACCCAATCTGCAAAGATCCACATCTGCATCTGTCATGCTAATTTTCCAGCTTTCAAACAGGTGAGAGTTTCATCCTTACAGTAAATGAAAACATAACAGGAAGTTATTTTGTACTGCAGTTATTGAACACTTTTACATACACACACACACACACACATGCACATATATTACTAATTATAAGTTTGACTGTAAAATATATTTTTTCAACAGGGCCCAAAGGCTGCCCCCAAATGGAGGACGAAACATTTTTCAGATGTGCAGGAAAATGCTATTGTTGACTTGGTGGTTGTCAACAATGCAATAAAACTGCGGTAGATTCAAGAGAGTGCTGGCTGATAATGATGTATTTAAAAATGTAAATTCTGTCAGCACAACAACTATTGCTCGAGTCCTACAGAAACACCAAGTTACAATGAAACGGCTATACACATCCGTTCGAGAGAAACGGTGAACAGGTAAAAGAGCAAAGATGCCAATATGTCCAGGTAAGACGTCTGAGGTTACGGTACATACACGGCTATACAAAATATTTACAGTAAAAAACACTAGCATTACTACAGTAAAACTATGCACTTATTGTTTTTCAGAGAGTAATGGAGATGGAAGCACAGGAAACACCACATTCATTTGTATTTATCGATGAAGCTGGATTCAACCTTGCCAAAACACGGCGCAGAGGAAGGAATGTAATCGGTCAAAGGGCCACTGTGGACCAAAGGCCAAAGGGGGGGAAATCTCACCATGTGTGCTGCAATGGCCAATGATGGTTTGCTCATACGACACAGAAAGGCTTATAGCTTTCCTAGAACAGCTCTATGCTCAGCTAGTGCCAGCAGAACAGGGGGAGTCCGTAAGAAACACACAAGTTTTTGTCATAGTTTGCGATAATGTTGCTCTTCACCACTCTGCAGCCGGCACAGATTGGTTTGCAGCACATTGCAGATTTATGGTTTTGTACCAGCCTGCATATTCACCCTTCCTCAACCCAATAGAGGAGTTTTTCTCTGCCTGGAGGTGGAAAGTGTTTGATCATCGCCCACATGAACAAATGTCTCTTTTGGAAGCCATGCATGCCGGATGTGAGGACACGAGTCCAGAGCACTGCCAGGGATGGATGAGGCACTCCAGAATGTTCTACCCCAGGTGCATGAGAGAGAACATTAGATGTGACGTTGATGAAATCTGTGGCTGATGCTACAGAGAGGCAGGATTAGCCCTTCAATTGTTCAATTTACTGTATGTACTTTTAGTTTCCACCTTGTTTTTCTCATTACTGTAATTCCGTACTATACTGTGAAGGATACTATTCGGAAATCCATTGCCGCTTGTATATATATATTCTTTCATTTTTCTTATTTGTACCTATATTATTTTCTTTGTCTTAATTTTCATATGTTTCTTTGTCTTATTTTTCAAATGTTCTTCTCCCTTTCTTATTTGAATGATTTGTAAATAGTGATTTATAATCAAGTTAGGGATTTTTATTAATTAAAACCTTTCTTTACTCTTCTGTGTTTTTCCATCGAGTAAGGATGAATATTGTCAGCACTTCTCAACAGATAGAGACTGTTATCAGAATGTTTTGGTTTATAGTTGGAGCCTAAGCCGAGTTCAGCCTTGGAGAAGCTGTATGTGTGTGTGTTAATATGGTCAGTATTGGTGAGGTGATTAACTGGCACCAGAAAACTTGTTCTCGACAAGCGACGTCACGAACCCGTCAACCACGTGATCAATGAAGATATGCTTCAGACTGTCTGCTCTTGTGTGGAAAATTACTAGTTTTGTTTTTCGTTCTTTCTTTCTTTCTTTCTTTCTTTCTTAGCCAATCAGGATCATTTAAACGTCATCATTGACGTAGTTAGCACCCTCTGTTAGAGTATAATTGCTGTAACAATGTTATTGTAAGTGGGGCGGCCTACGAACTCCTTGTGAGACCTGAAGCTTCTGCTGATGAAACTGCAAACTAAACTTCACTAAAATTTCTTCTATTGACTGCACTTCTGACTCCTGGTCTTCATTCAACATATCTGGTCCTCGGGTCTTAACTGTAAATTCCCCTACAACTGTAATACAGACTATTCAAGCAAACTGCTGATTTTCATTTACCTTGAATTGTTCTAAAAATTAAAATACTGTAAATCATCTGAAAGAATGTCACTCTGTTCTTTGAAGAAAATATTACTTTGTATGAAGTCACTGAAATTGTTCAAACTGTAAAGAAAAGTTAGTATTTTCTGTATTGGTGTTTGACGCAAGTGTTTTTACTCTGAGTGTGTTCTGAGTAACAGTGTGTGTTATCTCAGCGAGGGTTGTGCTGTGTATGTGTTTGTCTCAGTGAGGGTTGTGAACAGTGTTTGGCTGCATGAGCTGTTTTGAGGCATGTGTTAAAAGTTGTGTTGTTGGAATGGGTTTTGCAGGTGATGTGAACTGTTCAGCTCAAGTGACTGTTGGTATTGCAGACTGTAGATAGAGTTTTGCACGTTACTCCAGTTGTGCTCACTGTCATTTAGCAATCGTAAAAAAACTAACACGGTAACTTCTGACCATAGCGATAATGGGCGACGATAATACAGATGTAGAATTGATTCTTCTTTAATATTACAAAAAGAACATAAAGAAGAGAAATTTTCAGAACACCTGCTCAAATTATAAAGGTAATATCTATGAACAATTCAAGTATGGATTGAAAGTGTGTGAGGAAAAGTCCACACTCACTCACGGACACACACACACACACACACACACACACACACACACACACACACACACACACACACACACACACACACACACACACACACACACACACACACACACACACACACACACACACACACACACACACACACACACACACACACACACACACACACACACACACACACACACACACACACACACACACACACACACTCTATCTCTCTCTCTCTCACACACACACACTCTCTCTTTCTCACACACACACCACACATAAATGTAAATGCAATTTGTTTATATTTTTTAATGTAATATAGTAATCAGAGTTTAAAAAAAATGCATGTTATGCTATCAAGTTTAAAATAAATATTTAAAAATATATATACTGTAATTTGTATCGAGTTTTATTAAAGCAGAGACAAACCAAATACAAATTAAAATTTATTTAAATAATTTAAAACGTAAAAAAATAAATTTCTGGATTAAAATAGTAATTTACAGATTACATGGCTGATTAGTTAATGGTACGCGGAAGCGGAAATTGTCAGATCTCTATATCATGTAAATGGACTTGAGACCCGATCAGTGGATCGCGGCTGCTGTCGATCCTCATATCGTACAGATTTTGAACGTCACCGCGCGCGGCGCCAGAACGAGGAATAATAATCGAGCCAAGAGAGAAGCGCTTCCTGCGAGACTCAGCGATGGATGTCAGTCCTGTTAAAGCGCTCGGCGTCGCCTGCGCACTGCTTTTGTTCAGCGAGTCGGTTGTGTGTGACAGTGCGAACGGGAGGAAGGAGCAGGAGTGTTATAATTATGCCGGTGGACACGTTTATCCCGGAGACTATCTGCGCGCTCCCGTCTCTGATCATTCCTTGCATCTGAGCAAAGCCAAAAGTGAGTTTCGCGCATCTGTGCGCGTGAACAGCGCGTGCGTTCGGAGTGCATGAGGGTTACTAACAAATATGAGCTGAAATATACTTAAATGCAACGTTATTTTGCATGCATATCTTACAAATGTCATCACTCACTACTATTAGCCTGTTAGCTTTCTCTATTAGTTGATAAATATATGCCTTTAATTGCAATCAAACTTATTTTGAGTTGCATAAATTATATATTTTGTCTGTTCACTTCATGCATAATCAGTGCGAGTAATTCACTTCAGCGTTTGGGTCATTAATATGTGCGGATCTGGTATATTTGTGTTTTTAAGGACACGTCATGGTTTCATTCTTGGATCGGAGACAATGTTTTTTTGCGTCATGCATCGGGAACCCTGTCGTTCATGCATATGCATCAGATCATAGATGTGCGTTGATAATATTGTGCTGATTGTTTCTTCTGTAGTTTCAAAAGCAGCTCCACACTGGGAAGGAACAGCTGTGATCAATGGAGAGTTTAAGGAGCTTAAACTGTCAGATTACAGAGGAAAATACCTGATTTTCTTCTTTTACCCTCTGGACTTGTGAGTGTGCTTTCACTACAAAACCTGGCAATCTTTAAGAGTTCTGAATGCATTCAACATAATGTTTTAAATTGATATTACCTCAATTCAGCTGTAATCACAGGAATAAATGACACTTTACTATATATTCACATAGAAAACAGCTGTTTTACACTGATATAATATTACACTGTTTTACTGTATTTATCATCTAATTAATTCAGCTTTAATCTCAGGAATAAATGACACTTTACTATATATTCACAGAAAACAGCTGTTTTACACTGATATAATATTACACTGTTTTACTGTATTATACACATAGAAATATTATAATTTCAAGTGTATTTACTGCAGAAGAGACTCTTTCAAAACTATTATTCTGGAATAATGTAAAGAGTTTCTCATGAATTGATTTCACAGCTGTGTGATTGATTGTTGTGATTGTGTTGTTGATCCACAGCACGTTTGTGTGTCCCACTGAGATCATCGCCTTCAGTGATCGCGTGCACGAGTTCCAGGACATCAACGCTGAGGTGGTCGCTTGCTCGGTGGACTCTCAGTTTACACACCTGGCCTGGTTAGACCACACACACTCTCTGGATCTACATATGCATTTAAACCTGGAATGTAAGAGGATAGAGTTGCATGTATAATATCTTTGACTCATTGCTGGTGCTTCTCTTCATCAGGATCAACACACCCAGAAAACAAGGAGGTCTCGGACCAATGAAAATCCCTCTCCTGTCTGACGTCAATCACCAGATATCCAAGGATTATGGCGTCTTTCTGGAGGATCAGGGACACACACTCAGGTGCTGAAACCAGGCCTTGCATGCTTGTTTTTATGTTTATTTTTTATTTTTTACGACTGATAATTTAATTGTGGCTGATACATGGCCTTTCGCACATTTAAAATTCAGTGAACAGGTTTGGATTACTTTCGTTCTGGGACCTTTTACAGTGAATATCAGGAATCTGATTTGTATGTTGATTTAAATTTGCTGCCATATTAGATGTGCTCTGGAAGAAGACCTGTAAAATTGTTCATAACAGTCATATATCAATGAAAAGGTCTCTACTGGCAGAATACAAGCATGTTTGTTTCAGTTAGAGATAAATCTACACCAATTATTGGTATGCAAAGTCCCACGGACGCACGAGTAAAGCTTTTGCGTTTAACGTTTTTGTTCGTGACTTTGCCACACGTTGCTAAACCACAGTAGATGAAATATCTCATAAATCAAATGATTTCATGACACAATGTTATCACACTTCTTGTTGAGTGACTCATCAGAAGCTTTGAATCTTGCATGTCTGTGGAAGTGTGTTAATTGTCTGCTGTGTTTCAGGGGTCTCTTCATCATCGATGATAAAGGGGTTCTGCGTCAGATCACCATGAATGATCTGCCGGTGGGTCGATCCGTCGACGAGACGCTGCGACTCGTTCAGGCCTTCCAGTACACAGACAAACATGGAGAAGGTGCGTCTTTAACACTTTACCTTCTTTTTAAAGCTCTAGTTATATCTGACACACTCTTGTTTTATGTCTTTCAAACTTTAATCTGAATGAGCTTCCCTGTCTCTAACAGTAGAGAGTGGTGCTTGCAACATCAAGGTCATGGGTTTGATTCCCAGGGAAAGCAAGAACTGATTAGAATGTCAATGTGTTTCATTAAAAGCATGAATGTGAATGTAGATTATTATTAACTAAATAATATTATATTAAAGTATTTAAAAATCTTTTTCAATAATTGAAATGCAGCTGAAATTAAATCTAAAAATATAAGACGAAAAACATAAAAGCTTAAATTTGGAACATTGCTTAAAATAAATGTTTAAAGTACTAAAATGACGACGTTAAAGCTGTATAGAAATGTGTAAAAAAGACAAATGCAAACAGCGACATTACTAAAACTTAAATTATAGATGAAATGTATAAATAAAAGCACATCTAAAATTGTAATACTAAAATATCACTAGTTCAAAAGAGCGATCAGATTACCGTAAGTTTATTATTATAATATCTACACATTTATTTCTAGTAGTTGTGCTCTGGTAGCCAATGACCAAAATGTGAAGTTCGGCTCAGAAATGTGTGACTGGATTTATTCTGAATTTAAAGGAATATTTAAAATAAAGTAGTATTTAAATATTTACATGACTAAAGTGTTTAAATTAAGAGAGGATATTCTTTAAATGCATGGCATGTTAGTAGATTTAAATTTCTTTTCCAATTTTTATATATTGAATGTGGAAATGAAGATTCACCATCTCGTGCATTTATCAGACGCTTTTATCCAAAGCATTCAAGAAACACATTGACTTTCTAATCAGTTCTTGCTTTCCCTGGGACTCGAACCCATGACCTGGGTGTTGTAAGCACCGCTCTCTACTGTAAGAGACACAGGAAAGCTCTTAATTGTATTGAATTGATTACTCTGCAAACACTAAGTTGTCCAACCAAGAATCCATTTGAGAGTTTATCTCTATTTGCATCATCACTCGCCATCATGACGTTAAACATCAACCAACCCAAACGTTAAAATACAAATACAGTAATACCTCGGTTTACGAGTTTAATTCGTTCCAAGAGCGAGCTCGTAAACCAAAATGCTCGTACACCAAAACAAATTTCCCTATAAGAATGCACTAAAAATCAATTAATTCGTTCCACACGACCACAAATGCCCATTTTAAATATTTTTGGGGTTTTACGCTATTAATTGCAGTTAAAATTGTAACCATTAAGATCTCATATAAATACTAATTAATAATTGACAATTAAACTCTAAAAATACTTGACAATTTACTGTAATGCACTTCAGGTTTGAGCAGCCTGCCTGGAGGAGAGAGAGGAGGGAGGAGGGGGGAGCGGGGAAAGCAAGGATGAGTGCAAATGAGTGAATTTATTATAATAGTGCAGAAAACAAACAAAGTGATAATCCAGAGTTAAAGTCGTGGAACATGGGAGCCGCGAACGAAAGTGGGGATATAGGCAGATGATATGAAAATCAGGTGTTCAGTGACCATACACACACAGGCAGAACTAGGAGACACTGAATTCATGAACCGTGACAGTTACTGTTAGAGGTACTGTACGTGTATATTTCACTACGTGAACAATAGCGATCACAATTAATTAATGTTAACAACAGGAGGTAAAACCGCTGTAAATCACTTATAAAATGCACTGTGGTGAATGAGTGAAGGGGTTATAAAGGGGTTGGAACCGCGTGACTGTGTTATGAGAGGCTGTGTTTAGGATATTTCCAGTAAAAATGTGCGCGACTATGCTGAGCGTTAGGACTTTTCCACACAAAAATGCGCCTGGATGAGGGAAATTTTTCTCGTACACTGATACAATGCTCGTACACCGATTTGCTCGTATACCAAGTCGCTCGTAAACCGAGGTATTACTGTATCTTCTATTAAACTTGAATAAGTATGTGTGTGTGCTTTACTGACTCTGTCTCTCTGATATCAGTGTGTCCCGCTGGATGGAAGCCTGGCAGTGATACGGTAAGACGTGACTCTGATTTCCCTGCGCATGCGTGTGTGTTTCTCTCTCTCTCTCTTTACACAGCGTCTCTCTCTCTCTCTCTCTCTCTCTCTACACAGATTATCCCAGACCCCGCAGGAAAACTCAAGTACTTTGATAAACTCCAATGAGGATTTTGTTCTGGTTTCTGTGTCCAAAGTGCAGAATAAAAGGAGGGTTTTGATAAACGTGCCGTCCGTTTCATCCCTGCGACGTGTGTCTGATTGTTCTCATGCCTGTAAAAGAACCGGTTTCTCATGCCTTAGAAACAAACACGACATTTTGGGGTGAAACATCACAGTACGGTCTGGTTTGTTGACTTTAGTTAATGCATTACCAACACTAACCTTTGTTTAATGTTAGTTAATCATTAATGATAACTTTGGGTATTGAAAATGCATTAAGTGCTAAGATTAATAAAAGTCTTATCAGTTCATGTTATTTTCAGTTCAACAATGTTTGTGTTGGGGTTATTATAGTGAACTAAAACCATGAAGTTTGACTGAAAATAAATGTTTCCTAGTTTTAACTTTTTATATTTCAGCTGATTACCAAAGAAACATTTTTTATTTAGTTGAACTTGATGTTCAAAACTATCTGAAATTAAAATTGAAAATGGAAAATATAAACTCTAATACTAAAAATGATAATGTTGTAAATCTATCAGTGTCTGAAATGCAAATGAAGTTCAGTAGTTGAAATCGTCAGCCTGGGAAGTTTGGGAAGCGGATCTGGATGGGATCCGTCCGACACTAGAGGGGGATGTGGGGCAGTTTTTGAATCCTGTCGGCAAAACAGAAACTAAACCCGTTTTTTCTGAAACTAAAGCAAATCATTAGTGTGATTCTTTGCAGCTGCTGGAATTACAATTCATTCCAGACGAGCCGAGTCTCAATCATGAGTGTTGAATGATTAAACGGGAAACATTTGATTGTTGGCTTTCTTTTTCACTTAATTTTTATAGTATTTTCAGCCTTCATTCTGCCCCTCTCACTGAAATGATCAGTTTTAACGCCATTGATAAAAGTTTTCACTGTTATAAGGTTGGTATATGTGCATCTTCTGAAAGACTGCAAAATCTCCAGATCAAAACAAAGGAAGGAGAAGCAGAAACGAGAGAGAGAAACATTGTTTACGCACATGTAAAAGCGTAATCAACATTAAACGCCACATAAATCAAAATGTCTGATGTTACTGATTGAAACCAGAAACTGATGGGGAAAGACTTCCTTTAATGCTTGTCAGTAAATGTCACCCGTATGATTTGCTAACATCATTGCGTAGGAAACTGTATCAAGCCAACTCACGATTGCATTAACAGACAAAGCATTATGAAATCACTTATGTGCGCTTTAAGCGGCTGCTGTCAGATCCAGTACAGTTGCTGCTTCATCTGTCAATTAAAGGTTCTCTCGATTACAAAATAAAATGCTCCGAACAAACATGTGACCCAGAACGCCATTAAAATAAGCCATGGGGATCTCCTGAAGTCTGAACAGACACACAAATCAGCGGTTCAAACTGGACGCGTTCACGCTTTCACTCACATCCAGTGTTGTCCAGTAAATGTGCAATTTGCATATGCAAATGTTTACCCTTGTGATGTCACAGATCCTCAAAACGAGCCATTGATGAAATGAATGCTTGGTTTATGAGGAAGAGGATGTTTTAATGGTGCAAACTCCTCTTGCATGTCAGTTTCTCATGTTATCTCTTTAAGGAAATGCCTCTTCTGCAGCTGCTATAATACACTGTTAAACTCAGATAAGGCTTTTATTTGACCCCGTCCCAGACAGATGTTAAGGCCAAAGTGCAAACATATGAACTGTCAGATGATAAAGGTGAAATCGCAAAGGCCAAACAAATAACTCATGGATATTTCTAGAAAATTTGTTTTATGCCTAATTTTCCTTAAATAAAATCAATAAGTGTTAATAAACTAACACCACTAAGCACTAATTACTATATGAGTCTTGGAAATTCACTGGTCATGAGGTTCAGCAACCCTCTAATACTTATAATGTATTTATAATGCTTTCGTGTATCTAACAGTAGAGAGTGGCGCTTGCAACATCAAGGTCATGGGTTCAATTCCCAGGGAAAGCAAGAACTGATTAGAATGTCAATGTGTTTTTTGAATGCGATGATAAAAGCAGCTGATAAATGCATGAATGTGAGTGTAAACAATGTAGGAAAAAACTTCAGCCAATGTTTTGCAGTGTTTGAATGGCTTTTCAGACTGACTGCACCAAACAAACGGCTGAATTTATTGTAGGGGAATTTACAGTTAAGACCCGAGGACCAGATATGTTGAATGAAGACCAGGAGTCAGAAGTGCAGTCAATAGAAGAAATTTTAGTGAAGTTTAGTTTGCAGTTTCATCAGCAGAAGCCAGCTTCAAGTCTCACAAGGAGTTCGTAGGCCGCCCCCCATACAATAACATTGTTACAGCAATTATACTCTAACAGAGGGTGCTAACTACGTCAATGATGACGTTTAAATGATCCTGATTGGCTAAGAAAGAAAGAAAAAAGGAAAAACAAAACTAGTAATTTTCCACACAAGAGCAGACAGTCTGAAGCATATCTTCGTTGATCACATGGTTGACGGTTCGTGACGTGGCTTGTCGAGAACAGCAAGTCATTCCGTCTCCTGATGGTGCCAGTTAATCACCTCACCAATACAGACCATATGAACGCACACACACAAATACACAGCTTCTCCAAGGCTGAACTCGGCTCAGGCTCCAACTATAAACCAAAACATTCTGATAACATGCTCTATCTGGTGAGACGTGCAGACAATATTCATCCTTACTCGATGGAAAAATACAGAAGAGTAAAGAAAGGTTTTAATTAATAAAAATCCCTAACTTGATTATAAATCACTCTTTACAAATCATTCAAATAAGAAAGGGAAAAGAACATATGAAAAATAAGACAAAGAAACATATGAAAATTAAGACAAAGAAAAGAATATAGGTACAAATAAGAAAAATGAAAGAATATATATACAAGCGGCAATGGATTTCCGAATAGTATCCTTCATTATATTCAAATGGTTTGTCTTTTGTTTTTGTAGCGCTGTTAACATTTTTTTATAGATGATAATAGTCCTTTATGAATCTCAAAATAGCAGAAAGATTGATCAGTTTCCATTTGCTCTACTTTAGTCGGCTGTGTTTTGGTTCATGCAGCAAAGGTCAGTCACATGTTTGGGTCAAAGGTGTGGTGCGAAAACTCCAGAAAGTTTTCCACTGCAAAATCCTGCCAGTGTCAATGGAAAAATCAGTTACTCAGGAAATTAGCCATTAATATTATCCAATTGCAAGTGTAAACATTTTCTCAACATTCGCACCTGTTTGTTTTTAAGAATTGTTTGCATAATGCATATAAAAAAGATATTTGCATAAATCCTGCAATATCCCTGAAGATGATGAAATGTCTGAGTTTAGTCCTGCATGATGTGCTGTAACGGTAGTTTCCATCAAACCAACCGTAAGTCAGGTTGTGTTGACAACAAACAAGAGCTCGTCATGCAAAATACAGACACAAACTCATGGCAAAACAGCCATGAACCTCCTCGTGCACATTAGCCTTGATTTATGAAAGGGTTGCATGTATAAAATCTAAATATTGTCTTTTTAAACAAATTTTTATATGGGTGTTTATACGCTTTTGCAGATTTCCCTCAACCGTCATTCATTTTCATGCTTTAATTTCAGTTATAAAGTCATGATGTTTAGAAAGAAATGAGTTTATGATTATGAGTTGACGTTTTAGGCTTTGAATTAACCTTTTACTGACTGATATTTGACTTTTTGTCGAGTAAATATTACGTAAAATAGGTATTTATTTTAGTGCACTGCACATTTAGCTTTTCTCTCATTTAAAGAGTGTTCATATATATATTTATCAGCATTAAACTTTGCAATCTGCTCTTTAGATATGGCATGACTATTCATTTTTACATATAGGCCTACCTGTAATTCAGAATTAATATAATCGTCAGATATGAAATGTCTGTTTGTGGAATTGTAATTAAATTGAATCAGTGCAAAACTATTTTAGACTGTACAAACTAATTAATTGGTGCACTTTATTAGGTAGGAATGTTATGTATTACATGAGCCGGAGATTAAACATTAACTCATGTTGCTTTGAGTGAGCACTTTTACTCTGGGAGGAGCCGGACGGTTTCTGCCCCTCCGGAGAATCAATAAAAGAGGGAAACGTCCCGCTCTGAGCACAACTGATGCTTCATCAGAACAGCCACTGGATGCCTTTCCAAGCGGGAGAGATCCGATCTCTGACCTGTAGCTGAGGGTGACCCTCTGAGAAGCGGATGAAGAAACAAATCTTACTACGCTTCACATACCGAGGACTAGTGAGCAAAGGAAAAAAGAGTAAAAGAAGAAGAAAATGGCCAATTTTATATTGCGGAAAGCCGAGCCCAAGGACGTGTCTGACATACTGCGACTCATAAAGGTGATCAGTTCGGTTTTACACCTGATTAATGAAGTGTAACAGCAAAATACTGATGATAAAGATGTATTTTGAGCTCAAACGTTGACGTATGAAGAGTTACAGTGCTAGTTAGTAGCGATGTCAAAACAATTAATCGTGATTAATCGGATCAAAGTTTGTGAATATGCAATGGCTAGATAGATGTAACGTATATGTACATGCAATACTTGCATGTATATATCTTGCATATTCACAAACTTTTCACAAAATATAGACAATTTTTATGTGGATGCCATTAATCGCGATTAATCGATTTGACAGCACTACTAGTTAGTCATTAAAACTTTATACATTTTAACCTAAATATAAATCTTTTGTATTAGGAACTGGCTAAATTTGAGGAAATGGAAGATCAAGTTATTCTTACTGAAAAAGGTAAGTGCATTTAGAGATACAATGACTGACAGAAGTTTGGAATAATATGAATTAATTTTTTTAATGTTTTTAAAATAATGATGCTAAAAATACAGCTTTTATCTCAGGAATAAATTACGTTTTAAAATGTATTAAATTAGAAAAGAGTTATTTTAAATTGTAATAATATTTCTAATTTTTACTGATTTTATGCTTTCCTGTATGTCAATCAGTAGAGAGTGGCGCTTGCAACGCTAAGGTCATGGGTTTGACTCCCAGGGAAAGCAAGAACTGATTAGAATGTCAATGTGTTTTTTTAATGCAATGCAAGTCAGTTTGGATAAAAGCGTCTGATAAATGCATACAAATCCTATCTATTCCAAGCTTCTGAATGCCAGTGATGCAGTGACTTTCACAGTTTGCAGCTTCTGTAAGGGTCTTGTGATTGCTCTTCTGCTCCTGTAGATCTCCTGGAGGACGGTTTCGGAGATCATCCGTTCTATCACTGTATAGTGGCTGAAGTGTCTAAACAGCACCAGAGCGCCGACGGTAAGACTCAACCTGCTGCTCGAGACAAACTCTGTGATTCAATGCACAATATGTTGTGTTGTTCTGCTTTTTCACCCCCAAATAAGGTTAAAGCAAGCTTTAGTTTTTAAAGGTTTTAAATGTGTTTTTAAAGCTCCATATATGCATAATATAAATAGGAAAGACTTTTTTTTATGAGTACAGGGTGAAAAGCAACGGTCCTAGTACTGAGCCATGAGGAACTCCATATTAAACTTGTGATCGATATCTCTTCATCTACTGCTGGTCTCTGTCTCTATCCCACAGACGCTTGAATTACCAGAAATATTTCTTTGCATAATGACACAAGACTGTGTTTGGTAACACTTTGCATTGCGGTGCCCATGTTATGCCTTCAATAAACATGAAGGACATGCAGTTCATTAGCATGAAATCACCCAAAAATTAGGTTTTAGAGAGATTTTAATTATGCACACTCCAAAAAAAAAAAGATTTTCGTACTTCCAGTTCAAAACTACAAATGTTTAAACAAGTTAATGCACTGTAAAAAAAAAAGTTATGTACAATCAAATTGTATATTTAATCCATTTCAACTTAAATTACATTAAGCTGAGTTAAAAAAAAAAAAGTTACTGTATAACTTATTCTGATTAATTAAAACATATGTTTTCATAATCATTACCTTTGAATTAAGTTCGGGGGATATTTTAGTATCTTGGTATTTTGGTATATTTACTCTTTCATCCAGCATTTTTGATCCTTTTCACAAAACTTTCATGAATATTTTGTTGTATGAATATCTGAACATGTAATTTATTCAAAGAAAGAACAGAGTCTCTGCTTTTAAACACACATTTTAAACATTTTATTGTAGCTTTCATGCAGTCTGTTTTAATCAACACTTGAAAAAAGCAACATTTTGAAGAAAAAGCTGATGATCAAAACACAGAACGATGAGACCGACTCCATCAACGAATTTGTGTGTATATATATATATATATATATATATATATATATACACAGTATATTTGTACTGGAAAAACAAAAACAAATCCTAAAAAAGGATAAATATTTTTTGCAGTGTAATATAAATGTTCAAAGCAACACAATACAAGTGAAATGACTGATTCTGGAGTGACGTGACTGGTGTTTCTGCAGGGCTTGTGATGTCAATAGTCCATGTAAATCTGTTTTATCTGTGATTTTAAAGTTGCTACAAAATGTACTGAATTCTCTTGCTGCAAACAATAAAGTGATTGCACCTTTTTTTCCAGGTCATGTGATCGTTGGCTTTGCCATGTATTATTTCACCTATGACCCCTGGATTGGGAAACTGCTCTACTTGGAGGACTTCTACGTCATGAAGGAGTTTCGGGGTATGAATGTCAGATCTGACAGCAGACTGTAAGATGGATGAGACTCTGTCATGTAACGCACATTCCCTTCTGCTCAAACAGGTTTTGGAATTGGCTCTGAAATCCTGAAGAGACTGAGTCAGGTAATTTCCCCTCTATGACCTAAAGATCAACAGCATCTGTTTCAATAAGCTGCATTTCTACATTTGTGAAAAAGAAGTGCGCTTAAATGTGTCGAATGTGCACTTGTTGTATCTTACTAGTGCAATTTTGCAAACTGTACTTGAAGGTAATATAATATTAATTGATTAAAGGACCACTGAAGTGTACTCAGAGTTAACACTTTAAAAAGCACATTTTAAATCATGACGTTTTGATAATCTGTTGTCGTGCTTTAAAGATGTTTTTGATGTTTTGACGAAAATTTTAATTTTAACTGTACTGTGTTATTTGATATTACATGTAAAGTTAATATATTGAAAATGTATTTCAACAAATTACAAATACGTTTATGCAAGAAAGGACATTAAAGTATATTTTAATTTACCATAAATGCTGGTCAATACATTTTTATGACTTTATGAATATAAAGATGTTCTTACTTGGGTCAAAAAAGCACTTAAGTTCAACTTATTGCATTTAAAATAAATATAATTTATATTCATATTTTAATATTAATATAAACTAAAGCTGGCAAATACATTAAGCATGATTAATCGCATCTAAAAGTTTGTTTATATACTTTATGTATATATACATATATATATATATACACACACACACATATATACTGTACATATGTGTGTGTGTATATGTATGTGTGCACGCGTGTGCGTGAACAAACTTATATTCTCAATACATTTAAACAAGATTAATCATATGTTTGTTTGTGTGTATTTATATATATATCAACTAACTTTTCTGCTAGATGAGATTAATCACAATTAATCAATTTTACAGCATTAATTAATTCCGTGCAATCAAGCATTTAGAATTGCTTTTCCATAAAAGTCTATTAAAGTGGACTTCTTTTTCACAAGAGTATCAAAGCTCAAAGTATACACTTCTAGTTAATAATTTTCCCCAGGTTAATGATCTCACATTATACAGCCCCTCCAATCTTCAGCATGCAGGATATCTTGTACTAAATCAGTGTTCCCGATCACAGACGGCGGTCAGGACTCGGTGCAGCAGCATGCACTTCATCGTGGCCGAGTGGAACAAACCCTCCATCGACTTCTACAAGCGGCGCGGCGCCTCAGATCTCTCTCTGGAGGAAGGGTGGAGGCTCTTCAAGATCGACAAGCAGAACCTCCTCAAGATGACGATCGAGGAGTGAACCGGACAGCAGGAGCAAGTGTTGCGTTTAGTGTCTGACTGACCCTCTGGTGGAAGCATTTATGCTCCAAAACCTTTGACTCTTACCCATAATTCTATACGACTGCCCCCTTTATATGTTTTTGTAACGGCTACAAATATAAAAAGGGCTGATGAAAGTTATTCAGAAGTGTAATTTTCCTCAAAATACATCATTTTGAAAAGATGACTACGATTATATTCTTGTTTTGAGGTGAAGAGATTCAAAAGTCCCTTTGTGATTTAATAATTCATGCATCAGAGACTTATAATACAATGTAATTATATTTATAACAGTGGATATGTCATATTTACATCTCTGTATACTTAAATTTAAATTGTACTGGACAAATAAAAATAAAAGATTTGTCTTTATTCGCCCATCTTTTTAATGTTAAATATGAGAGCTGATGCTTCCCCGTTTTATGTTCACATTTACATTTAAATGTATGCATTAGGAAGACATTTGGTAGTTTTGCTTAGCAAAACTGCAGTTCCATCCCAAAAGATGAAGGCACAGACAACCATTGTTTTGTTTTTGTTTTATCATGCACGGGTCAATTTTGAGATTTGGGGCTATTTTGCTTCCACAAGATTCTTGTTTCAGACTACTGGAAAGAAAACATTCAATTTACTCTACACATCTATATGTATCTGTAAATTTCAATGAGAATACGTATCTTTAAATGCAGTGAGTTTGAGTCTCCATGTTAGTTTTATTCCTATTTATGTTGGGAGGCTGATAGTCAGGAAGGATCCCAAACAAGCAGACTAGCGGAGAAGGATAGATATTAACAGGCGTGGTAGAAGAGAGCGAGCCAAAAATAGACTCCCAGAAGAGAGCTAAAGCAGGACATGTGAGTTAAATTAGCTGGTTCTTTTAGACAAGATGATGTATGAACACATTTCAAAACAGACTGCCACGTCTAGTCAAGCCAAGTCAGCATTGTTTATGTAGCGCTTCATACAATACAGATTGTTTCATTATCATTGTTCAGCTGAAATCAGTTCAGTGTTGATTCACTTCTGTTGTGAAAACCAGCAATTATTAAATTGGTTTGTTTCATCTTTAAAGCAGTTCTGCATAAAAACAGTGATTGTCCAGCTCAGTTCAGGTCTCATCCAATAGTGTCACTGGGATCACAGGATCACAGGTTCTCCACTGACTTTCAGAGCTGAGTTGTGGTCGTGTGTAGAAGCAGTTCCACCTGATCTGATGTGGATACGAACTGGATCCGGCTGACTACGGTAACCTCGGGATAAACAGACAGACTAATATTAACGTAGATGCCGTTCTTCATACGATGGAACATCTACATCAGGTGTTATGGGAAGTGTTCCTGGTTCCAGTTGACTTAATTTATGCAGCCCAATAATCCTTTAACTGATATGAGAGATAGATATTGATAATTTTTAGTCTAGATTTAAACTAACAGAGTGTGTCTGCTTTCCAAACAAGGCGAGGAACTCTGTTCCAGATTTTGGGTGCTAAATAAGAAAAGTAAGCACTGTTTAATAGGGAGCCAGTGCAGTGTTGACAGACCCGGGCAAATATACTCATACTTTCTGGTTCTAGTAAGAACTCAAGCTGCTGTGTTTTGAACCAGCTGGAGTTTGTTTATTAAGCATGCAGGGCAAATACCCAGTAGAGCGCTACAATAATCTAGACTTGAACTCATGAACGCATTAACTAACTTTCCTGCATTTGTCTTTGAGAGCATATGTTGTAATATACATTTACATATATTTATAAGATGGAAGAATGGTAGTACAGGTGCTAGAAATGAGAGTACAGACAGTTACATCCAGAGGTTTTTGGTTAAAAAAATAAAACCTCTGTTTTTTTAGAATTAAGTCGTAGGAAATTACTTTGTCATCCATTTTTAATATCAATGCATAACATTAATTTTGGGACGTTTTGTCAGGATGAGAAGAAATATAGATCAGCATAACAGTAAAGCCATGCACAGAGTTAAAAGCAACGGTCCCAGTACTGAACCCTGAGGAACTCCATACTGAACTTGTGATCGATATCTCTTCATTTACTGCTGGTCTCTGTCTCTATCTCCATGTTAAGATCCCTATCTCAAATAATCTGCAGACTGTCAGAAGTCAATGAATGGCAAGTGAATGAGGTGTTACATATCAAGGACAATGGCCACTCTTTGATAAGGATTGATATTGGAAACAAGGGTAGAGAGCGGAGATCATTGAGAACCCTGGACAAAGCTTCTGGACAAGTCCTGGACCGTGTATGTTGACCTGCAGTGTTTGTCCTCAAATCCTGTGTCAGTCTGGGGAAAGTTGTGCTAATTCTGTATCGCTGAATAACAAAGTTCTACAACACCTAACATCGTGGCAACAGCTTGTACACAGACAAGCAGCTCTCAGTTCAGTATACAGTATAAAACATTCAGTATTATATGAAGCACTATATAAATAAAGGTCACTTGGCTTGACTAGATGTGGCAGTCTGTTTTGAAACTCACTCCTTTGCTGGAGTGTATTGCTCTTTAAGAAATGTCTCAGACATTCCTGGGAACAGAGCCAAAGAAATTACAGGTTTACTTGAGAAGCCTGTCTGTCGTTGCATATGCAGCTCCTGCAGGCATATGACACAGTTTGTTTTTTTACTCTGTAAAATAGAGATGGTTTTTCTTGGAAACCCATGTGATACAGGATCTTTCTTTCTTGAGTGTTTCAGTTTCGAAACACAGAGCTGTGAAAATAACAACACCTTCCTGCCCTGTGACGTCCGGGACGTCCTTAAACACAATTGCTTTATTTTTGTTTTTACAAAGTTTTCAACACGTCTGTAGTCTTATTTTCCAGATATAAAAAAAATGCATGAATGCTTTTGTTGGCTCAAGTGTCCTGGAAATGACTCGGTGTCCATGTCGTCAGATGAAACTCCTATAAGTCTCTCCAGAAAGAATTCCAGCTGAGGGCGGATGTGAATGAGTCAGTGTTGATCGTATCCCATTCAGAAATCCAGTCCGGCTCAGGGACCGAAACTGTAAACGGAAAAACTCTTGAGATGCTTGTTCTGAGATACAGCCTTCTGTAAACATTCAGAGATAGCGGGGCTAAAAAGAGTTTGCATGTGTGTTGTTTTGGCTTTTACGGCTCATGTACTATGATAGTGAGAATATGTATCTCACACTAGAGGAGGAAACACCTGTTTTATCCAGAGAACCAACATGAGCAAAAACATCATTTGGTGCATATGTTGATTTTTAAATAACTAATATGAAATTCTGATCATATTCTGGTCTATATAGCAGATACTTACATAAAATTAATATAAATATCAGTAGACACTCCATATCTGCTAATAAAATATCTTAGTAAGATTATATTTAAATGCTCTGTAGTTTTTATAATCATATAATTCAATGAATACAATGACGATTGAGAGATGGACAAATAAATACACTATTATTTAACATTATTTAACTATTAAAAATCATATCTAACATAAACACTTCCACTATATTCTCGACTGGCACTTTTAACAATAAAGCATTGATAATGTCACATACAATCTTTAAAGGTATTTAAAGTTATTCTGGTTTTGAAATGTCTATTTTTGCACAAAGAGCAATTGTGCATGATATGACTGACTCTGTATATAGCAATATCTAAAAGCAATATCTTTCCATTATCAAACACAATATGTTTATTCATCCAAAGAAATATGCGCACTCTGTTTGACCTGAGGAGACACACTGACAAAAATAGTATCCAGCCCCATTTAGCAACAGCATCTCTAAATCTACTGGCAAAGCATCATCAGCTTTATTGAAACAAAAATGATACATACGGAAATACACTCACCTAAAACCATCCAGTATGCGACAGTCCTGCGGGAGAAAATGCCTTGTTGATGCTAGAGTTCAGAGGTCAGAGTTCAGAGGTCAGAGGTCATGGGCCGACTGATTCAAGCTGATAGAAGAGCAACTTTGACTGAAATAACCACTCATTACAACTGAGGTTTGCAGCAAAGCATTTGTGAAGCCACAACACACACAACCTTGAGCTGATGGGCTACAACAGCAGAACACCCACCGGGTGCCACTCATCTCCACTACAAATAGGAAAAAGAGGCACAATTTGCACCAGCTCATCAAAATTGGACAGTTGAAGACTGGAAACATGTTGCTGGTCTGATGAGTCTCGATTTCTGTTGAGACATTCAGATGGTAGTGTCAGAATTTGTCATAAACATAATGAGAACATGAATCCAACATGACTTGTTACCACTGTGCAGGCTGCTGGTGGTGGTGTAATGGTGTGGGGATGTTTTCTTGGCACACTTTAGGCCCCTTAGTGCCAATTGGGAATCATATAAATGCTACGGCCTGCCTGAGCATTGTTTCTGACCATGTCCATCCCTTCATGCCCACCATGTGCCCATCCTCTGATGCTTCCAGCAGGATAATGCACCATGCCACAAAGCTTGAATCATTTCAGATTGGTTTCTTGAACATGACAATGAGTTCACGGCACTAAAATGCCCCACAGTCACCAGATCTCAACCCAATAGAGCATCTTTGGGATGTGGAGGAACGGGAGCTTCGTGTCCTGGATGTGCATCCCACAAATCTCCATCAACTGCAAGATGCTCCTATCAATATGGCCAACATTTCTAAAGAATGCTTTCAGCAGCTTGTTGAATCAATGTTAAATTACTCGTAATATTAGGGCAGTTCTGAAGGCAAAAGGGTGTTTTAGTGCACACAGTTTTTGTGTGTGTTCCTAATAATCCTTTAGGTGAGTGTATTATTTTAATGCATCCTGTTTTCAAGCAGCCTTTGAAGTCTGCAGATACTTCCTGCTCTATGCCTGTTTGGTCTCACATGTCTGTGGCGTTTCCGTGCTTGTTTCTGCAGATAATAAACACATCAGCTGTCAACATGTGGGCAAATATCACTAATTAGGTTGGATGTAAAAAGTTGTGCTAAAAAATGTAGGCTTACAATCACAAGAATTGTTAGAGAAGCTCAAGTAGAAGCTTGCGGCTGAGTTGAGCAACAGGCTTTTGTGCAATCTGTGAAAAATGTTGTTCCCGTCTCGGCTTGATTTAACGACACGGTACAAGGACTAGACAATAAATCAAAGGATTCTGCTGTCAAATCATGCTTTTATTTTAAAAATCCAATTTAAACAAATTTTTAAACGTTTATAACAGAAGGGTATGATGAAATTAAGTAGAGAAATATTTAGTGACAGTGTTTTGTGTGTCAGTGTGAGTGAGAGAAAGAGTGTGTGTGTGTGTGTGTGTGAGTGAGAGAGAATATATATATAGTGTGTATACCTATGTATGTGTTTGTGAGAGAGAGATAGAGTGTGTGAGATCTATAGTGTGTATATGTGTGTGTGTGAGAGAGTGTGTGTGTGTGTGTGTGAGAGAGAGAGAGAGAATATCTATAGTGTGTATATCTATGTATGTCTCTGTGTGTGTGTGTGTGTGTGTGTGTGAGAGAAAGAGAGAATGTCTATAGTGTGTATATCTATGTGTGTGTGTGTGTGAGAAAGAGAATATCAGTAATGTCTACATGTATGTCTGTGTGTGTGAGTGTGTGAGAGACCTTATATTAAAGAGCACCTATTATTATTTTCCCCACATTCATCTATCTTTAATGTGTGATTTTGCTGTTTGATTAGTGTGTATATGTGTGTGTGTGTGTGTGTGTGTGTGTGTGAGAGAGAGAGAGAGAATATCTATAGTGTATGTGTCTATGTATGTCTGTCTGTCTGTGCGTGTGTGTGTGTGAGAGAGAGAGAATATCTATAGTGTGTATATCTATGTATGTCTCTGTGTGTGTGTGTGTGTGTGTGTGTGTGTGTGAGAGAGAGAGAGAGAATATCTATAGTGTGTATATCTACGTATGTCTATGTGTGTGTGATAGAGCGAATATCTAGTGTGTATATCTATGTGTGTGTGTGTGTGTGTGTGTGTGTGTGAGAGAGAATATCAGTAATGTCTATATATATGTATGTCTGTGTGTGAGAGACCTTATATTAAAGAGCACCTATTATTATTTTCCCCACATTCATCTATTTTTAATGTGTGATTTTGCTGTTTGATTAGTGTGTATATATGTGTGTGTGTGTGTGTGTGTGTGAGAGAGAGAGGGAGAGAGAGAGTGTGTGTATGTGTGAGAGAAAATATAGGTAGTGTGTATATCTATGTATTTATGTCTCTGTGTGTGTGAGGGAGAGAGAGAGAGTGTGTGTATGTGTGAGAGAAAATATAGGTAGTGTGTATATCTATGTATGTATATCTATGTATGTATGTCTCTGTGTCTGTGTGTGTTTGTGAGAGGAGAGAGAGAGACTCGTCACTGTGATCTGGTTGGCTCTGGCTCTCGCTGAACTGCGGATGCAAGTGAGTCAACTCGGTACTTCCTGTTGCTGACGTCAGTGCCTCGCTTATAAATAGCGCTCGAGCTCCGCGTTCAGACAAAGCGCTTCCGGCGACGACTTCATGTAATTCTTCACTGCCAGGGTGAGAAACCCAGACTTTCTGCTGAGGGTGACCCCCTTGGAACCGAATGAAGAAACAAATCTTACTACACTTCACATACCGAGGACTAGTAAGAAAAGGAAAAAAGAGTAAAAGAAGAAAATGGACAAGTTTATATTACGAAAGGCCGAGCCCAAGGACGTGTCTGACATACTGCGACTCATAAAGGTACGAGCGGACAAACCGCGCATGCGCAGAGCATCAGCTCAATCATTATAATCGACGCTTATGAATAAAGAGAATATTTAATCGTTAACGTTGTTTTAATCAACTCTAGGAACTGGCGAAATTTGAGGAAATGGAGGAACAAGTCGTCCTGACCGAGAAAGGTATTGCGTTTGTTTTTCCAGAGTGTGATATTCGCGTGAATGATTATGGTTGTTCTAATATTTCCGGGCGGTTTGTGTTTCAGAGCTGCTCGAGGACGGTTTCGGAGATCATCCGTTTTATCACTGCGTCGTCGCTGAAGTGCCGAAAGATAAACAGTCTATAGAAGGCAAGTGTCTTTCTTCTGAAACGAACTACGCGGGTTTTTAATCTCGTGTGTGTGTGTGTGTGTGTAACATTGTTGCAGCGAGTGCTGATGGAATTGTTACACTGTATCTTCTCTGCGTCACGCGTTCGAAGTGACGTCAGCGCCGCAGAATCCGCTCGAGTTTAATCGCGCTGTTCCTCTTCAGGTTTCACAGTGGTTGGTTTCGCCATGTACTACTTCACCTATGACCCCTGGATTGGGAAGCTGCTTTATCTGGAAGACTTCTATGTAATGAAGGAGTTCAGAGGTATGATGGGATGCCACCTGGAACCGCTAAATGCAGGAGCTGCTTTGATATGGCCTTATGTAAGCTAATGTATTTATTTATTTTCAGGTTATGGGATGGGCTCTGAGATCCTGAAGATGCTGAGTGAGGTATGCATAACATTAGGGTCTTATCCAATTCAGCTCTGGAGCATGTTTATTTTTTGGTTTACAGAATAATGCATAACTGAATTTAAAAGAAGGCCTGATCTTTCCCGATACATTTATTTTGATGACCCCATATAGTATAAACTCAAAAGAAAGTTTCTTTTGAAGCTTCTATGTGGGTAAATGGAAGAAATGGTGCTCTCCTGTGTCTCAAACATTAGAGAGCAGCGCTTGCAACACCAAGGTCATGGGTTCGATCCCAGGGAAAGCAAGAACTGATTAGAATGTCAATGTTTCTTGAATGCAATGCAAGTCACTTTGGATAGAAGTGTCTGCCAAATGCAGAAATGTAAAATTATTCTTTCCATCACCTTAATAGTTGAGATCTCAAATATTTGTCCTGATATGAATCTGAACTAGTTTTATTAACTGTTCTGTGTGGTTGCAGACGGCGGTGAAGACTCGATGCAGCGGCATGCACTTCATCGTGGCCGAGTGGAACACGACATCCATCGAGTTCTACAAGCGCCGTGGAGCTTCCGATCTCTCCCACGAGGAGGGATGGCGTCTGTACGAGATCGACAAGTGCAACCTACTCAAGATGTCATCCAAGTAGACGCCAGTGCAGGAGGGAGACGTTCAGAGGAGGATTTCAACAGCAATAGAGTAGACCAGCGTTCCCCGTTCCTGGAGGCACCCCGGCACTACACATTTTCCAACTCCTCCAAATAAAAACGCACTTGTTCTCGGAGAGACCCCGAACACCCGAAGTAGAGGGGAGATGCCAAAATGTGCACTGCTGGTGTGCCTTGAGTTGGGAAGCGCTGCTGTAGATGACTATAGTTGATTCATGTATCGTTCTAAATAAAGCTTCTACTTTAAGAATGAGATTGAGTGATTGGCGTTACTGGATCGGCATCAAACACAAACCCTGGCAACACTTCCAGCTGTGTGGTTTCCAAATATAAGCTCATTCGTCTCACCTCGTTTAAAGAGCAGACAGATGTGTGTGTGTGTGTGTATGACTGCACCATAATTACCTTTAATGGCAGAGGCTTTTAAGGTCAAAACTCACTCGAACACTCCTAATGGCAGGAAATATTTCAGTCATGTGAGTGTTGGGAAACGAGTAGATGTCTGAGGTTGTTTCCACTTGCAGTTTTGCTTAAGTTTTCATAGAAAGAGGAAGTTCATAGTGTTCAGACATGCCAATCCCAGATATAAAGCTTCCTCTCAACCGGTTTTATAAATATAGTGCAAGTCAGAAATCACATCACTGTAAATATAATTTATTTTGGTACACCAGTACATTTAACACAATCCCAGTGGTTAAACTCTCTAAACGGACCACTCGCTCGTCTCTGATGATTGACAGATGAAAGAGGAAGTGGTTAGTGCAAAAGCGAGCGGACGATCCCGTATCTGCCGTGACGTGAGACCCTGAGAGGCCATGATGTACCTGTAAACAAACCACATCACACTGATTTCTGGGAAAGGAAGATTTAGTAGCACTGTGAAAAACAACACAATACACACTTCAACGTCAGTGCATGACACGGCAAAATGTTAAAGCAAGCAGCGTTAATTTTGAAGATTTACAATACAATAAAACGGTTAAAGAGACAGTTGATCCAAAAACAAAACTTCTGTCATCGTTTGCTCTCCCTCGGGTCATATGGAGGTCAAAGGTCACCATCTGTTTGATTACTGACATCCTTTAAAACCTCATGCAGGTTTGGAACGACATGAGAGAGAGTAAATGATGACAGATTCCTTTAAAGATCCCCTTTATCCCTTTTTGCTATCCCTTTAAAGCAAATCATGTGTTTTCTGACCTCATACAGTCACTAAAAAGTGAGATTTTAAAGTGGGACACTCACTTAATAAGGTCATCTGGGAATTTTATTGCCATTTAATGTTTTACGTGTGAAAAGTTTCTCAAGGCAACATGGAAAAGTTCTTGGTGTGGCTTCATAAATGTTGTGTTTAATGTTTAATATGTCGCACCTAAGCTTTGGTTTCTCCGCTGGAACTCGTTCCCGCTCGATCCTATTGAAAGAAAGTGAAGTGAGTCACAATATCTGCAGTTCTCATGATGGGAGAAACGCCAAGGTCGCTTTGGTTCCCAGGGAACTCGTACAAAACAATTTCTACCTTTTCTAAAAGAGCGTGACGAGACAGACTGACCTTGTTTGAGGCCGGTGTGTCTTTGATGAGCTTCTCCACTGCAACGTAAGCCTGAAGCGCCAGGTCGTATATGGAGTCTCCGGTGCTCTGCGTTGTGGAAAGAGCATTATTTGATGAAGCGATCGGCATGCAATAAAAATGTACACACACTGTATATGTTTGCTAACAACAAAAGGCATATGTGCAGCAACTAACAGCAGAGATTTACCAGAATACAATAAAAAACACCTTCCATTCTCCATACAAACCTTTAATTATATTCTCCAACATTGCAAACACAATTTCACTCACAGCGTAAACAATCATAACATATTCGTGAGGTCATCACGCTGTACTAGATTGCATACTTTCTTGTGTTCTGCCTGTCTTATGTGCTTTCTCAACAAATTCGGCTTCGTCCCGTCTTTTAATAACCTTCAATCCGTTATTGAATCCGCAGCGGTGCTGAGCAGAGCGTGCGTCAGAACAGGTGTGTGTGCGTGTCTAACAAGTATGCCCGCGTATTATCACCAATAAATGGCTTTAACCAGCCTTGGAATTCAGGGTTTGATTCCCGCTCCTTCCTGTATCTTTGGGTGTATAGTTTCGACATTAAAGAATCATTAATAAATCGACATTAAAGAATCGAAAATGCTGAGACAAATAGGGAGATTGGCGGTTCCACTTCAAAAACGTCGACATAATAGTATTGGCGAGTTAACCGTGCCTCGAGATAAGTGAACTCCACTGTGTGTGTATATATATATATACTTGCAACATCTTCTCTACAGTCTCTCATGTATATTTTTGTCTTGTTTTCCAGTTCAAATATCTAAACGTTCTTTAATCAATATACTATATGTTTACTTAGTTACATTTTGTTTTCTGAAAAAATTTATCAAAATTGAGTTTTTGCTTGAAACAGAAAAGAATAATAATAAATAAATGAATAAATAAAGAAAGAAAGAATCTGCCAATTTGGTCAGAAAAGTTAATTTTTCCCTCTGATACATTTATTTTTATGACCCCATACATTTTAAACTCAAAAATACTTAACTTTATCTACATTTAAGAGTGTTTAGATGTTGAAAACAAGTTACATTTTTAAATTAAGATTTTGTTGTTGTTGAGTGAATGTTTCCAATTTATAAGTTACTTGCAAAAATGTTTTGTTCAGAAAACAAAGCGTCTATTGAACGGCCCTCAATGACGAGAGTGCAATGCATTTTGGGGCAGATGGTGACCTGAGGAGTCATCGGGGTCAAAACAGCCCAAATTTGCTCTGTGCCTATTTTGGGCTGTTTTACATTTCTAACCAGTGACCCCCGCTGGCTGTTCAGGACGCATCTATCAGCATATCTGACAGATCTAATGACACCTCCCTTCAGAGAGATGCTAATCTGAAAGCATGGCGTGATGTGTGTTGACAGGGATTGAGCAGGACGAGTGTGAGGGCGAGAGATAGCGAGAGAAGTTCAGACCACTTTCCACTGCAAAGACTGTATTATTCCTATCAAAACAGACACACGGCTGATCATAAACGCAGTGTTCATGCACATCCCAGCGGGACGTTCAGTCTGTGTCCTTGGGAGTTGTTAGGAATGTGTTTTCATCTGCTGTTTTTGAACTGGGCTGATGTGGTGGAAAATTACAGATCGTAACATCGCCCTTTTCCTCCTCTCGTTTCGAGGTTGTAGCTCAAAAACACTGTCCAGATGATAACATCTCTCAACCCTACAGCCAATCAAAATAAAAGGCACACAGGACCTCGGGGAAACGCCTACCTTTGCGACGGTCACTGCCTCTTGTGGATAATACATGGACGCTCCCACTGCCATTAGACCAGCAGGGTAGATCACTCTCTTCAGCCGGGAGCCTTCAAGCGCAAAATAAAGTTTAAAGAAGGTTGGAGGCCAGTTGCATTTTATTCACTTGTTACATTTGTAAAATAAAGCTCTGTTTATCAAACCATTCTGAAAGCAAAATGCATCCGTTTCCACAGAAATATGAAGCAGTACAACTGTCTTCAACACTGATAACAATCATAAATGTTACTTGATCATCTTTAATCACAGGTATAAATTACACTTTACTATATATTCACATAGAAAACAGCTGTTTTACACTGATATAATATTACACTGTTTTACTGTATTTATCATCTAATAAATTCAGCTTTAATCACAGGAATAAATGACATTTTACTATATATTTACATAGAAAACTGCTGTTTTACACTGATATAATATTACACTGTTTTACTGTATTTATCATCTAATAAATTCAGCTTTAATCACAGGAATAAATGACATTTTACTATATATTCACATATAAAACAGCTGTTTTACACTGATATAATATTACACTGTTTTACTGTATCATCTAATAAATTCAGCTTTAATCACAGGAATAAATGACATTTTACTATATATTTACATAGAAAACAGCTGTTTTACACTGATATAATATTACACTGTTTTACTGTATTTATCATCTAATAAATTCAGCTTTAATCACAGGAATAAATGACATTTTACTATATATTCACATAGAAAACAGCTGTTTTACACTGATATAATATTACACTGTTTTAAGGTATTTATCATCTAATAAATTCAGCTTTAATCACAGGAATAAATGACATTTTACTATATATTTACATAGAAAACAGCTGTTTTACACTGATATAATATTACACTGTTTTACTGTATTTATCATCTAATAAATTCAGCTTTAATCACAGGAATAAATGACATTTTACTATATATTTACATAGAAAACTGCTGTTTTACACTGATATAATATTACACTGTTTTACTGTATTTATCATCTAATAAATTCAGCTTTAATCACAGGAATAAATGACATTTTACTATATATTTACATAGAAAACAGCTGTTTTACACTGATATAATATTACACTGTTTTACTGTATTTATCATCTAATAAATTCAGCTTTAATCACAGGAATAAATGACACTTTACTATATATTCACATAGAAAACAGCTGTTTTACACTGATATAATATTACACTTTTACTGTATTCATCATCTAATAAATTCAGCTTTAATCACAGGAATAAATGACACTTTACTATATATTCACATAGAAAACAGCTGT
Organism: Rhodeus uyekii; assembly: GCA_037043235.1. Lineage (NCBI taxonomy): Eukaryota > Metazoa > Chordata > Actinopteri > Cypriniformes > Acheilognathidae > Rhodeus > Rhodeus uyekii. The sequence continues at coordinate 4,101,484 of JAWRVZ010000046.1, forward strand.
TTTACACTAATATAATATTTCACAATTTTATTGTACTTTTGATCAAATAAATGCAGCTTTGTTGAGCAGTAGACATAAGAAAATTATGAACGGTTGTGTATTTTAAATATCAGTCCAATAAAATGTCCCCTACCTCTTCCGAGGAAAAGGCCCAGGATCCCAGCAAAGCCGATGATTCCGGCTCTGGGGTAAAACTCAGGCGGAGGGTTCTTCAAGTAGGCATAACCGTCTGGATTACAGTGCAGAAGATTCACATCACTGATGTAAGTTTATTGAATAAGTAAAAATGCATGTTTCCTTTGTGCAGGCGAGTGTTCGCTTACTCTGCCCAAACTGTACAGTGCCGTCAACCTTGGGTTTCACCGTTCCATAGACGCCCTGCGATGCAGAAATGAGAAATGAGTGTCACTAGTTGCTTTTACTGTAGTAGAATCACTGTGAAAATTAAAGCGAGTAAGACCAAATATATGTGTACAGTGTAATGCATTATAAAAGTGATTTTTAATGCATTAATTATGCTTTAATGCACCTTATAATGCATTATATGGCCTCATGAATAATTGCAACCACAGTTATAATGCTTCTCTGTTTATTGCTACACTAGAAAGTATAAAGCATTAAAACACAACTGATTTCAGCCATAATAAGGAATTTGCAAATATTATAATGCATTATAATTATTTATAAAAATACAACAATAGTTTTATAATGCATTTCACATAAGTGACATGACATAATTCTCATTTCTGCCTGAACTATGTCTTGTGAACTTCTGTAGAGTCCAAAAGGTTTATTACCGTACTTTACAGCGTCTAAGGTTACATTGTGATATTTGCTAAATGCGCCTCCTGGGCAAATTTTTATCATCAGCCCGTAATAAACCCGTAATGCATGACCGACAGAGATATAAGAGTCTATATGTCAGCGATCAGACGTCTGCTATATGTGCCCTAAGAGATAAGAAAATATTTCTGATATATAGAGGAGAATTTGAATATGCAAAAGTGAAGCACTTGAGCAAACTGAGGACATCTATTAAATAAACGAATGAAACAAAATGGGAGGGTAATGGGACAGAAGGCTGAAATGCTTTTGTTAACTAAAACTTCCAATTTAAATTAAATACAAATTTGATCAGGATTGGAAATTACTAATTTTGCACTGGGAACCAATTGAGGTTGAAGTTGAAATCTTAAAAAATAAAGCTAAATAGAAATAAAGACAATCACCTTAAATTACTAAAATGAAAATATTCCTAAATACTGTAATCCTGTGTCACAGTTAAAATAACATCTAAATAAGTGATAATTAAATATTGTTGAATTGCATTGTTTTAAGCAAATCAGTGGCATTGTTATAGACGTGATTCGTGTGGCTTTAGCGTCGACAGATGGATTGCAAAACAATGACTGTTTTCAAACAGGTCTCGCTGTACGTAATTAGTTCGAAAGAGAGAGTCCCGGCCCAAAATCCCTCCGTTGGGTGAGGCAGGGGTTAAAGTGCTGACATATTTCAGGAGGTCAAGCTGAACTTCTGCTTTCAGATGTGGGTCAGTGTGTCCTTTCCTCCTCATGTGGTTTATGCCAAATAAAAGCATGTATTTAAGGGAGGGCAGGACTGGCAACGAGTCAAACGCTCTATCAGCTGCTGTAAAGTGCCGCGTCTGCAGGCCTCATGATATCGCATAAGACTACACTCCCTCTTTGTGCTGTTGGTGGACGCTCTTTATTCACACACGGTACAGTCTTTACATTTATCAGATGCTTTTATTCAATATAGTGTTGAAAAGAGTACGCTGATTTCCAGGAGACTTTCGAAGTGCAGATCTGTGCGCACTTTAACACTAATACTAACCAATAAACATTGCGCTTTGGAGGAGGATTCGATCCAGAACTACAAACACGAGTAAAAAGTGTTAAAAAACTACAAACATGGCGGATTTGCGTGAGCGAGAAGTTTAGATAAAGGGGTTTGAGTGATTAAAAATCAACCTTCTGCTACACACTCAAAACTACGCACTTTTTCTTCACCAAAAGAGTACACACTTGTAGGGCATAGTATAAGCAGGCAATACAGATTAAAGAGTTGTGTTTCTCCACATGCATAGTTTATTTGAAAGTGTGTGCCTTACATTGTAAGTCAAATCAACCGAATTGCTGAGACTGTCGCCTTTAACGATCTCACAGTCTTCGGATTGATGGCCATTGTTTATGTTCCTCGATACCTGAATTAAGTGTGAATGCAAACCTCCCTTTGTCTCTATGATAATGAGTTTTTAAGAGTTGTATAGATGTTTTGATTGGATTAGGATTGGTGAAACTGTATACCTCGTTTCCATGCTTTGTTTGTCTCCATTTCTAAGCGCTGGCCTCTAAATGTATATAAACTCCACTGGGATTTTGGTTTTTGGACTGCTGAAAATACAGCCAAGTCTCGTGGTCTTCACTTTTGAGATTCCCAACAAGAGTTCAAACAAGTATCTGTAAATGTATGCATGTGTTTTTTTTTCTTTTTTTTATGTTACTTTATTTCTTTTATTTTTTTTTATTTAGTTATTTTTATTGTCTTTGCTATTTATTATTAATGTAACCATATTGTAATTTAACTACCATAGTTGTCATTATTATTGTCATCGATGCCTTAATTACGGTATGTATGTCTAGACTATTTGGTTGTTCAGTTATTAGGCGGAAAGGGTTATTGGGGGAAAAAAAAGAAAAGTACAACCTTCAATGTATGGAAATCTCTGTCAAAGCTTTGAAAATTTGTAAATAAAATATATATATATATATATATATATATATATATAAACAAGAGTTTAATCCTCATTAAAGTTATTCAGTCAAAAGTGATTTCTCTCTGTGTTTTGTTGTTTGAGTAACATTAATGACACAGATGGCAGCAGGAATATTAGGCTGCTGTCACTTTAAGATCTAATACACTGATACACGTTTTCTTTCTCAGCTGTTTATGTTCACTATGTTTACGAGGATACTCACAATACAGCCAATTTCAAGCTTTCCTGCAGTTCAAACATTAGAGTGGCGCTTGCAACGCCAAGGTCATGGGTTCGATTCCCAGGGAAAGCAAGAACTGATTTGAAAGTCAATGTGTTTCTTGAATGCAATGCAACTCACTTTGGATAAAAGCACTTACTGTTTGAGCCACAGGAAAGCCTGTAGTGAAGCTTGTATTTATGCATCACTAGTTAAAAAAGAAATGAAAACGGCGTGTAAATGCATGACTTATAATTCAACACCACAGCTCTGACTGGAATGAGCAAAAGCGAGAGTGTTTGAAACAGTCATTGTTAATGCAATTGATTTTGGTACTTTTCTTTCACTTATAAAGACAAATGTAAGGAATCTGGGGCACGTAGAGCAGAAATCTGTTCTTCGCACAAGCAAACAGAACGGCTTTATGTTCAGAAGATGCTGCCAACTATTTAAAAAACAGTATGTGAAACCCCTTCCATGCTTCGTTCTTGTTGCATAACCTCAAGGTATTTAGTGTGCGGTCAGCTACTCGATCTGGGGGCGTGATGACGTGTGCAAGTGCTCATGGGTACCTGGACCTTCTGTGTGGCCGAACTGGCCGTTTGCTGGACGCGGATCAACCCACCAGCAACCAGGACCAGACGGCAAAATCAACCGCAATCAGGAACCAAATCAGCAGCATGAATTTCAATTGATTATAAATCACAAGGTAAAGAGTCACAGATTATAGGAATATTCATTTACATTCAGAAACTAGTGCAACATATTCGACGGCTCTATAAAGTATTTACAAGTGGAAACCCCTGAGACAGAAAATGATCTAAAGAATTACTAAAAACAAACAAGAATCATGTTCTCCATGTATGAACCTGATGAAAGTTTTGAATCGATCACACATGATTTGTGTTTGTTTTTACAATCTGAGGGATTGTTTATTATTCTCTGTGGACAGCAGGTCACAGATGCCGCACATTCAAAACACCGTGACCAGCTTTTAAATGACTTCTATAGAGAATAATAGGGGGAAGTTTTGTTTTTCTGTGCCTATTAAACGAAAAGCTTTCAAATGGACACATTTTAGTAGCTCAAAATCTCTAGTTCAGGCAACAAAAGTAAAAAACAAAGTGAATTTCGAGTGTTTAGAAATAGACTTCATAGACTGAATTCTTAGTCAATTCGATTTTAGATATTTGTAGATTTATTCATTTTCGTTTTAGCTCTACAACCTTTTTCAGTAACACTTTACAGCATTTATTAGTCTTAAACACAGTTTAATTAGTCACAATTAGTCTTAAACGACAAGTTTAGTCTTAAACACACTATTAAAATCAAATGTTGTATTTGTTAACATTAATTCTAACCTTAAAGATTGACAAATACAACAACAAATGTATTGCTCATGGTTTATGTTAGTTAATACATTAATGTTCACTAATGAGACCTTATTGTAAAGTGTTACCAATTTTTCTACTAATATTATAATCTAGTATGAGTGTTATAAATTATTTTAGTTGAGTCGAACATGTTTGCATCTCATATCATCCAAAAATCAAACGCAGTAATAGAAAAATACAACATTCATATTAATAATAATATTGCATTGACATTTATTTAAAAGAAAAAAATACTTGAAAATATAGTGAAATTTCATCACAAAATTAACACTATTATATATGTACATGTTAATCATGTTGCACATGATTTAATTATTGTAGTGAGTGTTTGAAGAGCATTTTTGGTGTTCTTAATAATAATAATTAGGATCATAATCTGTCATGAAATGAAGAGATGAAGCAATAGAGCAAAAGAAAAGCCATGCAGAGCAGATTAACCATCATGCTGCGACTACAGCGCAGCGTTTAATGCTTAAATATACAAGTGCAATCAGTTTTAATAATAATAATGCAAATATGTTTGATCTGTATGTAAGGTCAATACTCTCTGCTGTTGTAGGAGTAGGACAGAGACGCCTGACGAGCTGGATTACAGGTGTGTGTGTGTGTGTGTGTGTGTGTGTGAGTGTGTGTGTGTGTGTGTGTGAGTATGTGTGTGTGTGTGTGTGTGTGTGTGTGTGTACCTGACACCAGGTGGCATAAGGCTCTGCTAGTTTTCTCAGTGTGGAAACGGCCTCTTCCACCGACCCTCTCTCAGGCTCCACATGCAGGATGTTCAGCGGCGGCGGCGTGTAGAGAGACAGCTACAAAATACAATGTAATAACGTAATACAAAAACTACAAAACAACATCCTTATAGTGTCACTGTTATCATTTACAGAACATTAAACGTCAAATTTCACCCCCAAAATCAAATGGAAAACTATAAAATGATATTTTGTTGCATTTTGACGTTATTCTCATGACAATCAAGCACATTTTAACCCCTGATTCCCATTACTGTAACTTATCCAGTTATTTTACATCTACATTCATGCATTTATCAGACACTTTTATCATCACATTCAAGAAACACATTATCATTCTAATCAGTTCTTGCTTTCCCTGGGAATCGAACCCATGACCTTGATGTTGCAAGCGCCATGCTCTACTGTTAGACACACAGGAAAGCTTATTTTATTTATTTAGCACCATATAATTGTCATGTACATTGTCCAAGGTGCTTTAACAATGCAATTGCATGTAACACAATTAGCAAAAATAAATAATAATTTAAAACCCTTAATAAGCTCTAAGTTTAGACAGAGTGGGTGTTGATCTGATGTATAGATCACGACCGGCAGCCGTATGTTTCAGTATGTTCTTAGTTTTTAACATTTGGTTTAATTTCGGGTTGGTTTAAGTTGAAAAGCGAGTCTCTCTCCACAACGAAACCAAAGACATGCAAACGGACTCTTTACTGTCGCAAAATACTGCAATACATGAATTTAACGAATTTATCTTAATTGTCATGAAAACACATTGTCTTTATGTCCAGTTTTTCTCCCTCCCAGTTGATTTCCGGGTTAAACCGTGACCCTGTGAAAGCCAACAGAAGTACCTCGTCTACACTCAGAGTTGTGTTGGGTTTGTCATCGGCGGCGGCCAGAACAGACGCTGAGATCCATCCCAGAGTGCCAGAGACGCCAGCAACCCCTCCAACCTGCCAGAACACAGACAGCGAGACACGTCACAACGACACACAGGCCGGTCTGTGCTTCGGCAACACAATGTTTCTTGTTTAAGCAGGAATAAGCCCACAGACACATATTTCCTCAAACTGCCCACACACAGTTGTTTTGAGGACACTGAAGGTCCATGAAGTGTCTCGAACTGAGAGGATTTAATGAGAAACAGCAACACAATCTCAATAACTGGAGGTCAAATTCATTCAAATAGGGTTGAAGAAACACAAACGGGTTGCAAAACTCTCTCTGCTGTCTCTAGATATTTGATTTTGAACGATATTCACTTCTGTTTCCCCTTTGCAAACACATGATGCACATGAGAAATTAATTCCACTGCAATTGATGCGTAAAGTATATAGTTAAAGGGAGATGAAAATAAGCTGAATATTAAACAGAAAAGCTGAACATTAGTTCAAAAATAATATATATTGTTACTACCTAGTTATTACTTTGGAATAACTTAAAATGCATAAAAACACTAACCTGATGAAATTTATGCTTGATTTTAATAAATAATGAAAAAATAGAAAGTCTTTTTTTAAGTAATGTTTATTAAACCAGGAAAATTAAGTGCAACGGGATAGAAAGTTACATTTACACACACACACGCGCGCTCATATACATGTAAGTAAAAAGGACTTTACCTCCTTATTTTAAAATGTATATAAAATACTATAACAAATATATTAAAATATATAATAAAATATGTGTAAAAATATATTATAATAGTATATATATATATATATATATTAATTTTTATTTTTTTAAACATATATATAAAATACTATAACAAATATATTAAAATATATCATAAAATATGTGTAAAAATATATTATAATAGTATATATATATATATATATATATATATATATATATATATATATATATATATTAATTTTTATCTTTTTAAACGTATATATAAAATACTATAACAAATATATTATAATATATTATAAAATATGTGTACAAATATATAATATATATATAAATAAACACAAATATATATATATATATATATATAAAATACTATAACAAATATATTATAAAATATGTGTAAAAATATATTATAATAGTATATATAAATAAACACAAATATATATATATATATATATATATATTAATATATTTGTTATAGTATTTTATATATGCGTTTAAAAAAAAAAAAAAAAAAAAAAAAAAAATATATATATATATATATATATATATATTTTTTTTTTTTTTTAAACGCATATATAAAATACTATAACAAATATATTAAAATATATGTGTAAAAATATATTATAATAGTATACATAAACACAAAAATACAATATACATATATTGAGCATCTCTTTTGGGGATTTAACGGTGTTTTATTGTCATCTTGTGGTCAATCTCAGAAACTGTGTCTGTGTAAAGTTTATAAAGCGTTATAACTTTTAATGTCATCTTACATATTCAGCACAAAAATAAAATAAAGCTAAAAGAGAGATAAACTGAACTGATGATCTGACAGCAGAACAACAGAGTTTATTAAATAACCCCTCACAGAGTAACAACTTTATATAAACCCATTAAGTTTGGATACGGTCCTCAAACACACATGATGGTGTTTATAATGAACCGAGATCATTACACGCATTATGAGTTAATTATGAGTGTTAATTACAGGAGTTTTAATGCTCACCTTGAACATGTTCCTCCTCTTCTTCTTCTACTTCTTTTATTTCTTCTTCTGCTGCTGCTGCGTCAGACTCGCGCGCACAGCGCCATCTGCAGCTCACAGCGCTCACTGCACATCTTACAATATTACACTAATAACTCAATTTTTGCAGTAGAATCGGATTTTTTTTAAATGTTAAAAATGTTTATGCTTGTATTTATTTTAGTGCTGCCGAGTATATATATATATACACTGAGTATATAGTTATATTGTGACACTCTTGTGCACTTTTGCCTCTTCAGGGTGAATTACTTTCTGTTTTCCTCAAGTTGTAGTGGCTTTGGAAAAAAAGCGTCTGCTAAATGAATACATGTAAAAAGTAAATTAATAAAGCTTAATGATAATAATTAAATCTCATTAGCTGAACACTCAGGAATCTCAACGCTGAATCACCGTTTATTCTGCTTTAATGGTCGCAGTGTTTCCCGCCATGTGCCTGAAACTCTTTAACTGGTCGCATAGCAACAACTAACTACACGTGTCACAAACATCAAAGCGAGTTTCAGCGGATGAATGAGATCAAAGAGGAGATGCTTTGATACTTCCTTAATTTTACAAACCCCTAATAATCTGGGAATGGATAATTATGATAAATGCGCCAGAAGAATTCAGTCATGCTGGAGATCGTTCAGGAACCGACGGCTCTTCAGACTCCTGATCAATACTCTGCGATCGGCGGTAAGTTCCTATCAGACGTAATATAATATTAATAATATTTTATAGAATTTATAATAAATATTTTTTTTTACCGTTTGGAGCGCGCGCTCACCGTGTGATATAAACGGTCGGCGCGTGACGTCACCAACGGTTCAAATTAATTCCTGCAGGATTTACCGTTGAAATAATTTTTGTTTAGATATTTTTGCTGGTAATATTTTTTACAAATAGTGTCAAAGTAAGTACGCACTTATTTCTTTAATGGACTACAAATATTAAAAATTTAAAACCGTCAATTGTCCAGCTCGCACTCCTCCATAATGGTAGTGATCAACGTCAATTAAAACAATTAATAAATTATCACAATTATCAAAGACAATTATCACAGAATGATCCGCTCGTTTTGTATATCATATTTATTTATCTATTATTAATTTTCTATTACGTTTATTTACTTAATAATATCAAGTTAAGCTGAATTCTCAAGCTCACACAACTTAATGCGTGAGTGTGTGTGTGTGTGTGTGTGTGTGTGTGTTCTATTTTGCAGTAGAATAGGATTGTTTTTTATCATTATTATTTATGCTTGTATTTATTATTATATATAATATATATACAGTACAATATATACATATATGTGTGTGTGTGTGTGTGTGTGTGTTGCAGGAACAGTGTCCGGCTCCAGCAGTTCTGCATCAGCTCAGTCCCAGAGAAGCGCAGCTCCTGAAAGATCCCAGTCTGATGTTCAAGCTCCGCTTCAGGTGGACTTCATACTAACAGCATTATGAAGCAGCGTTTATTTAAAAGAAAAGCTTTTCTGTTGTCCAGAATGTGTCACAGATACGTTTAAATACAATAAAATCTTCAGATTGCCTGTCCATCACTTAGATTGCACCCTGTTTGCACACTGGAGAATAGAGAATATAACATGAATTCTTCATTTTTAATAAAGTTGGTTCAATTGTTCAGTGGGTTTTCTGTAGATTTTAATGTTTGTGTTTGACTTAATAAACCTATAATAATCTTAATAAACCTACCCTGAGAAATTTTAAACTGGAATAAAATGTGTGACAACTTGCCCCTGTCTCCGTTATATGTAAATTTCTGTTCAGGTTTGCAGGTTCTCGATTTCCTCCTTCAGTCGTGTTCAAGATTTTCCACATTGGAGGACGAGGAAACTATCTTTCTGGCCAAAACGTCTTTGCTCCTTCCATCCAGGTCAGGAATACAAATCTATCCATCTTAATAAAGATACCATTATAGATTTTATTCATATGATGAATTATTTGTATTTTTTCCATTTTTTTGTAATTTAATTGTGTTTTTGTTTTTAAATACATATCTATATATTTTACATGTAATGTTTATGTCAGTTTTAGTTGTGTTTTTAATGTCTATATAGTTTTTCTTTTAATTTCAAGTACATTTTTTTAATGATTTTAATTTTAATTGCAGTTTAAGCAGTTTATCAGTGGAATAAAGGGTCCTATAATAATTCTGTGCTGGTCTTGGATCAGATCAGTTTATTCTCATGAATCAATTTTTTAAAATTAAATTAGGGAAATTATGACAAAGAAGTCAATATTTGAAGAATTGCAATGTTAAAAGATTGAGATTTTAAAAAATCTACATTTCTGACTTCAAAGTCATATTTCTGACATTAAAAGGTCAAAATGTAAAGAATTGAGACAAGTCAAAATTATGACATAAAAGTTATAATTATGAGATTTAAAAACGTTGAAATTATGATATAAATTTTTAAATTATGAATAGAAAGTCAGAGGAATTATTGACTTTTTATCTCATAATTGTGACTTTTAAGTAATAATTTCAGTGTTTTAAGAAATAACTTTCACATAATTATATATTAGCATGTCATAATTATGACTAACCAAAGTATTTTTTTCTGTCCTTATGCGTTGGAAATGGCCTCCCATATGGCATACGTCCATAGTTGCACAGTCCCATACATGCATTTTAATTATCGCTCATTATTATGTGTGTCTCCATCAACAGGCCACAGCAGACGCCTGCCGAATGATGGGAAATCGAGCATTTATGGATCTCATTTCAGTGAACGAGATTCACAAAGCCGCTGTTGAACCGCAAGACGTGACTTGCATGAGAGACTATATGCAGGTGGAGTTAAAAAAACATTTCACAACTCGATTTCTGTTCAGGGTCATGCATGTGTGTTCATCCTGTTGTCCGTCTCAGTATTCCAGTCACCTGGATGAGCTTCCAGCACGACTCGGTGGAAGAGCAAACGGATGGAGGTTCCTGTCTCTGAAGGTGCTGTCCCGGGACATTATGCCAAGAGAGCGTGCAAAGCCTCTAACGAAAGGTTTTTCTGTAGACGGACTTCTTTTACACTCGGACGTTGCCGGACAGCAGCTCTCGCACAGGTATTCAGTTTCATCCTGCATGAATCTCTAACAAATCTCTCTCTCTCAGACCTCAAACGAACCAAATGTCATTACATTTCTCAACTCGGCATATTTTTAACTCTTTTATCCTGTGCCTAACATTATTCTAGAGGTTTTCTGACATCTTCCCGACGTTCGGCCCGCGCTCAAAACACTGCAGCTCGCAAGAGACGACTCTACGGCCTCACTGAAACCGAAAGAGTATGTTTTATACATTTTACAATATCATTTTTACATCTGTCTAAACATATAAGGTTCTCTAACACTTTAAATGCCATCAAAATGTACAATTAAATAATTTTTTACTCTGAAATCGCTGGTAAATTTCACAATTAATTACTCAGCAAGGAACACAGCAACAAAAACAACATTTATTTATATTTTAAAATCAACACAAGTGCTTTACACTCCAAAAACTCCTCATCCGTGTAATTCGTTAATGTAAGTAATTTTCTCTTAATTCTTCTGTAATTTAATTACAGTTGCATCAGATGTTAAATAGACTATAAAAAAATTATATCAAAATGTAATGCCTTAATGTAGCTTTATTCCTTTAAATACTTTGGTCAGTTCAAAAATAATTTATGGTACAGTAAAACCTTGAGATCTCGAATTATCTCGAATAATTTTTTCTCAAAAATATTTTATGCAATTTTTATATTATTTATTTGGAAGAATGAAGAGAGCAGTTTAATGTCTGTCCTTGTATTGATCAACTGGACGAGGTGGATATGGGATTTAGAAAGTAATTAGTAATAATGTAATACTTTTTAAAGAGAATAATAATTAGTAATCTAATTACACCGTTCACGATCTACTTAGTAGCAAGTTATTAATTAACATGGCACCTCATAAAACACAAAAGACATCATTATTCAGAGCTCCATGCATTTGTATGCATGGATGCAAAACCGTATCTAATATGTATAAGCGTCTCCTTTAGTTTTCAACCGTGATTTAGGGACATTTAGAAGACAATCTTGCAGGTCTAACATATGAAGATGCCGTAAATAAACCTTGCGAAACCTTAAATTGCTCTGTAAGCTCAACAGAGATACTGGAGTGCTTCCTCGAGCCAGTCAAGAGTCTGGCTGTTATTGAATTAAACATGAAATTTTGTAGTAGAGCGACTTAAATAGCATTGCTTTTTTTAAACTTACTCTAGTAAGCTTTTTATTTACAACTTCGAGAAATAATTCTCCAGTGTAGAAAACAAATATGTTGTAACTCAGGCTTTAACAGGATGCAACACTAGTATACGAAAGACAAAAAATAGACACAAAGTTCTAATAAAACTAGATGGCGCAGGTTTATAGCGCCTTAAAGTCGTAATTTCATCAAAAGTGTCTTGTATGAATATGTTAATCTTACTGTTAGTTATAAGTGCTCCAAAACAATGACAAAATTCACATTTTAGAAGATATAAGCATTAAAAACTTACAGTCATTTCCGCCAATATGGATCAATGATTTTGATGACATCACTTCAGTTTATCATCAGTTTTTCTGTCCAATCAAATGCTCTGTAGAGTCTGAAGCCCCGCCCCCTACATTATAAACAGACGCTGAAGCTGCGGCGGAAATCAATCACTAGTTGCACATTTACTGTTTTCCACGCTGTAAACGGCTCATAATCACTATATAGGGGATTCAGACAGTGTGAAAATCTGTTATTGGGGGAATGAAGTCTGGATTGATGTTAGTGAAGCGACGCAGATCCAGAGACACGACAGACCAGAGCAGATCATATGGTTGAGAAACACATCGACCCGTTTGACTTCTGCACAGAATTATATTTTAAAGAGATATGAAGGAGATTAGAGGATAAACAGCTAGAGATTAGGAGGAAACTGCGGCTTTTTGGAGCTCAACGTCTCTAAACTGTGATGTAAACTAAAAGCTATTGGCTGTTTTAAAAAGGGGCGGAGCAGCTCAGTAAGCCCCGCCTTGACTCCCTGTTTCAGTTCAAATCACATCAACACATTGAATAATGCTCAACCTTCAAATACTGGTCAGCAAACCCTCCCTCTTCCCCAGCTCCACCTGTTTTGATTTTCTATGGTAATTCACATGCTGTGTGCGTAACAACGCTAGCAAATCTTGTACTGATTTATTTTAATTTTCTGTGGGACCAAATCTAAATTACTCTCCATTTCCAGGTGTTAGACGAACAGAACGGGACAAGCGAGAAACGGGACATCAAGATAGTTCTACCATTAGTTGAGACTGAAGACTATGGCGACTCAACCGAGTCTGACTGGGAGGAAGAGGCTGAGAAACTGTGCAACTGGACAAAACAACTGGATATAAATGCTGTCGAGAAATAATGTTGAGAGGAGAAATAATGTTCAAACTAGCAGATTAGTACTAGTTGATTTAAGGTTGCAAATTTGTAGAATTTTAGTTTAGCCAATTAGTTTAGTTGCAGTTATTTTAGTTGGCAACAATTTGCATTGTTGCTTCATTTCAACATATGGTGACAACTTTAGGGTTCTTTTGCTTGATTGCCATTCCCATACTTCATGCGAAAGACATCCATCGCCGAATAGGATGTAGGTGTAACCGGTGCAGAGAGAGACCGGGAGTCGCTGTGTGTGAACATGATGTAAGCATTAATAAATAAATTAGAACCTAAAACTGTATTGTGATTATGGATTGGAGAAAGGAATGATGAAACACCAGGGTTGTTCATAATAAATGGCATGTTTTTCAGTTGTGACATTGTTATTAATTAACTGATGTGATTTATATATTTAATATGATTATAAATTATATTGTTTAAAATATTTGATTTAATGTAATATCAAGACATGTGAAGTGGGCAGTGGAGATTATCGATAGATAGATAGATATATAGATAGAAATATTAAATGATAGATGGATAGATAGATAGAAATATTAAATGATAGACAGATGATAGGTAGAAAGATAGATAGAAATATTAAATGATGGATGGATATATACAAATATTAAATGATAGATAGATAGAGATAGATAGATAAATAGATGACTGATTTTTAGATACAAATATGAAATGATAGATTGATAAATAGATAAAAAATATGAAATGATAGATAGATGAGTGTAATGAGTCTCTCCAACTGTCAATATTTGAATTTTAACGGTTGGAGTTTGAACGGTCTCGGCTCGTTTGAACTGTTAGCTTCGCCCTGGCTGGTAAACGCTTGTCATCGGCCTTCCGCATTTTCCTGCGGCTCTGCGCAGTGACGTGTCGCGCTGACGGCGGGTCGCGCTGTGGCGAAGCTGCGGGTCTGTGTTCGGAGCCCCGCCCTCCCTGCGCACTCCGCGGCCCGCCCAGCGCGCGCCAACTCCCGCGAACTCCCGCTCCAGCCCTGCCCGAGTCTGGGGGAATCCGACGGCCTGCCCGGGGGAGATCTGGAGGCCGCCCCGCGCGTTCATCTACGGTAAGCGCGCCGGAGCGGATGAACCGCACCGCGCGGGTTTCACCCCGCAATCTCGCTGCACGCGCACGGCGGGTTTATACATTGTTATTGCACGTTTTGTTGCATTATGTTGCTGGAGACGCGAGGCCTCGGGCCCCAGGCCTCATATAGGCCGCGGTCGGGCCTCATTCACTAGGGGTGGGTTATTGTTTATTAAATGCCCTTGCATGCGCGCGACACCAAACGCCCCTTTGTTTTAAAGCGGAGAGAGAGCGCGCGCTCGCGTGGGAATCAAACGCGTGGTGCGTTAAGGCTCAAAATGGCGCAGGTTTTGTTTTCAGTGGAAGGGGGAGAGTTATGTCCGCAACAAGGCGCCATGTTTGCGTCCGGTTTCGGGTGCAAGAGACGCGAGGAAACCTTCGCGGCGTTAATCCGCGCGCGCTCTCCTCGGATGCATGAGACTTCAAGGGTTTCCTTTCATGCATAACGCGTTTAATGCATCTAAAGAGCGTTGCATTTTGTATGCAATGCAATTGCATGCATTTTGTATAACACACCCAATGCACAACTCTTTATATATAAATATGTGTGTGTGTTGCAGTCACTCATCTTGTCGCAGTCATTTGCACATTTAAAAGAGATGCATGTCCGTCAATAATCTGCTCATGTTTATTAAGTCTGCCTCCTGTCTGTCTGTATGAATGCATGCATGCATGTCTATCTGCACACTATTTGTATGTTTACAATATGGCAACTAGTTCCTGAAGCCTGTCACATTGTTATGATGATGATATTATGCATTGATCTCAAGGAGGTGTTTTAGATTAATTGCATGTGTTGTTGTTGTGTTAGTTGAAGAATAAATGAAGAATAAAGACGATGGATGAGGAGGTGACAAGGCTTGCTCTCCGCTCCCAAGAGCCAAAGATTATCCTGCATGGCTCAGGTAATAAACAAACCATCATGTCTGTCTTAAATAAAGGTTATGAGAGCTTAATGATAATGTTTGTTGTCATTGAAAGAATGATATTTTTGATCTCAGAAGAGAAAGCGTTTTGTAAACTTTTTGCACATTAGTATTTCGAATATGTGATGGAACAAATAACCATTTAAAAGTAGAAAAATATATAATATGGTATCATTATTAACTGTAATTATAATACAAAGAGTTTTCATATCATTAAATAATTATAGTTAAAGGTATGCATTTATACATGTAATATTTATATAATATTTAATTATTATAATAATAAAATGCATATTAAATGCCAATTTTCAACATTTTAAATATTATTAAATTATATATTGACAATTATAGTTGAATGTTTATCTAATGAATAAATATAATAAAAATATGCATGTTATCATGAATAATAATAATTAAAATATATTAAATAAAATAAAATATTTTATATAATAAAAATATACACATATAGGGTAATAACAATATACACATATATTTGTGTATACACATATACACAAATATTATTTATATATTAAATGCCACAAGAGCAACGCACAATACAAATTGATGAAACAACATTTGTATATTACAATTTATATTTGTAAGTATACACTATACATTATTATATTTATATGATTTTATATTAAATTATAAATATTATTGCTTATTATTGTTATTATATTGTTATAATTTTTTTAATCTGTTATTATTACTGTCAAGAAGCAGATGTAGAAGACTTCATATATATATATATATATATATATATATATATATATATATATATATATATATAAAATCATAAATGTACGTGTATATGTATTGCATATTTTATATTTATAAAAATAATTTATTTTATAATAATGTTATTGTCATCTAAAAATATAGTATAATAAACATTTATGACATGTAAAATTAGAAATATATATATATATATTAAATGCCACAACACACAATACAACGCATTAAAATATTTGTTGCTATTATTACAATGATGTATGTTATGTATGTTTTAATTGCATAATTTATTTATATATATATATATATATATATTTATATAAAATCATAAATGTACGTGTATATGTATTGCATATTTTATATTTATAAATATATTTAATTATAAATACAAAAATGTATTATTATTGTTACAATAATGAATGTTATGTTGTTGTTGTCATCTATTGTTTTGTATTACTGTTAAACGGCAGATATAAAACGTTTTGTGTGTGTGTGTGTGTGTGTATATGTATATATGTAATTGTTTTTGTAACTTTAGTCACCAGTGGAACCATTTCAGTTGGTCTTCATGAATTGTGGACCGGTGATCAAACTCCTTTGACCATGAGCAGTGGTTCTGTCAGGCACTAAGTGTGTGTGTGTGTGTTGTAGATGAGGGCGGCGCTGGAGAAGAGGAGTATGTGGTGGAGCTGCAGGAGACGGTGCTGGTGTCTGAAGGGGACGGGGAGGGGGTGGGGGTGTCCGTGCAGGGCTTCTCCTCCGACGAGCTCGTCATCCAGGACGCAGTGGAGGACGTGGTCGCCGAGTACGTGCACTGCGATGATGACGAGGGCGTTGCCGTGGAGACCTGTGTGATGTCACTGGAGGGCGAGGAGGAAGAGGAGGATGGTGTTGCCATGGCAGAGATGACGGAGGATGTTTTGGTGGCGGAGGGGAGGGAGCAGGACGGGCTGGACCCAGAACATGACTCGGACAGCTGTGGAGACTACCTGATGATCTCCTGTAATGCACTCCTCCATTCACTCATTCACTCCTCCATTCATTCACTCCTTCATTATATTGGCCGTCTAGTTCATTCACTCATTTGCTCGTTCTCTCACAAAGTTTCTAGTTTATTCCTTATTTCTTAAGTTTTAAGTCGCTTTGGATAAAAGCGTCTGCTAAAGTAATAAATTAAAAATGTTTTTTCTTTGTTCATTAATTCGTTCTTTCGTTTGTTTTAACTCATTTATTCATTAATTTTTTTCTGTATAATTCATTTATTCTATTGGTTATCTAGTTAATTTGCTCATTTGTTTGTTCACTCACTTTGTTTATAATTTGTTTGTTGAATATTTACTAAAGTTTTTTTCTTTTTGTTTCTTCATTTGTTCGTTCACTTGTTTTTAATTAACTTATTCCATTGGTTATCTGGTTCATTCGCTCATTTGTTCGTTCACTCACTTCGTTTCCAGTTGATTTGTTCATTCACTCACAAAGATGCCAGTTCATTTGTTGTCATTTATTTATTTATTCAGTCAGTTTTCTGTTCGTTCATTCATTTGTTTATAATAAATTTATTCTGTTAATTAATTAATACGCTTAGCCTAGGGTTTTTTTTTGTTGATCATTTATTCAGTCAGTTGTTTGTCCATTTATTTATTAATTCTTTTATTTCTGTCTGATTTTTTTCAACAAACTTTTTATTTTTTTTTCCTCTTTTATTATTGTCATAACGTTAATGATCCGTGTGTAATATTGGTGTTTCTTCCTCCCTGAAGTGGACGATGCCGGTAAGATGGTGTCGGGAGACGGAGAGGAGGTGACGGTGGAGGGAGCGATAGATGACCAGGAGGTGGAGAAAGACGAGGACGGACAGGAAGTCATTAAAGTTTACATCTTTAAAGCGGATTCGGGAGAGGATGACCTCGGTGAGTCGGGTGTCTACAAGAGATTGAGCCAGTGCTATTTTTGTATTATTTATATGCTATTATTGGGTTGCCATTTATTTTTTTTCCATTTTTATTTTCTTTTTAAAACCATATTTAGTAGTTTTAGTAATTTGATGTGCTTTTGCCATTCCTACTAGTTTATTATATTATATTTATGTTTATTATATTTATTATAGTCCATTTAGCTTCATTTGTTTAATAATTTTAGTACTTTGTCAAGTCACCTTTATTTATGTGGCGCTTTATACGATGCAGATTTTTTTCAAAGCAGCTTTACAGAGATAACGGGAAACTGATTTAATGATGAAAGAAGAGTTAATTTGGGCTGTACAGCATCTGCAAGAGAGTCATTGTTCAGTGTTGATTCAGTTCTGTTGTGAAAACCAACAATTAGTTTATTGCAGATAAACAGTGATTGTCCAGCTCAGTTTAGGTCTCATCCAATAGTGTCAGTGCAGTTAGATCAATAATATTGTTGAATATTAAGTGTCCCCGACTAAGTAGGCGACGGTGGAACCCAAACTCCATCAGTGACAGAATGGAGAATAAACCTTTGGGGAAACCAGGTCTCTTGTCTGGTTCTGTACTGATGGCTGTCAAGTCGATAAGGCCTTCACAGGATCTCCACTGACTTTCAGAGCTGAGTTGTTGTGTGTAGAAGCAGATCCACCTGATCTGATGTGGATACGGACTGGATCCGGCTGACTACGGTAACCTCGGGATAAACAGACAGACTAATATTAACGTAGATGTCGTTCTTACGATGTAACAAGAACATCAGGTGTTATGGGAAGTGTTCCTGGTTCCAGTTGACTTAATTTATGCAGCCAATTTTATTTATTTTAAGCAATAATCCTTTAACAGATGTGAGTGATGGATATTGATAATTGATGTGTGTATGCCAGGTTAAAGAGATTTTAGTCTAGATTTAAACTGACAGAAGTGTGTCTGCTTTCCAAACAAGGCTAGGAAGACTGTTCCAGATTTTGGGTGCCAAATAAGAAAAGGATTTAATAACTGGGGTTGATTTTGATGTTCTGGGTATTATCAGCTGGCCAGAATTTTGAGGTTGCAATAGACATGGACTAAATGTGTTCAGAGCATTTAGCGTTTTATAAGTAATTAGCAATTTTAAAATGTATTTGGTGTTTAATAGGGAGCCAGTGCAGTGTTGACAGACCCGGGCTAATATGCTCATGCTTCCTGGTTCTAGTAAGAAGTCGAGCAGCTGTGTTTTGAACCAGCTGGAGTTTGTTTATTAAGCGTGCAGGGCAAACACTAAGTAGAGCGTTACAATAATCTAGACTTGAACTCATGAATGCATGAACTAACTTTCCTGCATTTGTCTTTGAGAGCATATGTTGTAATATATATTTATAAGATGAAAGTATGTGTGTTTAGAGATGATAGAAATGAGGCTTTCAAATGAAAGATTGGTATCAAAGTGCAAACCCAGACTTGACAGAGCAGCCGCCAAGCTGTCAAGTGTTAGACAATATTCTAACTTAAGTAACTATTAGTACAATGTTTTTTTATATCAAATATGCATTCTGGTAATTGGCATATTTCATCACAGGGCAAAGACATATAGAGCTGCATATCATCAGTGTAACAGTGAAAACTAACGTCATGCTTCCTAATGATATCTCCCAAAAGTAGCATGTACAGGGAGAAAAGAAACGGTCCCAGTCCTGAGCCCTGAGGTACTTCGTGATCAATATGATCTTTTTTTTACTGATACAAATTGATATCAGCCAGATAACTATTATTTGAATCATGCCAATGCAATGCAAAAGAATGTTGTGGTCGATAGTGTAAAATGCAACACTAACAGAGAGATACAACCACAATCGGATGATAAGAGCAAATCATTTGTAACTCTAATGAGAGCAGTCTCAGTACTATGATACAGTCTAAATCCTTACTGGAAGTCCTCGCAGATACCATTTCTTTCTAAATAAAGGAACATAATTGACTGATTTGGCCTGTAACCAACTAGTTCTTTACGATCAAATTTTTTTTCTTTGTTTAAATAAGATGTTTAATAACAGCCAGCTTAAAGGTTTCCGGTATGTATTCCTACTTATAATGATGAATTAATAATATTGCATAGAGAATCTCTGACTTCTAGAAGCATCTCTTTCTGTATCTTAGTCGGTATAGGGTCTAACATACCGTACATGCTGTTGATGATTTAACAAGTTAGACAAGTTCCTTTTCTGTTGCGAAGAATGAATGGAATTGTTCCTCAGGGGGTCTTAAAGCACGAGGTCTGATGCGATACTTTAGTTGAAGGTTGCATGGTTATAATGCAAGGAAAGAAATTCGTAAAGTCATTACTGTTGTGCTGTTTTGGGTTGACGCTTTTATTTCTCGTTAATTTAGCCACTTTATCAAATACCTAGGGTAGTTTTTGTTCTCTTCTAAGTCAAAAGTAAGCAGATTTAGCAGTTTTTCTGGCATTTCTGTATGCAGTAACACTGTCCTTCCATGAAATGTGAAATACCTCATTTTGTTTTCGTCCAGCTGCGCCACATTTTTTGGGCTTCTCTCCTGAAGGAGAGTTTCTTTCCTCTAAGTTATCTGGGATGCTGAGGAGATTAAACTGATCAGGAAGATTATTTATAAAGCAATTTTTAGTGGTAGAAGTGATAGTTCTACCATATTTGTTTGTTTTGCAGCCCTGGCTTAATGAGGTATTCACAAGAAAATTGATCTGAGATGTCATTGCTCTGCCGCAGAATTTCAACGGCATCAACATTGATTCCATGTGACAGTATTAGATCTAAAGTATGATTACGACAACGAGTGGGTCTTTTTCATTATCTACGTGGATGTTAAAATCACTAACAATTATGACTTTATGTCCAGCCATTACTAATTTAACATAGAAAATCAGCAAATTCTTTGATAGAGTCTGAATGGTGGCTTGTATTCAGTAGCAGCACATTATACTAACATAGTTATAAAAAACATTTACATTAATTGAAAAAATGTTAACTTCTACAATTTTTATTTATTTATTATCATTTGTTTCATTTAAGATTTTTGTCTTATATTTGTATTTTGTTTTATTTCCAATTTACGTCAGTTGAGGTGATTATTAAGTATTAAAATGATTATTAATATTTTTAATTTAACTTTCATCACTTGTTTGGGCCTGTTCAATAAGAAGCAGCAGCAGTTTCTTCTATGACGTTTGACAAATTAAAACTGAAACATTTTCTGGCGGACACGCTGTAGTAAAGCTTCACTCATGAGATCATGATGCATCACGATTGTGAACATTTGTTTTGTATTGTGAGGTAGTTATTGGGACCCATCCAGACATTTTCCATTTTTGCCACTGGAAATGTTGCCAGTGCAAGTAAATATCAGAGAAAATCGAAGCTGTGTTCGAAATCCCAGACGACACCAGATACGGATGCAGTCATGAACCATGACTGATTGTCTGGTGCTCTGTTTGTGTGCAGGAGAGACCGTGGACCTCGGTGAGAATGAGGCAGTCGCTCTGGCTGAGCCTGTGGTTCGGCCGCTGAGGGAGAAGATGGTCTACATGTCTGTGGGAGATGGTCATCACACACAGACTGATGGTGAGCGACTCTGCTTATCAAACGTTTCCAGGACTGGGTGGCGTGGCATCAGGTCTAACTCTTTACAGAGGCAGATAGAAATGCAAGCGTTGAATATATTTGGCGTTAAACTCAACAGAAAGTTTTCTTGTTGACATCAGAATATTTTACAACATTTTGGCACTGGTGTGGCTCGTGAAAGTTTTATGTCTTTAATGTTTCATATGTGAAGCAGTTTTTACCATTGTTATCATTAACACTAAAAATATTTTAAATATTTGTTAATTGAAAGCATGTTAAACTGAAATAAAATAAAAACTTATTTCGTCTAGGCAATGTTTTTTTGTTTTGATAAAGTACTAAAATTGTAATAAAAATAAACTAATTCGATATAAAAAAACTAATGAAAATCACAAAACTATGCAACAATATTACTAAAAATTAAATATAAACTGATTTCAAAATACTTAAACACTATACTAGCGTATTACTAATACTAAAATAACACTGGTTTTTACACTGGAATTTTCAATTTCGTTTTACAATCAAATGATATTCGTTTTAAATGAACAGTATTTCTTTCACAGGACTATATAGAAATAGGCATTCATACATGATTATTTAAAGCATAAAATCTTATATTAAAGCTGTTTTATTTAATTGAATATATAATATTTTATTTACTTTTTGTGTTAAATTTCCAGCAACTGTATTATGATGTACAGCATTAATGTGATTAATTTTTAGTTAAGCCGATTTAGTTTTATTAATATTATTTTAAGATTTAGTTAAATCTCCCTTCTTGACGTTTGCTTGATATTTTGGAGCTCATAGCCTCTTAGTTTCCGCTCTAAGCGCTTTGTTTTATTTTTTTATGCGGCACATTTCAAACAATGTAACTTTCTGGGAACATGACGAACTGGTTTGGTTATTATTGTCCCAAACGTCCTCCTGTTTTATCAATAACAAAATGCAATGACATGCTTTCAAAGATGAAGCTCTGTGATTCAAAGTATCGAATCGGCACGAAACGTGCTACTTATGTGGATGACGTTATTGGCAGCATCATTTAATTTTAGACGGTGTTATTGAGTGTTTTGTTCAGTTGTGTGTGTGTGTTTTGTGTGCAGGAGGGTCGAAGCTCTCGGACGAGGTGTACATGGAGGTGGTGGTTGGAGGCGAGGAGCCGGTGCCTCATGACAGGCCGTACGACGGCACAGCCTTGAGCAAGGACTTCATGCCCGTCGCGTGGGCAGCTGCATACGGTCAGGACGCGCAACGCTCCCTCGTTTCACTCACACATCATGAAGTTTAATAAAATAGTCTCTATGCACACAGGAATTATGGGTATTGACTCGAATTTCACCACTTGTTTCGTTCTGAATTTGATTCTTTTTTATGTATATCTGGTACAGTACAAAAATAACTTTTGTGCTTTCCCTCTCCTTTAAATGAATCAATGGAAATGTCAGTTTTTCTGTAGTGAACCCTGTCAGTTGGTATATTTCTATAATATTACATTTACATTCATGCATTTATCAGCTGCTTTTATCATTGCATTCAAGAAACACATTGACATTCTAATCAGTTCTTGCTTTCCCTGGGAATCAAACCCATGACCTTGATGTTGCAAGCACCACTCTCTACTCTTTGAGACACATGAACGACAGTCCAAACTACTAAATTCAGTTACTATTTTTAGATGTAATAATTAAAATGATTAACACTCAAATAAAAACTGGTTTGTTTGGAAGCCAGAGGATAAAAAAATAAAGTTAATTTAATTTTTTCCCCTTTTTATTGGACTTTATATCTTGTAATTTGGAGTCTTGCAGAAAAAAAAAAAAAGTTTAATAGAATTTATACCTCGCAGTTCTGACGTCTTTTCTCAGTCAGAGAATCTGAGATGTAAACTTGCAATTGCGAGCGGAAAAAAAGTCAAAATTGCGAGTTTATATCTTGCAATTCTCAAGAATAAAAAATCTAATCTGTGAGATGAAAAGTCGCAATTATTTTTGCCATTATTTTATTCCGTGACAAACAAACTTCCATAGGTTTGTATACAAACATTTAAATTGCATATTTACAACAGTTTTTTTTTTTAAATAATGGCTTTATACTAATAACTTTTTAATGATATAATTGATGATAATTTCTACTCCAGTTCATTTTTTAAATATAAACATTTAAACATTGACTGTTGACATGCCATTCAAACATGCATTAAAGAACGTCAACGTGACTTTTATTGTTTGAATTTCATGATAAAACTGATGGATTTTGAAAGACTTTTTCATATCAAAATTAACAAAGCAAAAATGATATTTTTAGTTTATTGATGGCAGACTCTACAGATGATATTTAGTGAAGTTTTGTTCATGCATCATATGAAAAGGTATATAATGAAATGTTTTATTATTATAGAGAAATGAACACCCTTTCTTAAATGTCATGGACAAACGCTAAGAAGCCAATTTGATGGAAGTGTTGAAGAGATTTTTTTTAACTGGCTTTCAAAGCTTTTTGTATTTGGATCTAGAAACTTTTGCAGAAACATTTTTACTTATTGTGCTTTCATGTCGTCTTTGATTGTAGTGTTTGACTGATGTGAGCATTTAGAAGGACTGTAAGGTTATTGTCTGGCATTCGTTAGGAAGTGTCTTGTAATCGTTGCCTGCGCTCATAAGCAGGTGCGGACGAGGGCTGTGAGAACCGTAACGGTGCGGCGAGCGCGCTACTGCACATCGACGAGTCGGATGCACTGGACAAACTCAACCGGCAACACGGCAAGAACAAGAGACGAGCTGAACCCCGACAAGTCCAAACAGGTATCGGCACACACACGTCTCATGCCCGACACACACGCCTGTCCCAGACGACCAACCGTTGCGTTTCTCCTGAACACTAGTCCTCCGTCAAAGCAGGGATGTGCGCTTCAGCTAATGTGTTAGTCGTTTAAATCGACGTTTTGTAACCAAATAGTCTAAACCAAATAGACATTTAAATGCGTTAATGATATATTTAATCTAATAAATATAAATGTATAATCTAATATAAGTTCGAAACTTTATATTGTGACACTCTTCTGGGTGAATCGCTTTCTGTTTTCCTCAAATTGTAAGTCGCTTTGGATGGAAAGCGTGATGATTCCTGAGACAGTGAGTTTAACAAACAGGTAAATAAAATAATATAAAGTATTTACAGGAATGCCTTGAGATACGAGCATAATCCGTTCCAGGACAAGCTCATAACTCAAGTTGCTCGTATCTCAAATCATTATAGAAAATACAGAAAAAAATTAATAATAATAATTAAAATTATCCTGTGATATAAAATGAAATGTGGTTTTAATTATGAGTTCTTGACTTCGAGAAAAATATTTCCTTTCAGCTCTTAGTTTTTTCTAAACGTTTTATTTTGAATTAAACGATTTTGAATGTCGAATTAAGTCATTTGGACTGTAAAATCTTGTGCATTTGACTCTCTTGTCTATTGTTGTCCGTGTCGAATACACTCACACATCCCTAGTTCAAAGATGGAGAAAGTTATCATGATGGTCTCAGTGTGTGTCTGCGACCTTCGTCTGCTGACTAGCCAATAAAAATGCAGCATGAAATGCCGTATCGATCAACTCGACATGACACTAAAAATTAAAACTACAGTAATACCTCGGTTTACGAGTTTAATTCGTTTCAAGAGCGAGCTCGCATCCCAAAATGCTCGTACACCAAAACAATTTCCCCCATAAGAATGCATTAAAAATCAATTAATTCGTTCCACATGACGAATTTATTAATTGTGCCCGTTTTAAATATTTTTATTTTACCCTATTAATTACAGTTAAAATTATAACCATTAAGATCTCATATAAATACTAATTAGTAATTGACAATTAAACTAAAAATACTTGACATTTTGCTGTAACTCACTTTGAGCAGCGTCTGCTGGCATGAAGGAGACGAGAGACAGAGGAGGGAGGGGGAAAACACAAAACCTGGATTCAAGTGCAAATGAGTGATTTTAAAATAATAGTGCAGAAAACAGACGAGCGCGCGACCACCGCGAGCTCAGGGAGACGCGCGCGAGAGTGGAGAGAAGTGAGGAGACAATGAATTCCTGAACCACATATATATTTCACTACGTGAACAATAGCGATCACAATTAATTAATGTTATCACTTCTAAAAGTATCACTGTGATGAATGATGCAGCCAAATAGAGCGAGGCTGAGAGAATGAATGCTTTAAGGGGTGATAAAGGGGTTGGAACTGCGGGACTGTGTTATGAGAGGCTGTCATTAGGATATTTCCAGTAAAAATGCCCGAGCGTAAGGACAAAAATGCGCGTGGGTGAGGGAAAAATTTGCTCGTACACCGATTTGACCCTCCATGCTCGTACACAGATTTTCTCGTATACCAAGTCGCTCGTAAACCGAGGTACCACTGTACTTCCCTCAAGCTCCACTTGTAAGATCGGCATGCCAAGTTGACCTCTATTTCCTTTCTATATTCTCCTCTTCCTCTTTTCCTCAGCGCAGATAAAAGCCTCAGTTGTCGGTGCGATTCATCTCTCTCTGTTTGTTTACCACCAGTTTATTCTGATGATGCTTTATTCTTCTATACTAACTTGCGTCATCATCATACATGCATGTTTTCATCAGATCCATGTCTTATAGTGTGATCTATAGTCATCTTGTAGGATTGCTGTATCCGCAGTCTGTAGCAGCCGTTGGATTTTTAAGCTTTTTCTCTTGTTGTTATGATTTAAGGCTGTCAAATATCAAATATTTATTGAATTTACAACAAATCTGGATGAAAAAACGGTGCATTCAAATTTGAGGTGTGCGATCTTAACAGTGGCATCAAGATATGATGATGATGATGTAAGAGTCATTGTTTTGTTTTAATGTGCTTGTTTGCAGTAATTAAGGGGGGGGGGGCATTCAGCACTTCAGCTCTTTAATTAATAATTATGATAATTAATACATATTATTATAATTGTTTAATACAAACAATGCTTAAATGCTTCTGTTTTGTTCATAATTATGCATGCAATTTACAAAATTGTTATTTATAAACATTAGTGCAATTTTTTTATCATCTTTTTTTCTTTTTTACAAAGCCATGTTATTGCATTGCTTTGAAGAACTGATTTATTGTGCTGCGTTAATAATGTTTAGCCTATTGCTCCCTCTTCTGGTCTCAGGAAACAATACAAAAGCTTTTCTCTTCTCACTGAAATATTGCGTTGGAAATTTAAAGGTATAATTTAAGTGGAAAATTCGAGTTTAGTTTTGATTAGAGCTGATTTAATGATGGAGAATAACAGTTCTCTATTCATTTAATAAAATACTTTTAATTGTTTACTTAAAATTCACAAAGCAAATACTAAAGTGCTCAATACATTGATAAGGTTATCGGTAGAAACTGATGAGTGGAATAAACACTAATTTCACACAGATATATCAGATAAATGTCGAAGTGGCCAATCTTTCTGATATGATTATCAGTGTTATCAACTATTAACTGTCTATTTCTCTCAATTAACAGTTATGTTTTAGCTTTCTTACTCAAGTCCAGGTCCAAAACCTTCATTCAATGTTGTCAATAGTAAATATTATTCATGAATAAATGAGTAAATATTTTGTGTGGATGCAGAATATGAGTCAAAATCACTCAATACCTGAAACGTCTTGCATTGTGATGCACTAAAACGCTTTAAAAGCATTTTTTTCAAGCTTTCTCTTTATTATTATTATTATACAGGTTAAGTAAGATTAAATGGGATGTTGGTAGTTTTATCTGTTGCACTGTGGAACAATTTCAAATGATCAAGTGAAATCAAAATGATGGTGAAAAGCTAAAAGAAATGAGCGCATTTATACATGTTGCCTCTGTAAAAAAATAAAAATTTCTACCTTAATTTTGAGCAATTAACAACATTTTCATAAACTAAATGTTATTTCAGCAATGTATCTAAATCATTGAAAAAATGCATTTAATTGCAAAAATGCATTTAATTGTATGTTGTATTTAGTGTTCTTTTTCTATTTCTATGTTTTCATTTTTATGTTATAGTTATATTTAAAAAAAACTTTTTTAAAAAATTTAATTTATTAAATATACCGGTTTCCTCTGTAAAAAAAAAAAAAAGAGATGACACCTTGATATCGAACAAATCGACTAAATTTTGATGTTTTAAAAATGGAAGTAAATGGTCATTTTATTCCATATATGTTGTATTTAGTATTTTTATATTTTTCATTTTCATATGTCATAGTTATATTTAAAAATATATATAATTTAAAAAGAAATTGTTTAATTAGTTTTATTTCATTTTATTTATGATTATTTCCACTTTCCAGGTAGTAACTTTAGTTAAATGCATAAATATTTTATTTCAAATGTATTTGTTAACAGATTTTCCTTCATCCTCTCACTGTCTGTTTCTGTCATCTCTCATGTTTCTCCAGCGATCATCATCGGTCCGTACGGACAGCCTCTGACCGTCTATCCCTGCATGCTGTGCGGTAAGAAATTCAAATCCCGCGGCTTCCTGAAGCGACACACTCGCAACCACCACCAGGACGTGTTGAGTCGCAAAAAGTACCAGTGCACGGACTGCGACTTCACCACCAACAAAAAAGCCAGTCTGCACAACCACATGGAGGTCCACGCGCTCAGCAACAAAGCGCCGTTCGAGTGCGAGACGTGCGGGAAAGAGTTCCACCAGCAGGCGGCGCTGTTCTCGCACCGCCTCCAGCACCACCACCGCGAACAGAAAGCGCCCACGGCCATCGCGTCGCCGCTTCCTCCTGCCGCCGCGACCAAGACGCACAAATGCAAGTTTTGCGATTATGAGACTGCCGAGCAAGGGCTGCTCAATCGCCACCTGCTGGCCGTTCACAGTAAGAGCTTCCCGCACATCTGCGTGGAGTGCGGCAAAGGTTTCCGCCATCCGTCGGAGCTAAAGAAACACATGCGCACGCACACCGGCGAGAAGCCGTACTCGTGCATGTACTGCGATTACAAATCCGCCGACTCGTCCAACCTGAAGACGCACGTGAAAACGAAGCACAGCCGCGAGCTGCCGTTCCGCTGCGAGCGCTGCGGCCAAACCTTCGCCGAGGAGGACGAGCTGACGCAACACGCCACGACACACGAGGACGCTCGCGGACACCAGTGCAGCCACTGCGACCATCGCAGCTCCAACTCCAGCGACCTGAAGCGGCACGTCATATCGGTGCACACTAAAGACTACCCGCACAAGTGCGCCATCTGCGGGAAAGGCTTCCACCGGCCGTCCGAGCTTAAGAAACACTCCGCGTCGCACAAAGCTAAGAAACTGCACCAGTGCCGCCACTGCAACTTCAAGATCGCCGACCCGTTCGTCCTCAGCCGCCACATCCTATCCGTTCACACCAAGGAACAGCAACAGCCGCCGCAACAACCGACTCCGCCCACTTCGGAGTCACCGCCGCAAGCCCCGCCCACAGAAAAGAGCGCCCCCAAGAGGACTATAGGGGCGGCGCAGTTAGCAGCGCCCACGCTAAAGAAAGCCAGCGGCGCCAAGGGTCCACGAGAAAGGCGGGTGTATCAGTGTCAGTATTGCGACTACAGTACGGGAGACGCGTCCGGCTTCAAAAGACACGTTATTTCCATCCACACGAAAGACTATCCTCACCGCTGTCAGTACTGCTCGAAGGGCTTCCGGCGGCCCTCGGAGAAAAACCAGCACATTATGAGACACCATAAAGACATGGTGCCGGCAGAATGAGCACCTCCTCCTCTCACTTCCATAAACACACTAAACAATTAGCAATTCCTCATGTTCGCGACCTCTTGCAAAGACCTCTCATGCATAGCAGCGCGCGTGTTGTGTCTGTACGTGTGGGTGTGCATATGAACTTGCTTTATGCTTGATGATCACATGGTCTGCGGTCTTAAAGGAACAGTTCACCCTAAAATTGAAGTGGTCAAATTCACTCGCCCTCGTGTTGTTTAATACCCGAATGACTTTCTTTCTACCAAGGAACGTAAAAAGGTTTTAACTCTTTCCCCGCCAGTGCTTTTTTAATTAAATTTACTATAACCGCCAAAGTTTTTTACAAAACTTTCATGATTATTTTGTTTTATGAATATCTGAACATGTAATTTATCAAAAGATAATCATTTTAAACTAACAAACAAAAAATCTGTTTTATTCTAGCTTAATGCATTTTTTATCAACACTTGAATGTGCGTAAGCGTCGTAAAAATGCCAAATTTTGAGCAAATTACTTTTTAATATCAGTTTTGATGCTGTTTAATGTTGATGATCACATTATTTTACATAAGCATTTGATTACATGTGCAATCTCTTGTTTCTGCTGCTTCTCCTGTGTTTTGATCAGGAGGTTCTGCCTGTAATAGCGCCCCCTACCGTATAACAGTGAAAATACACCTGGAAAATTCAGTCAATGGTGGGGAAAGAGTTAATAAAAGAGCATATCTTGGTTCATCGGTTTCATATTCTAAATATATTATATTGTTTAAAATTGTTTCATTTAACACATTATTATAATTGTCATTATTTGAAACATTTTTATTACTCTAGAAAGCACCATAACATTTCTTCCAAATCTTCTGAAGCCTAAATTTAAGGTGTTTTACACTGAAATAGGGAGGAAAACCGCAAACAACATGAGGGTGAGTAAATAATGACATTATATTTGTTTTGTGTGGCCTGTTCCTTTAAATCTAGACGTTTTATGTTTGGTTTTGTACGTTAACGGATGAAACTCGTGTACATCCAGTCTCTGGGATCAGGTGCATATATTCCCCAAGCATTTCTGAGCGTTGCATTAACTAAAATTAACTCTCTGAAATGCTTTTTGAATATCGGACCATGTGATGGATGTCTCGGTCAGTCTTGCACTTTACTAGCATGTCCGTCTTCGAAAACATGGACGACACCAGGAAATGTTTTTAATGTTGGAAAGGTTTATTCTGCTGTGTTATTATGATCTGGACAGGGTAACGGGGAAGGTCTGGTCTTCCAGAACGCTAATGATTGCCGTTTCTGATCTGTCGAAGACTCACAACAACATCTGTAATGACTGTTTGAGAGGAATAGTTCAGCCTGAAAGTGGAAAACTCATGCACTCGATCACATTCATGTCGTTTCCCCCCTTAAAGCTGCTGTTTTCATTAGCGTGACCAAGGGCAAGCTCGTAAAAACACCATAATGGTAGTTTTCTTAGACCACATGACGGGTAAGCCAGAAAATCAAGGCTATAATGTGAATTAAAGGCACAGTTCATCTAAAAAATTAACGTTTTGTCATCATTTACTCTTCAAGTTGTTTCAAGTTCTTTTTGTTGAGCACAAAAGAAGATATTTTGAAGAATGGACAGTTTTTGTTCTCCACTGACTTCCATAACATAGGAAAAAATACAATGGGAGTCAATGGACCAGAAACACACATTCTGTTAATAAAGAAATTTGTGGTTTTGCAACAACATGAGTGAAAGTAAATGATGACAGAAGTTTATATCTCTTTAACTTTTGTTCTGTTTCATTAAAGTCAGATAAACTACTTTATGGTGCTTTTTTTGTCCTTTCCGGAGCTTTTCAGTCACTATATGTATTGAAGTATGAAACACGATGTTTTAAAGTACCTTGATGGTGATAAACTGATTTCTTTGGATGATCTTTTCCTTTAAGGTTTATGCAGAACTGGTTCTCTTCTGCTGCATTTCTTTTTGTAATTTAGTTTTAACTTGCTGGATCAAGTCCATCATCCCCTCCTGAACAAAGTTGTTTTAAGCTCCGTTCTCTGCCTTCACATTTTGAGCTGAACCCACGTCAGGACTATAGCAATGCATTATGGGTATGCAAGACCAGACACTCCCTTATGTCTTTAATTTAAGAAAGCTTGAATTCTGTGCTAACAGGACAGGTTTGAATCATGCAAAGGTAAATGTTTTCTCATGTAAGTTGATTTAATGCCTTTCTCTTGAGCGTACGGGACCACACAACTGATTAAATGAGTGTTTGTCATGTTAAGATCCCGCCTGGGTCATATTTAACACAACAATCAAGAGAGGTAAGCAAAAACACAATGGTCATTGTATTGCATTAAATATTTTTAATTACAGTAATGAAATCACCATTGAAAAATTGAGCTGTTTATGTTGAATTGGTGTTTTTATTGCTGTAATGTATAAAAAAAATATTGTTCTGCAATACAATTATTGGTATTAAATTTTCGATACTGTTATATAGAAATATTTTTCAGTGTCACAATACAAAACTTGAAGGTCCACATAGATTTAAAGTATAATTTATTACTTTCATCTCTTGTTTTTGTGGTGAAATTTGACCTGTGGGTGTTTTTTTCAGCCAATCGCGTCTTGCAAAAGCATTTTAATGCCCCTATTTGACAGTATCACTTTTGTTTAAAAAGTCGGACTACAAAAAGATTGTGTTTATGTGAATGATTGTGTGTTAGCAGAGTTTTCTGGTTTATTCTCCGTTGCCAACAACCTCTCTCTCACCTTTAACCCTTGGTACTGTTTGGCTGTGCTCATGTGCGGTCAAAACACACACACACACACAGAATAGCCTCCTAATACCCACTAATTGTCTTAACACCCAGACCTCATTCAATCTGGCATCCCTTACTGTTACCAAAACAAACTAAAAACTGGAATTGACAAGGAAATGCACCGTTTTGTGTTTGTATGTAACGGTAATCGAGTCAGTTTGGGTGAGAATGTCCTCTAACCTGTGACGGATGATGTCACATCCTGCTCTGCATGTGATTGGCTAGAGGTTTCCAAAGGAACTTGAGCTCAAAGCACTGAAACAGCCTCCATTTGTGTCCGAACGCAACGTCTCACTCAATCCATGCCAATCGGTCGCTTCCTCTTCCTCCGTGATCATTTTTATACTGCAGATATTTATTTGCTCACCGTTTAAACTTTGTTGTATAGTTAAATGTAAGTAGGAATCTATGGGACTATAACTTATTGTTTTGTACACAGATCTGTAAAGAGAGAGTGTAGATGTAAACACTTTGGAAAGAGGAGTTCAGAACTTTGTGTTGTCATGGATGTATCTTCACATTTGTTTAAAATTGATAAAAAAGGAAATAAAAGGCAAAGTATTTTCCTGCATTCTCTGTTCATTATGAAAGAGTGGGTCGGGGTCTTTTTGTAAACGCTTCATGTGACGAATGATGATTTATTATGAAGTCTGTATGATTTATTATGAATAAGGTAACAGTCTTATATTTTTAGACACTTTAAGAAACAACTTTGAAAAGCTGAAACGATTATTTTTTTTGTCTCTTACATTTCATGCTTCCCTGTGTTTCATTCAGTTTTAATGAGTAAAGAAAGCTGGTTTTGTTTATTTATTTTTTTACTTTTTATTCCTTTTATGCATCAATATGTTTGAGAGCATCTTTACATATGTAAAAGAGAACAATTTAATATGAAAAACTATGAAGAATCTTTTGTGCAATGGAAATAATCCATGGATGTTAAAGAGACTCTATGGAAACATCAATGGTAAAGAAGAATTTGTTAATCTCATGATCTAAGGTGTAAATAAGGCACATAATGAGGATTCAAAAAAGATTTTATTGGTCCAAACTCATAAAGAAATCATGAAAAGCACTTTAAGAGGGTAAAAAGGGCTGATACTGAGAGAGTAACACTAAAAGGCACATTAAATGTTTCACTACAGTCATAAATCAGTCAAGATTCAGGGGCCAGAGAGGAACTTCACTCCAGGACATCAAGGGCACTCGTCTGGAGAGAAAAGACGTTCAGGTCAGGTTTGACGATGTTACTAATCAGATACAGCAATACCTTGAGATACGAGCGTCCCGACATACGAGTATTCCGATATTCGGGCGATTTTTGCTTTATAATATGAGTAAATATTTGAGATACGAGCAGCTTACAGACATGAGGTGATCGAGCCACTCGTTCGTCGACTTCCGTAAGCATCTCCCGCGAGTTTTCCTGTGGTGTGTGTTATTTACATTTCTGAGGTAATTGCATATGATCTCCACTAGAGGCAGCTTGGTTTTACAGCGGGGGTTACCGGGACGACGAGTGATAACGAGTTTTGAGTGTTCAATAATAAATGCGAGGTTCTGAGGCGATCCAATACACAACAGTTGTGTTTGCATTATCTATGTAATCCCTCCCTCCTCCTCCGCACATGCCGTCATTAGCTGCTACTGTATCGTCTGTCTTGAAGGTAAGAACTCAGAACTTATATCACAGGAATCCTTATATACTATAATTGTGTGTGTGTGTCTTTATAGCAAACATGTTTTTTGCATTGTTATTAGCACTAATAAGAGAGTTTTTTTAGAGCGCTGGAACGGATGAATGTTTTTCCTGTTATTTCTTATGGGGGAAATTGATTTGAGATACGAGCAATTTGAGTTACTCGCCGTCTTACCATTTTTAGGCAGGATGGCGATGTTCTCCGGCAGAATGCCTTGCTCCAGAGAAAACGCGGTGAACTTGTCCAACACATCCTGGTTCAGGTCGGGTGTTCGTCCTGCAAATAAAACAATCGAAATGCCACAGAAACAATTCCCTCTAAAACCAGAATTAATGCAAACTTTAGTAAGTAATTTAATCATTTGAGCTTGTGGTTTTTACAGTACGCACTACAGGCAAATTTAAGTTAGATTAGAAATGGCCTTCATAATCCATATACTTCTCTAACATGATGTTGCAGAGACGAATAAGATATTCAACAAGAAACGGTTTACAAGAAGATTCCATTGGTTAACATTAATGAACTAACAATGAGAAATACTTCAAATGCATTTACTCATCTTAGTTTATTTCCATAATTACTAATGCATTATTAAGATGACATTAACTTGAGCTAATTGAACTAACAAAGATCAGTTGAACTAATGTTAGACCTGTATT
The DNA here is from genome assembly GCA_037043235.1 of Rhodeus uyekii. Taxonomy (NCBI): domain Eukaryota; kingdom Metazoa; phylum Chordata; class Actinopteri; order Cypriniformes; family Acheilognathidae; genus Rhodeus; species Rhodeus uyekii. Next base: position 4,135,936 of record JAWRVZ010000046.1, read on the forward strand.
GATCATTAATAGTTAATGCATTGATGGGACCTTATTTTAGTGTTGCCAGAAAGTAATTTCAGAGCTAAACAAGGTATTACATTTTGAGCAAATTGATGAAAAAATAATTCTCAGTAAAACAAGGAAGGAGGAAGTAAAAAAAAGTCTTCTTGCATGTTTACTGCAAGTGTGTTGCTCGAGGGCACAATGGTGATGTTTCAGGACCCGCTATCGTTCATCACCACACGAGTTAATGCCGTTCATCTCATTCAGGACTGGTTTCACAAACAGGGTTTAGATTAAGCCAGGATTAGGCTATAATTTAACTAGGACATTTAAACAGCTTTAATAAACGTGACTTAGAAGAAAAACATTACTGGTGATGTGCATTGTGAGACAAAACAATGACATTGACATTGACATATTTTTAGATATGCTTTCAGTAAAAACATGCATTTTAATTTGGGATTAGATTTAAACCTCGTCTGCGAAACCGGGAATGTGTTCAACCAGAATTTTACAAGTAGCTTATCAGAAGGGCTTTTCACACTTGAAATAATTAAACCTGGGTCACTAACTGACGATTAATCCTGGGTTAGCGTCCTTATTTGCGTTATTATGCGTTTGAACTTCAGTTTTTGCAGTGGCTCTGTATATTTCTATGGTATCGGGGAGTTATTAGCTGTAGAAGTGGATTTACTTGTTAGGTTAATGAATGTTATTATGAGCATTGCAATGTTTGAACAAGATGCCGTAACAAATGCAAGTAGAGCGGGATGAGCAGCTTACCTTCATGCTGTGAAAATACAGAAAACAAGGAGCTGGAATACATTAAATCTGCAGTGTTTCAGTGACTGTACAAAGCATGTGAATATGAGGCATGCAATTAGTCGTCGGGTGCAAAGCATCTCTAATACTGTCACATATCTGCATCATATCACATCTGCATGCATTTAACACTGCAAAGGGTAGAGAGTGGTGCTTGCAACGTCAAGGTCGTGGGTTTGATTCCCAGGGAAAGCAAGAACTGATTAGAATATCAATGTGATTCTTTAATGCGATGCAAGTCGCTTTTCATAACCCCGTGTAAAAAGCGCGTTAACCCTGCTTCTAAACTTGCAATTGTGAAGAGTAACAATGATTGTAATTTGTGAAAAAAGTGTGTAATTTCCATGCAAAACGAAGCTGAATCACACCCGGTGCGAACACCAAACGAGCCAGTCTCAGATCATTCACTGCCTGCTACAAATTCAGGTTGACTTTAAGGTGTTGCTGCTTACCGTAGAGTTTGTTGAGCACCGTGGAGGAGCCGGCCTTGGTCTTGACAGTGTGGATCAAAGCAAATTCATCATACTTCACATCAACAACACACATGTTATTGTCCGTCTCCCAGCCTGTGGAACAAACAACACTTCTCATTTGAGTCGTGTATAAAACAGTGCACTTCACGTGTGTGTGATCAAATCTTCCTTACGTTCACTGCGGAATCTGAACTTCCCTGGAAGATCAGCCTTCTGAGCGAAATGGTTCATCCTCCAGCACGTGCCATCACGACTAATACATTTATATTATAAAATATTAATATTATTAAATACAAATATATTATGCGATTATGCAACGTCTGAAAGATTCATGCGTAGTTTTAGTGATCAGTTTGTCTTACTTGAGACTGGAGTATGCCATTTCCAGATCTCCTTCATCGGTCGGTTTCAGCACGGCGACTCCCATCTTCATGTTCGCCTTACGGGTGACGAACCACTCGGCGTTGGTGGCAAAACCAATCAGGTACCATTTCCCAGCCACCTGTGTGACACACACACACACACACACACACACACACACACACACACACACACACACACACACACACACACACACACACACACACACACACACACACACACACACACACACATCAACAGATATTCTGGTCACTAATTATGGTTCGTGTCTCTGCATCACTACAAATCTGTGGGATTGATATAAAGGTTCGTCCTCTCATCACTGTGTTGCAGTCTTACCCCCTTGACGTTGAAGTCGGCCGGTGGCTTGACCTCTGAGCGAACAGCAAGGACACAGAGCAGAACTCCCAGCAATCCCAGCACAGTGGTTGGCATGGCTACGGCAGAGCTCAGTGCGGAGTGTGTGGGAATCTGGGCCTCGAGGGGTGAATGGTGCGCTGAGTCCCTCAACACGCTCTTATATAGCGCAGCCCCCGTTACATAAACACACACCCCTTAAACACACACACACACACCAGAACGCACTTCGACATAAAGTACTTAACACACACACCTAAACGAACACATACACTTTTATATCAAGTTCATTATTATTGTTATTGTGTGTCTCTAAAGTACAGATATTTAAACCCACATACAAAAAGCTTGAAAACAGTTGTGTGTGTCTGTGCCGTTCCTGGATACTCAGCACACACACATATAAATCTCAATGTCATCCATTCAGTTCTCACTTTTCATTGCGCACACACACACACACGCACACTCAAATGCATATACCCTCACACAAACGCACCTACACACATGCGCACACACACAAACACACACTCACTCAAACAAACGTATATACCCTCACACAAACGCACACACACACACACACACACACACACACATACAGGCATAAATAATGTTGGGTTTAGGGCCCCCTCTCGTTTAACAGCTTTGTAATACCACAGTAGGCACAGAGGTTTGGAAGGGGGTGTGCTACTTTCTTTCTTAACCAGAGGCTACACACACACACACACACACACTCACACTCACACTCACATACATACAAACCCACGCACACACACAAACAAAACACTCTCAGACATGCACACGCACACAAACACACACACTCTCAGACATGCACACGCACACAAACACACACACTCACACACATACAAACCCATGCATACACACAAACAAAACACTCTCAGACATGCACACGCACACAAACACACACACACTCTGACATGCACACACTCACAAACATGCACACATACACACACACATTGTTACACACCCGCACCCAAACACTCACACAGACACACACACACCCACACATTTGCACACACAGTCACACACTCACGTGCACACATACACATACACACCCATCCCCTTGTTAAAACAGACCCAGTTTTTCTAGATAGAGGGGTTTCGTTAGATTCAGCAGAATAAGATGTGAATAAACATACAGTGGGTCAAAAGTTAGTTTACTATTGAATTTTTTTTCTTTTTTGCAAAAACCCAGAAGATCAGGTTCTCCGGCATAATTTGGGATATTCAACAGCTTGAGCTTCAGTTGAAGAACGTCTAACTTTCTGTGTAAACTTTCTGAGTCACATGATCAAAAACGCATGAATTACATTTAATGAATCACCTAGAAATAATGAAATATTTATGTACTAACTTTACATTATTCAAAATACTAAAAAATTCTGTGAAACATTTTTATACACATTTGCATTTTATAAATTATTTTTGTTTCAGGATTCTTTGACGATGAACGATCAAACGCACAAAATAATAATATTTCCTAACATTATACCTTTTGTTCACTTTAATGCATGATTGCTGAATAAAAATATCAAGCTCTTTCAAAAAAGAAAAACGAGTCTTCGATAATTAGAAAATTATAATCCTCCAATAATTTATAAGCCTCCAATAATTAGAAAAAAAATAGCAAAACACAAACAGGGCGATAAACACAAAGAGCTGCTGTATCTCTCTCTCTCTCTCTCTCTCTCTCTCTCTCTCGCTCTCTCTCGCTCTGGGCCGTTCTGGAACCTGGAACAGAGAACAATGTCAGCATTTTACATTGAAAACACAATGAAAATCCCTCAGTCACTCACACACACACACACACACAACAAACACTCACTATCGACTCCATCAGCAACTGTTTGTGCAGTAATTATGAAGTTTATAGCGCAATCATTTTGAGCTTTAAATTCAAACGTTCTAGTTTTACCCCATATAAAGAAACCTGAGGAATTACAGCTGTTTCTTATTACAGACGTGAGAAACGCCTGTATGTTTAGCCTATAGGAGACGCAAACGCCTTCGCCAAAAACACTCAAAACTCTGCAGAAACGAACTTTCTGCTTCTCTCTCATATCCTGACAGTCATTTAGAAGCAGATAAACATAACAGGTATGAATGTTGTTTTCCAGGTGTTTACTCACAATCTGAGCCGATTACATGATTCCCAACGCTGTCAACAGAGACAGAACTATATTTAATCTATGATCAGAAAGGCTCAGCAAGGCTGCATTTAACCGCATAACTGCTTAATTTATTGTTTTACTAATCGTATTTAATGTTAATTTCAACATTTATGAATACATGATTATTTGCAGATTCCTTAAATCTGTAATTAGTTGTTGGAAATGTATTTTAATGTATTAAAGAATTCCATCAAAAATTGCCACACTTTTCACACAGGTGAAGCAATTAATAGATAAGTATTGTATTGTTTAAGAGGCATAATAAATGCATTAAATACTTTTATAATGTTTTATATATATATATATATATATATATATATATATATATATATATATATATACACACATATAAATAAGGCTTTACGTAAAGTGATACTGTTGTATCTGTTAATATTATTTTATGGATTTGAGCTGACATGAATGAAGGAACAATAAAGATGAATGTCTATACTTTTGCTAACTAACGTTAACAAAGATGAATAAATGTATAGATGTATAATAGATGTATAGATGTAACAATTGTATTGCTCATTGTTAATAATTGCATGAAGTTAATGCATGATTGTGGTTTCACATAGATGGGGTTCTGTTGTTAAAATCAATAAATTCATCTGATTTGTTGTGAAGCCAGCACTATTTCTGTCCTGTTTCCCAAAGGAAAGGTCAGATGTTTGTAGTTCGCGTGAGTCTGGCTCCGGACCGGCAGCATATAACGAGAGACTATAGGGACTCTGATATATATCACAGTCCAGACACACACTGAAAGCCAGAGCGCTCACTTCCCACAACCTCCGGACGCCATAGAACGAACAAATGCTGCTCAACCAATCAGAGTCAAGATTCAACTGTCTCAACTATTTTAACAAAAAACTACCCGCTTTATTGTTTTTTGGGCTCGTTTGCCCAATTTGAATCAGATACAGAGATTCATGATTTATTTCAAACACACGGCAGCTCTCGTGATCATGTTCCTTTTTGTTTTATGCATAATATGCATTTTATTTTATTTTTCAGCTGCATGACAATGTTTTGTACCGTCTAGTGTTTTCTCTCACAAATTTTTGGTTATGATTGAAAGTACTGTGTGGCCCAACGTTGCAGGAATATATGAGGAAAACTCTACAGGAGATTGGTGTTTAGTGTAAACAATTGAATCATTTTGGCTTTAATAAAATGATAAAAAGTGAAGAAGAAAGCATGTTTTCACTGGTTTAGATGTGGCGAGTGACTCAGCGAGGCGAGGCGATGCTTCACGTGCGATTAATCACGCTTCTGTTAGACGTACAGCAGCTCCCGTGACAAACTTCCTGTTGCTTTTATGCTTAATGAACATTTTATGGTTTCAACAACTGAAAGCAAACTTTTGTTATGTAGTGTTTTCATAATTCATCTAAACAGAGAGATAGATAGATAAAAGGGTGGATAGATAGATATTTCTGTACTCACAATAAACCATTATTTCAAGATTATGTTTATCATTATATATAATTGTAACTGCTCACTAGTTCTTATATTTGTTATGTTTTGCTACGTTCATATTGTTTTCACAGGTAATAAGAGAACACTAAAAGTTGTAGTTTGTAACCTACACACACACACACACATATATATCTGTTGATGCAACAAAGTCATCAGGTTAGATTATTTACATTTTTCAGATGCTTTTATCCAAAGCAACTTGCATTTTCAGATGCAAAAAACGCTTTGGTTATCGTACATCTATTTACCGCCACGTGAAAATGCGCACTCATGTTTTGTAAAAGCAAATTAAAACATGCATATAAATTATGCATGAAACGCATTTGGAAAATTAACTCACACTTTCATTTACATTCATGCATTCATCAGCTGCTTTTATCATTGCATTCAAGAAACACATTGACATTCTAATCAGTTCTTGCTTTCCCTGGGAATCAAACCCATGACCTTGATGTTGCAAGCGCTGCTCTCTAGTGTGCGAACTACAATAGTAATTCATATTTTTGAGTTTAGTAATAATGAAACTTCATGTAATTGCACTGATTTGTTATTGATTGTTTTTTGAGGGTTTAAATGAAACAAAGAAATATGAAACATCCCTTTATTTTAGAAGTAGCATCTTTTATAAAACATATTCATGTGCAATTGTTTCAAACTTTTGTAAAAGTGAACAAAGATCATACAAAACTCTTCTACATTCAATAGGCACAGCATTGGGTTCATTTAAAGGTTTTGTAACAGCATTAGTCGAGGATGTTGCATATTTTAAGCCATTCCTGTGAGAGAGAGATGGATGAGTCGCTGATGGGGAAGATGCTCTTCTTGGTCAGTGAGTTTAGAAATACACGATGGGATCCTGATGGGATTTTGAGCACTGAATCCCGTGCAGCTCCAGTTTCTCTCCAGTGTGAGGAAGCGCCTTGTAAACCCTCAGATGAACGAATTCATCCCCCACATCCACCTGAAGGAAAAGAACAATCTTTACATTTACATTTATCAGACGCTTTTATCCAAAGCGACTTGCATTGCATTCAAGAAACACATCGACATTCTAATCAGTTCTTGCATTCCCTGGGAATCGAACCCATGACCTTGATGTTGCAAGCGCCACTCTCTACTGTTAGACACACAGGAAAGCAGTTTCATGAACACAACACGCAGGCTGTAACACGGCACGCTCATGTCCTGCTCTTCAGGTTTACCTTGATGAAATAGTTGGTCCCGGCCACAACCTGGGTGGAGAAAGACTTGGCAGTGAAAACGGCAAACTTCTTCCCAGCCTTCTTTTCTGCATGCGGCTTGACCTGAAGAAAGAGACACAGATTTAATGTAAATGTTTTAATGCATATAAACCTGCTACAAAAATGCACTCCATTTTTATAGAAATATAATTTGTGGTTTTTGCCCTTTTAATTCCAGACATGCTTGTAATTCATACTTACCTTAATATATATTCTTATGCTACATGCAGACAGCAAAGTAGATTTATTTAGTTTGATGAATTACTGTGACACACCCATCTCAGATCAACAGATTAGTGATTCATTCAGGCGCTTTCTTATGTTTGGGTGGGTATACAGAGATTCCCATGAACCTAGACTATGATAAACTATATAATAATTCATAAATTAATACATTTATTGTTTCTCTATATCAGGTTTAAGCCAAACTGAGAGTTTAATAACTGGCTTTTTGAAGACTACTAAATATCCATAATACACAAAAGCACACATTGCAAGTTAATTTAATATTATGCAATGAAATATATATATAATTTTAAGGTGGTAGACTTTATAGTCATATATAATATTATTTTTTTATTTATTTAAATGTTTTATTTAGATATAGCATAATGCACAAAACCTCTTAAAACTAATACATAACTAATAATAATAATAAATAATAAATGCGCATCACGTGACTTCAGTGATCAGCTGACACTCACCTCGTCGCAGATCTTCTGCACCTCTGGAGTGGCTGGTTTCGCCTCGGATGTTCCTCCAACCTTTTTCGTCGCCATTATAATAACGTGCCGTTTATCGGTGTCGAGATGTGGAACAACGAGTGTTTTTGGACGGTCCAAGTTCACAGAAATCACAGTATTTATGCTGCCTTGATCATATGACTATGAGCCATCACCACCAGAATATACCATGTGTTCGGAAGAAGCGGGGTGGGGAGGAGCCTTAAAACATCAACACATTAAAAACTAAGCATATTAGCTTTAAATGTGATTTAGTGTGTTTATCAAATGAACGTTTTCGTCTTAATATGTGAAGTTAAGTAGGCTTATGTGTCACAGCATTGGATATATTATGGTCCCCCCCTTGTATGTTGGTTTGATCCTATTCAGGATGAGCTCAAAAGCGAGAGGAAAAAACCCAAATGGAGGCGGGGTTTCGCTGCCCAAGCGTTCTGATTGGTCAAATCCGATGTTATTAAAAAATACTTAATAGTTAAATACTTAAACCTAATAGTTTTAATTACACACTATACAATTTCCCATTTAACCACAACTAAAACACATAATCACCATTATTAAAAAGTAAAAAATTACGTAGACCTTTGCAGAAGCAGAAAAATACCCGATAGAGTCACGTGATTTCTTTTTCTATTCTCGCCTCTATTCAGAATGAACCAATCAGACTCGAGTGCGATTACTAAACAATTATTTGTTTTAATTCCATGTAAAGGAGCTATTGTAAACAATTTGCATGGGCATATCAGATATTTCTCGTATGCATATATTAAACGATTATAGTGAAACGTGCCAAGTAGACCACGCCCACCGGCATAAAAGCGGCTATCGAGCGCCACTTGCAGGAAAGTATGCGTTATATTTCACAATAAACACTATCAAACCAAGAACGGTCCTAGTTTAGACTTCATTCAGTCTGTCCATAAAAGAGCTCGTATCTTCTCTCAAGTTAGATAGACATGAGCGCAACAATGCGCGTGCTTTCATCTGTGCGCGCTCTCGCGGCGCTCCTGCTGCTTCTGTCGGTCTCATCAGAAAACACGGATCAATGTGAAAACGGCGCTGATAACTGCAATCTATGGACCCAAACATCTCCAGATACAGGTGAGATACAGATACAATCCACCTCCAGATACAGGCGAGGTGTTCGGCTCTCTGTGTGTCCCAGGTTGATGCCTTCAACATCTAGTTTAGTTTGATTTTCACAGTTTATACGCGAGACAAAGTAACAATGCGTGCGAGTTTGCACGTAGGGACAGTGACTCCAGGGTCAAAAGGTTACTGTATAATGACGCGTCATCTGATGAAGAGGCTCTGCTAAAACATGTCGAAACACTCATGCTTTGGTCAATTATACTTATGACGACATAAAGAGTAATGATGAAAACGTCGATTTTACTGTCCCGTTATATTGATCTCATAATAATGATTTACCAATGCATTGTTTTTCTTTTCTTAAGTGGAAGAATCTTTATCAGGTCAAAAAAAATAAATTTTTTTTAGCATTAAATATGTATGACACAGAATTCCAGATAGTTGCATATTAAAGTTCATGCATATATGTAAACGTTTATGCATATTAGAGGTAACGAATATACATATGCAAACATTTATGCATACTAAAGTTATAAATCTTTATAAGATCAATGATTAAATCATTTAGCATTAAATATGTACAATACAGAATTCCAGATAGTTGCACATTAAAGTTCATGCATGCATGTAAATATGTTAAGTTCATATTTAAATACAGGCATGAACTGCAATATGTAACATTCATGCATATTAAAGTTTATGCATGTATGCACGTACGTGTAAGGGATATATACATAATATATACATACATATATACTTAAACGCTTTAAACTGGCGTTATTCTACTCTAAGCACTGTTTGAAACTATATATCCGTCTCTTCCTGATGAATTGCTTTCTGTTTTCCTCAGTTGTAAGTCGTATTTCAGCTGACAGATATTGATGGCAATTTAAAATAAATGCAGATTAATGTAAATGTTTATTATTTGTATACAGTATCGTCATGATAATTCTAGTCCTAAAATGTTATTAATTCTAGTTTTCTTCTTCGATCCAGGCACGTTCTTGACAAGTTTGTGATATTTAAAAGAACTATAATCCTATGAATAAGCAGCGTTTCATTTAGGTGAAACCAACTTAAGGCCATTTCCCACAGAGAATACATTTGGTTTGTTTGATTACTGTGACACATGTGGAGATCACGGATTTAAGGGTCTGAATCAGCAGATACTGCGGGTGGGAATCTACATATGTTTTGATGACTTTGCAAAGTTTATCAGGGTTGGAGTGTGAAATAATGAGTTTAAGAACTGGCTCTTTGAAGATTAAATATTAATTTAAATATAATGCAAGATATAACAAACAAATTACATTTTAAAATGAATTTTTATAGGTGGTCAAACCCTGTTATTATAATTTTCATATCCTTTCTCTTTAATGATTTCCCTGTAAATTAGCTGAATGTTTTTTTCTTGGACATTAATTACATGTTTATGTTTAATATTATCAGCACTAGAATCAAGTTTAGGACCAGAATAAAGTGGTAAAGTGTTTAGATGAAACATACAGCATACACTGCTGTTTAAAGAAACAGGATAATAAAGACACTTATAATGTTTAAATGATTTCTACTTCAAATAAATGCTGTTATTTTGAATTTTCTATTCATCAAAGAATACTGAAAAAATATTGTATCACAGTTTTGACAAAAACATGAAACTGTACAACAATTGATAATCATAAATGTTTGTTGATCATCATATCAGAATGATTTGTGAAGATCATGTGACACTGAAGACTGGAGAAATTATGCTGAAAATACAGCTTTAATCACAGGAATAAATGACACTTTACTATATATTCACATAGAAAACAGCTGCTTTACACTGATATAATATTACACTGTTTTACTGTATTTATCATCTAATAAATTCAGCTTTAATCACAGGAATAAATGACACTTTACTATATATTCACATAGAAAACAGCTGCTTTACACTGATATAATATTACACTGTTTTACTGTATTTATCATCTAATAAATTCAGCTTTAATCACAGGAATAAATGACACTTTACTATATATTCACATAGAAAACAGCTGTTTTACACTGATATAATATTACACTGTTTTACTGTATTTATCATCTAATAAATTCAGCTTTAATCACAGGAATAAATGACACTTTACTATATATTCACATAGAAAACAGCTGCTTTACACTGATATAATATTACACTGTTTTACTGTATTTATCATCTAATAAATTCAGCTTTAATCACAGGAATAAATGACACTTTACTATATATTCACATAGAAAACAGCTGTTTTACACTGATATAATATTACACTGTTTTACTGTATTTATCATCTAATAAATTCAGCTTTAATCACAGGAATAAATGACACTTTACTATATATTCACAGAAAATAAATCGTTTTTATTGTATTTTCAATCAAATAAAGGCAGGTTTGCGGAGCAGAAGAGACTTGTTTCAAAAAGATTTAAAACCTATTAAATTACCAATCAAAAAAACATGTTAGGTTTGGAATTAAAAAATATATTTTTGGCCTGTCACCTTACCTTTTCTGGGGCTATTATTATTTTATAAACTTTCTTGTGTCTCAAACAGTAGAGAGTGGTGCTTGCAACATCAAGGTCATGGGTTTGATTCCCAGGGAAAGCAAGAACTGATTAGAATGTCAATGTGTTTCTTGAATGCAATGCAAGTCGCTTTGGTTCAAAGCACCTGACAAATGCATAAAAAAGCAATATATTGTAGTTCAGTAGATATGCATTCATTCATAATCAACACATCATATATCAGTGATGAATGTGCAATGACTGGATTAAACACAATAGATAGAACAGATTTCTCCGTCTGATTCAGCAGCAGCAGATCGTTGAAACTCACCTGTTGTGTTTCAGACGGCGTCGTGACGTACGAGCAGCTGAAGGACATGATGTCCACTGGAAGCGTCCAGCTCTTCGATGTTCGGGAACCGGATGAGCTGGAAGCGGGTTTTATCCCAGGAGCCACTAACATTCCACGTACGTTCCCAGCACACACAGTTCAGCACAAACACACACACACAGACTGTATGAGTGACGGTTCTTCTGTTGCTGTAGTGGGAGAGGTGGAGCAGGCCCTCAAACTGAGCCCGGATCAGTTCAAAGAGAAATACGGCGTCAAGAAGCCTCACAAAGACGACTCTGACTTTGTGCTGTACTGCCAGAGAGGGATGCGCAGCCTCACCGCGCTGGAGACCGCAAGAGCTCTGGGATACACAAGGTACAAACACGGTTTACTGAACCTTTAGAGAAAAAAAACTAATATGCTTTTTATTGAGTAAAAATATCAAAAGTTATTCATAAGTTCTATTTATAAAAATAAAATAATTGAAGTATTAATTTTTACAATTATATTAAAAGACATTTTACTCGCTAAAAAAGTATAAACTGTCAATCAGAAGACTTGTAGTAGATTGTGTGAAATTAGCAAAGTTTTTATCATGTTGCTCATTTGAAATATAAATATAAGAAACTATATAGTTTCCCTTTATGATATGGTGCCAACATTAACTTTTCCTTTGGTTTCTTGCATTTTCTGTTTGTTTTTGGCTGGTAAATGACTGTTTTTGCATGTAGAAATGGTTGTATGCATATACTGCAATATAATAATTATGATTTATGTCTGCTCTTTTTCATTTGATCATTGAAAACCTGGTTATATCACAGAATAAAAAAAAATCAGGCAATTATTCTTAGCTGTAAATTATTTAATTGTCTAGAAAAAGCTCTATAAATATTGCTTTTAAATTATATTTATTATTTAAATCCTGATCAAGTCATGATAATTCATTGGATTCATCCTCACTGATAGGAATGTCTCTGTTTGTCTCTCAGGGCTCGTCATTATGCTGGAGGATTCAACGAGTGGATGGAGCTGGAAGGTTTGTAAGCAGAAAGAGTCGAGCATGAAACTTGACAACATTTCACCAGTCCAGAAAAATGAAGCTAATTTCTGAAGAATCTAGAAGAATTTATACACATTTGACTTAAAATGAGAGCATTGACCAAAAATGTATTCATAAATGTTCAGAAAGACTCAATAAATATGACATTGTTTATGATGCAGTTTGTGTTTTTATGTCATGTGATTTTTATCACCATAAAATGGACACAGAAGCTGATTTGTTGCACATGTATGTTTTCCAACTAACTGAAACAAACACTGAAATGCACAATTACACTATGAATTCATGATCAAGCATTGACACACTGATGATGGCAATAACAGCGAAATTCAGAATGCTGTTTCTTTGTAAGAACGTACATGAACAGAAGTGGTGATCCGCACACAAATGCAGATCTTTTGGGGGTGGTGGTATGGGTGCGGCGGCGCGATGTCTCTGTCCTCCGAACGCGGAAGTAACGCGGGTGCGGCGGCGCGATCTGCCTGTCTTCCGAACGCGGAAGTATCTGTCGACGGACGGCGGCGTCAAAAGAGCCATATGCAGCCATCAAAAGAGCCATATATGGCTCGCGAGCCATAGGTTCCCGACCCCTAATCTAAAGCATTGTAAATATCACACTTACATTGAAAGGATAATTGAATTCTATCCTATTAGCCAATACCATACTATTAATTTCTAATCTTTACTCGCACAGCATTAACATCACCACAGAATCACTCTATTAAAGCATCACTCTATTAAATCACTGCAGCATCACTCTATTAAATCACTGCAGCATCACTCTATTAAAGCACTGCAGCATCACTCTATTAAAGCACTGCAGCATCACTCTATTAAATCACTGCAGCATCACTCTATTAAATCACTGCAGCATCACTCTATTAAATCACTGCAGCATCACTCTATTAAAGCACTGCAGCATCACTCTATTAAAGCACTGCAGCATCACTCTGTTAAAAGCACTGCAGCATCACTCTATTAAATCACTGCAGCATCACTCTATTAAATCACTGCAGCATCACTCTATTAAATCACTGCAGCATCACTCTATTAAAAGCACTGCAGCATCACTCTATTAAAGCACTGCAGCATCACTCTATTAAAAGCACTGCAGCATCACTCTATTAAAAGCATTGCAGCATCACTCTATTAAAAGCATTGCAGCATCACTCTATTAAAGCACTGCAGCATCACTCTATTAAAGCATCACTCTATTAAAGCACTGCAGCATCACTCTATTAAAGCATCACTCTATTAAAGCACTGCAGCATCACTCTATTAAAGCGTCACTCTATTAAAGCACTGCAGCATCACTCTATTAAAAGCACTGCAGCATCACTCTATTAAAAGCATTGCAGCATCACTCTATTAAAGCACTGCAGCATCACTCTATTAAAAGCACTGCAGCATCACTCTATTAAAAGCATTGCAGCATCACTCTATTAAAGCACTGCAGCATCACTCTATTAAAGCATCACTCTATTAAAGCACTGCAGCATCACTCTATTAAAGCATCACTCTATTAAAGCACTGCAGCATCACTCTATTAAAGCATCACTCTATTAAAGCATCACTATATTAAAGCATCACTCTATTAAAGCACTGCAGCATCACTCTATTAAAGCACCACTCTATTAAAGCACTGCAGCATCACTCTATTAAAGCATCACTCTATTAAAGCATCACTCTATTAAAGCATTGCAGCACCACTCTATTAAAGCACTGCAGCATCACTCTATTAAAGCACTGCAGCATCACTCTATTAAAACACTGCAGCATCACTCTATTAAAGCATCACTCTATTAAAGCATTGCAGCATCACTCTATTAAAGCATCACTCTATTAAAGCATTGCAGCATCACTCTATTAAAGCATCAGTCTATTAAAGCACTGCAGCATCACTCTATTAAAGCACTGCAGCTTCACTCTATTAAAGCATTGCAGCATCACTCTATTAAAGCACTGCAGCATCACTCTATTAAAGGATCACTCTATTAAAGCATCACTCTATTAAAGCATTGCAGCATCACTCTATTAAAGCATCAGTCTATTAAAGCACTGCAGCATCACTCTATTAAAAGCATTGCAGCATCACTCTATTAAAGCACTGCAGCATCACTCTATTAAAGCATCACTCTATTAAAGCACTGCAGCATCACTCTATTAAAGCATCACTCTATTAAAGCACTGCAGCATCACTCTATTAAAGCATCACTCTATTAAAGCATCACTATATTAAAGCATCACTCTATTAAAGCACTGCAGCATCACTCTATTAAAGCACCACTCTATTAAAGCACTGCAGCATCACTCTATTAAAGCACTGCAGCATCACTCTATTAAAGCACTGCAGCATCACTCTATTAAAGCATCACTCTATTAAAGCACTGCAGCATCACTCTATTAAAGCACTGCAGCATCACTCTATTAAAGCACCACTCTATTAAAGCACTGCAGCATCACTCTATTAAAGCACTGCAGCATCACTCTATTAAAGCACCACTCTATTAAAGCACTGCAGCATCACTCTATTAAAGCACTGCAGCATCACTCTATTAAAGCATCACTCTATTAAAGCATTGCAGCACCACTCTATTAAAGCACTGCAGCATCACTCTATTAAAGCATCACTCTATTAAAGCATTGCAGCATCACTCTATTAAAGCATCACTCTATTAAAGCATTGCAGCATCACTCTATTAAAGCATCAGTCTATTAAAGCACTGCAGCATCACTCTATTAAAGCACTGCAGCTTCACTCTATTAAAGCATTGCAGCATCACTCTATTAAAGCACTGCAGCATCACTCTATTAAAGGATCACTCTATTAAAGCATCACTCTATTAAAGCATTGCAGCATCACTCTATTAAAGCATCAGTCTATTAAAGCACTGCAGCATCACTCTATTAAAGCATCACTCTATTAAAGCATTGCAGCACCACTCTATAAAAGCACTGCAGCATCACTCTATTAAAGCATCACTCTATTAAAGCATCACTCTATTAAAGCATCACTCTATTAAAGCATTGCAGCATAACTATTAAATCACTGCAGCATAACTATTAAATCACTGCAGCATCACTCTATTAAAATCACTGCAGCATCAATCTATTAAAGCACTGCAGCATCACTATATTAAATCACTGCAGAATCACTCTATTAAATCACTGCAGCATCACTATTCAAATCACTGTAGCATCACTCTATTCAAATCACTGCAGCATCACTCTATTAAAATCACTGCAGCATCAATCTATTAAAGCACTGCAGCATCACTATATTAAATCACTGCAGCATCACTCTATTAAATCACTGCAGCATCACTCTATTCAAATCACTGTAGCATCACTCTATTCAAATCACTGCAGCATCACTCTATTCAAATCACTGCAGCATCACTCTATTAAAATCACTGCAGCATCACTATATTCAAATCACTGCAGCATCACTCTATTAAATCACTGCAGCATCCCTCTATTAAAATCACTGCAGCATCAATCTATTAAAGCACTGCAGCATCACTCTATTCAAATCACTGCAGCACCACTATATTCAAATCACTGCAGCATCACTCTATTCAAATCATTGCAGCATCACTCTATTCAAATCACTGCAGCATCACTCTATTCAAATCACTGCAGCATCACTATATTCAAATCACTGCAGCATCACTCTATTAAATCACTGCAGCATCACTCTATTAAAATCACTGCAGCATCAATCTATTAAAGCACTGCAGCATCACTCTATTGAAATCACTGCAGCATCACTCTATTAAAATCACTGCAGCATCACTCTATTAAAGCACTGCAGCATCACTCTATTCAAATCACTGCAGCATCACTCTATTAAAGCATTGCAGCATCACTATTAAAGCAAGAAAAAAAATCTGTTTGCAAGTATACTTTTTATTTAGTATCATTTTTGATACATCCGGCCCCCCATAAATGCTGAAAAGTATACAACGTGAAAGACTATCATAGTCAGCGAGATTGCAAAACAATCAGTTTGTCTCAAATTGGGAAGCTAAGTATGATACCTGACCAAGCCAAAATAACGAATAAAATGTCCTTAGTTTTATTCTTTCTCTCTCTCTCTCTCTGTCTAATATATGTATATATATATATATATATATATATATAGGTGTAACAGAGGGGAACTCACAGGCAGGGATCCAATCGCTTTGTCTTTATTAAAAGTAGTCGTACAGGCAGATGGTCAGGGCAAACAGAGAGATAAACGTAGTCAATAATCCAGGCAGGGGTCACAAAGGCAGGCAGACAGTAACAGGCACAATAATCCAGGCAAGAGGTCAAGACAGGCAGTTATCAATCATAAGCGGTATTCCAGGCAAAGGTCAGGGCAGGCAGAACAGGATCAAAAACGGGTAAACAGGCAAACAGACAGGGAATATAAACGCTCAGAACTGACAACCGGTGCTAATCAAGACTTCGCCCTGAGCTGTGGGTGAAGGAGTCCTTTATAGTTCATGAGATAGGTAACAGCTGGCGTGAACAAACAGACATCATTGTGTTCAGCTGGTGTGTGTAATCAGTCCAGTGTACTGCATGATGGGAAATGTAGTGTGTAGTGTAGTGTCAGTATATTTGTGAGCTCCCTCTGGTGGCCATGGAGGGTAGCGCAGAGCTCATATTCATAACAATAGGCTATACAGGCTAATGTATCATCACCTTGATGTAGTGTGGATGTGATTCTTTTTTCCTTTGGGAAATTAATTTTGTGTGGCATTTATGACTGGTTTTATTTTGTCATCCTTTTGATTGCCTTGTGATGGAATGTTTATGCAAGTGCTTGTTTTTTTCTGCCTCCTTTAAATCAGTCTCAAGTTTTGCTCAGACCAATCAACTTTTACATGATGTATTTATGATATTTTCAATTAAAAAGAAAATTCACTAACCGAACTGCCCTAAGTGATGGGAGAAATTAAGGATTTCATAACTCTCAAATAAGCATGTAAACATTGTCAAACCATTTGCAAATGTTTTACTGAAAGGTGTAATCTACTAAATGCCATTAACACTATTAAATATGAAATGTCAGTAGAATATGCGTAAAATGTTGTTCTTGTTTTTTTTTTAAATGGTTAATCAGGCCAATAAGAAAATATTAAGTAGAATTCTTTCTTTTTATTATACAAATATATCATCAAATGTATAAAGGTGATCAAAGATCATGTAAAAACCATGTAGACACTGGTTCATTGGTTAATCGCCCCTAGCAGCGAATCATTGAAATTTCTAAACAGTTATGATGTTGTAGGGGAATTACAGTTAAAGACCCGAGGACCAGATATGATGATTGAAGAAGTGCAGTCAATTGAAGAAATTTTTGTGAAGAATAGTTTGCAGTTTCATCAGCAGAAGCTTCAAGTCTTACAAGGAGTTTGTACAGTTACAATCACATTGTTACAGCAATTATACTCCAACAGAAGCTACTAACTACGTCATTACAGAAGGTTAAATGGTTCTGATTGGCTAAGGAAGAAAGGGAAACAAAACTGCGTTTCTAGGCGTCAGATTGTCAAGAAAAATGTCATTCAGTCTCCTTATGGTGCCAGTAGATCACCTCACCAATATAGAGTATACTAACACATACACACACACACACACACACACACACACACACACACACACACACACACACACACACACACACACGCTGTGATCTATTGCAAAAATCTACTACAAGTACAAGCACTAGATCTATTACAGAGACCTTCCATATGTAGCACTGCCAGATGGCCAGTCCATATGTGTAAACTCCACATGATACCTCCCTGTGGGTGGGATGTGGCCACTTCCGCGAGTTCTTCTGTGGCTGCGCTGTACTGTGAGTGAAGCGATCCACGAGCAACGCAAACTCAGCGAGATTAGTCACGAGATAACCATGTGAAGTGGCATATTTGTCCCTCTTCTGTGCTCGAGATACTAGGGTTCAGCGACATAAAAGAATCGACATAACCGATAAGAAAATGCTAATACAAATAGGGAGTTTGGCGGTTCCACTTGAAAAACGTCAACATAATAGTGTTGGCGAGTTAACCGGTACCTCAATGTAAGTGGACCTCACTGTATTTAGTGTTGCACATCTGATTTGCACACGACTGTTTATGTTCAAATATGACATAGCAGACTGTGTTTATGTGTATACTACACACAATGTGTACTTTGACAATAAATACACAATTGTGTATGTATTTGACCATTCAAGCACAAGAAGCTGTGAAAGAGATCTGGATTCGGGATCACATACATCTCAGTATCTGTGCTTCCGCATTGAGGCCTTTTCGTTGCTTATTGGGATTAATAACACTCTAAAGTGACAACAAATATTAGTACAGTGACGTTTAAGAAATGTAACACTTTAAAATATCGATTTTTGAAATTTGTAAATCTATGAGAATCAGCAGTAGATAGAATTGTGTTTCATATATGAATCGATCCACCCATCAACCCTTGTGGATTGCGAACATACCTTTTAAGTCATAAACATGCTTGTTGTTTGAAGCTTATCTAGTTTATTTGTAACATTCATGTTTCTTAAATGCACAGAAGGAATGTTTTGCCACAGAGGTCTCTTATTCAAATATTAACAGCATTGTAGTTTAATACACAACTAAATGGCAATCTAAATACATGCTAAACAGATCTGCACATATATGATTTAACGTTAAGTAAATTTTCCTTTTTCTTCTTTTTCTATCTTTAATAATCACTTAACATTGATGGGCTTTATCACTGAATATATCACTTATGCAAAATGTGATATTTTAGTCCTGAACATATGCCTAAAGCCGATGATTGCACAAATCTCTTCTACCACTTTTGCTTTGTTGTTTGAGATGTTTTTTCCAGCAACCTCCAATAGATCATTGATCATCTCTGCGCTGTAAGCCCCTTGAAAGGTGCCATATTTGCTCTTCCAGTCCTCGATTTGATCTGATGGAGCAATAACACACTTAAATTAAATCAGAACACAGTTGATATTTCAGTTTTATTCAGGGCTACTGTATGATTGTAACTTGCCTCCACAGTTGACCACATTGAAGAGAGGGATGTGTATCACTGTTGGAACTTTGTGGCCTTTGAACACATAGAAGTCCTTCGGTTTCTCTAAATCCTCAATGGGTATTTTGACAACAGGGAAAGGGATGTTTTGTTTCCTGCACGTCATCGCAGCTTCCATCACTGTCTGTGGTGGAAAAAATTGTAGAATTACTCTAGTAAAAGCATTGCAGCATCACTGTAATAAAAGCAGTGCAACATCAATCTATTAAAAGTACTGCAGCATCACTCTTTTAAATCACTGCAGTATCACTATTAAAATCACTGCAGCATCACTCTATTAAATTACTGCAGCATCACTCTATTAAAAGCACTGCAGCATCACTCTATTAAATCACTGCAGCATCACTCTATTAAATCACTGCAGCATCACTCTATTAAATCACTGCAGCATCACTCTATTAAATCACTGCAGCATCACTCTATTAAATCATCACTCTATTAAAGCACTGCAGCATCACTCTATTAAAGCATCAGTCTATTAAAGCATTGCAGCATCACTCTATTAAATCATCACTCTATTAAAGCATTGCAGCATCACTCTATTAAAGCATTGCAGCATCACTCTATTAAATCATCACTCTATTAAAGCATTGCAGCATCACTCTATTAAAGCACTGCAGCATCACTCTATTAAATCATCACTCTATTAAAGCATTGCAGCATCACTCTATTAAAGAACTGCAGCATCACTATTAACGCAAGAAAAAATCTGTTTGCAAGTATACTTTTTATTTAGTATCATTTTTGATACATCCGGCCCCCCATAAATGCTGAAAAGTATACAACGTGAAAGACTATCATAGTCAGCGAGATTGCAAAACAATCAGTTTGTCTCAAATTGGGAAGCTAAGTATGATACCTGACCAAGCCAAAATAACGAATAAAATGTCCTTAGTTTTATTCTTTCTCTCTCTCTCTCTAATAATATATATATATATATATATATATGTATATGTGTGTAACAGAGGGGAACTCACAGGCAGGGATCCAATCGCTTTGTCTTTATTAAGAGTAGTCGTACAGGCAGATGGTCAGGGCAAACAGAGAGATAAACGTAGTCAATAATCCAGGCAGGGGTCACAAAGGCAGGCAGACAGTAACAGGCACAATAATCCAGGCAAGAGGTCAAGACAGGCAGTTATCAATCATAAGCGGTATTCCAGGCAAAGGTCAGGGCAGGCAGAACAGGATCAAAAACGGGTAAACAGGCAAACAGACAAGGAATATAAACGCTCAGAACTGACAACCGGTGCTAATCAAGACTTCGCCCTGAGCTGTGGGTGAAGGAGTCCTTTATAGTTCATGAGATAGGTAACAGCTGGCGTGAACAAACAGACATCATTGTGTTCAGCTGGTGTGTGTAATCAGTCCAGTGTACTGCATGATGGGAAATGTAGTGTGAGCTCCCTCTGGTGGCCATGGAGGGTAGCGCAGAGCTCACATTCATAACAATAGGCTATACAGGCTAATGTATCATCACCTTGATGTAGTGTGGATGTGATTCTTTTTTCCTTTGGGAAATTAATTTTGTGTGGCATTTATGACTGGTTTTATGTTGTCATCCTTTTGATTGCCTTGTGATGGAATGTTTATGCAAGTGCTTGTTTTTTTTCTGCCTCCTTTAAATCAGTCTCAAGTTTTGCTCAGACCAATCAACTTTTACATGATGCATTTATGATATTTTCAATTAAAAAGAAAATTCACTAACCGAACTGCCCTAAGTGATGGGAGAAATTAAGGATTTCATAACTCTCAAATAAGCATGTAAACATTGTCAAACCATTTTCAAATGTTTTATTGAAAGGTGTAATCTACTAAATGCCATTAACACTATTAAATATGAAATGTCAGTAGAATATGCGTAAAATGTTGTTCTTGTTTTTTTTTTAAATGGTTAATCAGGCCAATAAGAAAATATTAAGTAGAATTCTTTCTTTTTATTATACAAATATATCATCAAATGTATAAAGGTGATCAAAGATCATGTAAAAACCATATAGACACTGGTTCATTGGTTAATCGCCCGTAGCAGCGAATCATTGAAATTTCTAAACAGTTATGATGTTGTAGGGGAATTACAGTTAAAGACCCGAGGACCAGATATGATGATTGAAGAAGTGCAGTCAATTGAAGACATTTTTGTGAAGAATAGTTTGCAGTTTCATCAGCAGAAGCTTTAAGTCTTACAAGGAGTTTGTACAGTTACAATCACATTGTTACAGCAATTATACTCCAACAGAAGCTACTAACTACGTCATTACAGAAGGTTAAATGGTTCTGATTGGCTAAGGAAGAAAGGGAAACAAAACTGCGTTTCTAGGCGTCAGATTGTCAAGAAAAATGTCATTCAGTCTCCTTATGGTGCCAGTAGATCACCTCACCAATATAGAGTATACTAACACATACACACACACACACACACACACACGCTGTGATCTATTGCAAAAATCTACTACAAGTACAAGCACTAGATCTATTACAGAGACCTTCCATATGTAGCACTGCCAGATGGCCAGTCCATATGTGTAAACTCCACATGATACCTCCCTGTGGGTGGGATGTGGCCACTTCCGCGAGTTCTTCTGTGGCTGCGCTGTACTGTGAGTGAAGCGATCCACGAGCAACGCAAACTCAGCGAGATTAGTCACGAGATAACCATGTGAAGTGGCATATTTGTCCCTCTTCTGTGCTCGAGATACTAGGGTTCAGCGACATAAAAGAATCGACATAACCGATAAGAAAATGCTAATACAAATAGGGAGTTTGGCGGTTCCACTTGAAAAACGTCAACATAATAGTGTTGGCGAGTTAACCGGTACCTCAATGTAAGTGGACCTCACTGTATTTAGTGTTGCACATCTGATTTGCACACGACTGTTTATGTTCAAATATGACATAGCAGACTGTGTTTATGTGTATACTACACACAATGTGTACTTTGACAATAAATACACAATTGTGTATGTATTTGACCATTCAAGCACAAGAAGCTGTGAAAGAGATCTGGATTCGGGATCACATACATCTCAGTATCTGTGCTTCCGCATTGAGGCCTTTTCGTTGCTTATTGGGATTAATAACACTCTAAAGTGACAACAAATATTAGTACAGTGACGTTTAAGAAATGTAACACTTTAAAATATCGATTTTTGAAATTTGTAAATCTATGAGAATCAGCAGTAGATAG
Source organism: Rhodeus uyekii (assembly GCA_037043235.1). Classification (NCBI taxonomy): domain Eukaryota; kingdom Metazoa; phylum Chordata; class Actinopteri; order Cypriniformes; family Acheilognathidae; genus Rhodeus; species Rhodeus uyekii. The sequence goes on from JAWRVZ010000046.1 coordinate 4,158,888, forward strand.
AATTGTGTTTCATATATGAATCGATCCACCCATCAACCCTTGTGGATTGCGAACATACCTTTTAAGTCATAAACATGCTTGTTGTTTGAAGCTTATCTAGTTTATTTGTAACATTCATGTTTCTTAAATGCACAGAAGGAATGTTTTGCCACAGAGGTCTCTTATTCAAATATTAACAGCATTGTAGTTTAATACACAACTAAATGGCAATCTAAATACATGCTAAACAGATCTGCACATATATGATTTAACGTTAAGTAAATTTTCCTTTTTCTTCTTTTTCTATCTTTAATAATCACTTAACATTGATGGGCTTTATCACTGAATATATCACTTATGCAAAATGTGATATTTTAGTCCTGAACATATGCCTAAAGCCGATGATTGCACAAATCTCTTCTACCACTTTTGCTTTGTTGTTTGAGATGTTTTTTCCAGCAACCTCCAATAGATCATTGATCATCTCTGCGCTGTAAGCCCCTTGAAAGGTGCCATATTTGCTCTTCCAGTCCTCGATTTGATCTGATGGAGCAATAACACACTTAAATTAAATCAGAACACAGTTGATATTTCAGTTTTATTCAGGGCTACTGTATGATTGTAACTTGCCTCCACAGTTGACCACATTGAAGAGAGGGATGTGTATCACTGTTGGAACTTTGTGGCCTTTGAACACATAGAAGTCCTTCGGTTTCTCTAAATCCTCAATGGGTATTTTGACAACAGGGAAAGGGATGTTTTGTTTCCTGCACGTCATCGCAGCTTCCATCACTGTCTGTGGTGGAAAAAATTGTAGAATTACTCTAGTAAAAGCATTGCAGCATCACTGTAATAAAAGCAGTGCAACATCAATCTATTAAAAGTACTGCAGCATCACTCTTTTAAATCACTGCAGTATCACTATTAAAATCACTGCAGCATCACTCTATTAAATTACTGCAGCATCACTCTATTAAAAGCACTGCAGCATCACTCTATTAAATCACTGCAGCATCACTCTATTAAATCACTGCAGCATCACTCTATTAAATCACTGCAGCATCACTCTATTAAATCACTGCAGCATCACTCTATTAAATCATCACTCTATTAAAGCACTGCAGCATCACTCTATTAAAGCATCAGTCTATTAAAGCACTGCAGCATCACTCTATTAAATCATCACTCTATTAAAGCATTGCAGCATCACTCTATTAAATCATCACTCTATTAAAGCACTGCAGCATCACTCTATTAAATCATCACTCTATTAAAGCACTGCAGCATCACTCTATTAAAGCATCAGTCTATTAAAGCATTGCAGCATCACTCTATTAAATCATCACTCTATTAAAGCATTGCAGCATCACTCTATTAAAGCATTGCAGCATCACTCTATTAAATCATCACTCTATTAAAGCATTGCAGCATCACTCTATTAAAGCACTGCAGCATCACTCTATTAAATCATCACTCTATTAAAGCATTGCAGCATCACTCTATTAAAGAACTGCAGCATCACTATTAACGCAAGAAAAAATCTGTTTGCAAGTATACTTTTTATTTAGTATCATTTTTGATACATCCGGCCCCCCATAAATGCTGAAAAGTATACAACGTGAAAGACTATCATAGTCAGCGAGATTGCAAAACAATCAGTTTGTCTCAAATTGGGAAGCTAAGTATGATACCTGACCAAGCCAAAATAACGAATAAAATGTCCTTAGTTTTATTCTTTCTCTCTCTCTCTCTAATAATATATATATATATATATATATATGTATATGTGTGTAACAGAGGGGAACTCACAGGCAGGGATCCAATCGCTTTGTCTTTATTAAGAGTAGTCGTACAGGCAGATGGTCAGGGCAAACAGAGAGATAAACGTAGTCAATAATCCAGGCAGGGGTCACAAAGGCAGGCAGACAGTAACAGGCACAATAATCCAGGCAAGAGGTCAAGACAGGCAGTTATCAATCATAAGCGGTATTCCAGGCAAAGGTCAGGGCAGGCAGAACAGGATCAAAAACGGGTAAACAGGCAAACAGACAAGGAATATAAACGCTCAGAACTGACAACCGGTGCTAATCAAGACTTCGCCCTGAGCTGTGGGTGAAGGAGTCCTTTATAGTTCATGAGATAGGTAACAGCTGGCGTGAACAAACAGACATCATTGTGTTCAGCTGGTGTGTGTAATCAGTCCAGTGTACTGCATGATGGGAAATGTAGTGTGAGCTCCCTCTGGTGGCCATGGAGGGTAGCGCAGAGCTCACATTCATAACAATAGGCTATACAGGCTAATGTATCATCACCTTGATGTAGTGTGGATGTGATTCTTTTTTCCTTTGGGAAATTAATTTTGTGTGGCATTTATGACTGGTTTTATGTTGTCATCCTTTTGATTGCCTTGTGATGGAATGTTTATGCAAGTGCTTGTTTTTTTTCTGCCTCCTTTAAATCAGTCTCAAGTTTTGCTCAGACCAATCAACTTTTACATGATGCATTTATGATATTTTCAATTAAAAAGAAAATTCACTAACCGAACTGCCCTAAGTGATGGGAGAAATTAAGGATTTCATAACTCTCAAATAAGCATGTAAACATTGTCAAACCATTTTCAAATGTTTTATTGAAAGGTGTAATCTACTAAATGCCATTAACACTATTAAATATGAAATGTCAGTAGAATATGCGTAAAATGTTGTTCTTGTTTTTTTTTTAAATGGTTAATCAGGCCAATAAGAAAATATTAAGTAGAATTCTTTCTTTTTATTATACAAATATATCATCAAATGTATAAAGGTGATCAAAGATCATGTAAAAACCATATAGACACTGGTTCATTGGTTAATCGCCCGTAGCAGCGAATCATTGAAATTTCTAAACAGTTATGATGTTGTAGGGGAATTACAGTTAAAGACCCGAGGACCAGATATGATGATTGAAGAAGTGCAGTCAATTGAAGACATTTTTGTGAAGAATAGTTTGCAGTTTCATCAGCAGAAGCTTTAAGTCTTACAAGGAGTTTGTACAGTTACAATCACATTGTTACAGCAATTATACTCCAACAGAAGCTACTAACTACGTCATTACAGAAGGTTAAATGGTTCTGATTGGCTAAGGAAGAAAGGGAAACAAAACTGCGTTTCTAGGCGTCAGATTGTCAAGAAAAATGTCATTCAGTCTCCTTATGGTGCCAGTAGATCACCTCACCAATATAGAGTATACTAACACATACACACACACACACACACACACACGCTGTGATCTATTGCAAAAATCTACTACAAGTACAAGCACTAGATCTATTACAGAGACCTTCCATATGTAGCACTGCCAGATGGCCAGTCCATATGTGTAAACTCCACATGATACCTCCCTGTGGGTGGGATGTGGCCACTTCCGCGAGTTCTTCTGTGGCTGCGCTGTACTGTGAGTGAAGCGATCCACGAGCAACGCAAACTCAGCGAGATTAGTCACGAGATAACCATGTGAAGTGGCATATTTGTCCCTCTTCTGTGCTCGAGATACTAGGGTTCAGCGACATAAAAGAATCGACATAACCGATAAGAAAATGCTAATACAAATAGGGAGTTTGGCGGTTCCACTTGAAAAACGTCAACATAATAGTGTTGGCGAGTTAACCGGTACCTCAATGTAAGTGGACCTCACTGTATTTAGTGTTGCACATCTGATTTGCACACGACTGTTTATGTTCAAATATGACATAGCAGACTGTGTTTATGTGTATACTACACACAATGTGTACTTTGACAATAAATACACAATTGTGTATGTATTTGACCATTCAAGCACAAGAAGCTGTGAAAGAGATCTGGATTCGGGATCACATACATCTCAGTATCTGTGCTTCCGCATTGAGGCCTTTTCGTTGCTTATTGGGATTAATAACACTCTAAAGTGACAACAAATATTAGTACAGTGACGTTTAAGAAATGTAACACTTTAAAATATCGATTTTTGAAATTTGTAAATCTATGAGAATCAGCAGTAGATAGAATTGTGTTTCATATATGAATCGATCCACCCATCAACCCTTGTGGATTGCGAACATACCTTTTAAGTCATAAACATGCTTGTTGTTTGAAGCTTATCTAGTTTATTTGTAACATTCATGTTTCTTAAATGCACAGAAGGAATGTTTTGCCACAGAGGTCTCTTATTCAAATATTAACAGCATTGTAGTTTAATACACAACTAAATGGCAATCTAAATACATGCTAAACAGATCTGCACATATATGATTTAACGTTAAGTAAATTTTCCTTTTTCTTCTTTTTCTATCTTTAATAATCACTTAACATTGATGGGCTTTATCACTGAATATATCACTTATGCAAAATGTGATATTTTAGTCCTGAACATATGCCTAAAGCCGATGATTGCACAAATCTCTTCTACCACTTTTGCTTTGTTGTTTGAGATGTTTTTTCCAGCAACCTCCAATAGATCATTGATCATCTCTGCGCTGTAAGCCCCTTGAAAGGTGCCATATTTGCTCTTCCAGTCCTCAATTTGATCTGATGGAGCAATAACACACTTAAATTAAATCAGAACACAGTTGATATGTCAGTTTTATTCAGGGCTACTGTAAGATTTTAACTTGCCTCCACAGTTGACCACATTGAAGAGAGGGATGTGTATCACTGTTGGAACTTTGTGGCCTTTGAACACATAGAAGTCCTTCGGTTTCTCTAAATCCTCAATGGGTATTTTGACAACAGGGAAAGGGATGTTTTGTTTCCTGCACGTCATCGCAGCTTCCATCACTGTCTGTGGTGGAAAAAATTGTAGAATTACTCTAGTAAAAGCATTACATCATCACTGTAATAAAAGCAGTGCAACATCAATCTATTAAAAGTACTGCAGCATCACTCTATTAAATCACTGCAACATCACTCTATTAAAGCACTTCAGTATCATTCTATTAAAAGATTTGCAGAATCACTATTTAAATTCCAGCATCAATCTATTAAAAGTGGTGCAGCCTCATCACTCTATTAAATCACTGCAACATCACTCTATTAAATCACTGCAGCATCACTCTATTAAAGCACTGCAGCATCACTCTATTAAAGCACTGCAGCATCACTCTATTAAAGCACTGCAGCATCACTCTATTAAAGCACTGCAGCATCACTCTTTTAAAATCATTGCAGCATCACTCTATTAAAGCACCGCAGCATCACTCTATTAAAGCACTGCAGTATCATTCTATTAAAAGAATTGCAGTATCATTCTATTAAAAGAATTGCAGAATCACTATTTAAATTCCAGCATCAATCTATTAAAAGGGGTGCAGCTTCATCACTCTATTAAAGCACTGCAGAATCACTGTTAAAAGCATTGCAGCATCACTCTATTAAAAGCATTGAAGTATCACTCTATTAAAAGCATTGAAGTATCACTCTATTAAAAGCACTGCAGCATCACTCTATTCAAATCATTGCAGCATAACTCTATTAAAAGCATTGCAGCATCACTCTATTAAATCACCGCAGCATCACTCTATTAAAGCACCGCAGCATCACTCTATTAAAGCACTGCAGTATCATTCTATTAAAAGAATTGCAGAATCACTATTTAAATTCCAGCATCAATCTATTAAAAGTGGTGCAGCTTCATCACTCTATTAAAGCACTGCAGAATCACTGTTAAAAGCATTGCAGCATCACTCTATTAAAAGCATTGAAGTATCACTCTATTAAAAGCATTGCAGCATCACTCTATTAAAAGCATTGCAGCATCACTCTATTAAAATCACTGCAGTATCACTCTCTTAAATCACTGCAGTATCATTCTATTAAATCACTGCAGCATCACTCTATTAAAATCATTGCAGCATCACTGTATTAAAACACCGCAGCATCACTCTATTAAAGCACTGCAGCATCACTCTATTAAAAGAATTGCAGCATCACTCTATTAAATCACTGCAGCATCACTCTATTAAAGCATTGCAGCATCACTCTATTAAATCACTGCAGCGTCACTCTATTAAAGCATTGCAGCATCACTCTATTAAAATCACTGCAGTATCACTCTATTAAATCACTGCAGCATCACTCTATTAAAATCATTGCAGCATCACTGTATTAAAACACCGCAGCATCACTCTATTAAAGCACCGCAGCATCACTCTATTAAATCATTGCAGCATCACTCTTTTAAATCACTGCAGTATCACTCTATTAAATCACTGCAGCATCACTCTATTAAATCACTGCAGCATCACTCTATTAAAGAACCGCAGCATCACTCTATTATTCTCTATTAAAAGCGCTGCAACTTTATCCTATTAAAATCATTGCAGCATCACTCTCTTAAAAGCATTGCAGCATAACTCTATTAAAGCACTGCAGCATCACTCTATTAAATCATTGCAGCATCACTCTATTAAAGCATTGCAGCATCACTCTATTAAAAGAATTGCAGCATCACTCTATTAAATCACTGCAGCATCACTCTATTAAAGCATTGCAGCATCACTCTATTAAATCACTGCAGCATCACTCTATTAAAGCATTGCAGCATCACTCTATTAAAATCACTGCAGCATCACTCTATTAAAATCATTGCAGCATCACTGTATTAAAACACCGCAGCATCACTCTATTAAAGCACTGCAGCATCACTCTATTAAATCATTGCAGCATCACTCTTTTAAATCACTGCAGCATCACTCTATTAAATCACTGCAGCATCACTCTATTAAAGAACCGCAGCATCACTCTATTATTCTCTATTAAAAGCGCTGCAACTTTATCCTATTAAAAGCATTGCAGCATCACTCTCTTAAAAGCATTGCAGCATAACTCTATTAAAAGCATTGCAGTATCACTCCATTAAAGCACTGCAGCATCACTCTATTAAAGAACCGCAGCATCACTCTATTAAATCACTGCAGTATCACTCTACTAAAGCACCACAGCATCACTCTATTAAAATAATTGCTGAATCACTATTAAAAGCATTGCAGCATCACTCTATTAAAAGTGCTGCAACTTTGTCCTATTAAAAGGACAAAGGGGAACATGAAGGGGATTTATACACAAGGGCAAATTGGGGACAGCTGACATAATTAACAGGGTAATGACTAACAAGACAGGAGCGGGGAGGATCTGGGAAACACAGGGGAACCCGGATGTGACAGACACGACAAGACTGTGACATCTATTAAAAGCACTGCAGCATCAATCTATTAAAAACATGATATATTTTTAAATATGCTTTCATAAAATTGTTCATTAAAGACTCTTAGACCACTGAAAGAGATTCCATAATTAAAAAATTCCAACATTCATAAAATGTTGTGCTGAATTAACTGAATAAAGTGCCTGTACCCTACCATGTAAAGATAAAATAAAACATATTTAAATGGTGTTATTTTTCTTCTGTTCAAATGATACAAAGAGTTTATAATTATCTGTAAGTGTTTTGTTTTTTAATTCTGCGGATTAAAGGTTAGTTTGACCTCTGGTGGTCACTGTGGCCACGTCCACATGAAGCCGGTGCATTCCCTATCCGATCATAAACACGGCGTCAGCGCAAGAAATATCAGCGTCTACACGAGTCCTCTAAAACCGACTGAAAACGGTGTAGTTTATATGCCAGACCAGTATGGGGCGCTGTAATTCTGCCACAGATATACACTATACACAGAGAAGAAGACTTTGAGCATGTGCATTGTTGTTGCTGTTCAGTGTTGCCAGATTGGGTGGGTTACCGCCCAATTGGGCTCCTTTTGGTTAGGTCCGACCGGGAAAAAATGAATTGGGCTGGTTGATAAAATTTGGTCTGGTTTTTGATGCATAAAATCGCGCAACATTTTTGATTATTCATAAGAGTACGCACTTTGGGCTGGTGTTTTTTTAAATGGGCGGGTTTTACGCTGAAGTTGGAATGGAAATCTTCAGTCCAATCTGGCAACACTGTTGCTGTTAAGTGTGACGCAGCTGACACATGATGTGATGACATCATCGTTTCACTAACTTATACGAATTGGCCGTACACTCGAGACCGCAACGGTGTCGTTCTCAGATCTATCCACTTTAGGACCCGGTCTCCAAAGATAGCGAATTCAGTCTCCCAAAACGCCGGATCCGTGTGGACGGAAGGCCAATACGATACAAAATGTATGCGGATACAGTGATACGCGTCTCCTTGTGGACGGGCCCTGAATACTGTGGAAAAAAGCAAGAAGATTTAAAAAAAAAAAGTTTTGTGAAGAAAGTCAGACAGGTTTGGATGAGGGTGAGTGAATGATGATTAAAATTACTTTTTGGGGGGAACTATTCCTTTAAATGAGCTGATATGAGAGTATGTGCGAATTATTATACTAGAGTGAATTATAATACCTTGAATGGATTACCATCACTGAAATCCAGAGAAATGATGAGGTCAATGTTTCTCTCTTTTCTCAGCACAGAGAAGTAGGGTGAGTTGAGCAACAGCCCGGCATCTTCATAATCTCTCGTCTCACTTTTCAGAAGAGGAACAGGCACTTCTTTACCTGACAGAGTTTGAGTGAGAGATCACAGCATGAAATTAATAATGTTGAGTCATGTTTATTATTCTGAATTTCCACTTATCAGCAAGTCTGTTTTCACCTGTCATGTTGTTGAGAAAGTCATATTTCCTGCCCCAAATCCACTCAGCCATGCATCTAATAGTGCTGATGCAAACATCTGTACAACAAATACAAAGTTTATTCAGTGTTTCTTAGATTTCATAAATGGTTCTTAAGACAGTCGTTGCCTGTAAATTTTGCCTAATACTTGGTTCTATGTAGATTCAAAAAGTTATTGATGTTTCACTATAGGTTTTTCAGATCAGTTCTTTGTTTTGGTTTTAGCTTTAAAAAAACTAGTACAGCTGCTTTTCTAAGGAACTAAGAAATAAAAAAAAATATTTTGGAAACTCATGTTCTGAATCAATTTCATGATTTCTTTATTAATGAACAAATAAAATACCAAGAAAGAAATTGTGTATTCTCCCTTTACCTGTGTTTCTCACAGATGTGTTTTCACACTTTCCCACAACAATCCTTATGCTAATGCAGTGAAATGCCTTAGGCTACCATTGTAACCATGGTTCCCTGAGAACAGGGAACGAGACACTGCGCTATTGTAAATACCTCCGGTATGATATGTGTCTGAAACAGTAATCCAACCACGACAACGACATTGGCCAGCAGCCGCCTATGTCGTCACCACAGGTGCGACTGCAGGTATAAAAGAGGCACCTGAACAGTAAGTCATCCACTTCTTATCTTGAGACTTATGCAGGAAGGCCCAAAGCATGGCAAAGGGATGCAGCGTCTCGTTCTCTGTTCTAAGGGAACCATGGTTAAAATGGTAACCTGAGATGTTCTCTTTCGAAAGGGAACTCAAACGCTGCATCCCCTAGTGGTCGCTATAGGGAACGGAATACAAAGGCTGTCATGTTGAAGGGCGTGAATGACCCCCAGGGGAACTGTCCCAGTGACCCAGACCGGGGCTACTAGAGAACGAAGGCCTCAAGGCACTGAGCCGAGGTCTAACAACGCTCAATCTAGAGTCTGAGGTAGTACAGGAGACCAGCTCAGGACTGAGCAAGCAGACTTCAGTGAAATGGAAGCCAAATCTCTTGGCCTGACTACACTCGTACAGCTAAGTCCAGCTCGGGAGTCACAGGGGTGACTCCACTGCCCTTGCGCCAACCCAAGTTGCTTGGGTTCTAGGAAGAACTGATGTGCAGTAACGCACATAACGGGAGTAGTGCCTAACCTCCTGAAGGGTACACTCTCAAGACGAGAGGGTGTACTCTACTATTTAGATGCAGACTCTACTATTTAGAGGAGGCCTGACAATGCTCTGTGTGCTTGCGAATCTCTAGGGGCGATGGCTCAGCGCAACAGGCCTTACCACACTCGGGACCCTCTAAGGAGGCCGGGAGGACCTACACTTGGGGTGCCACGTTTGTCAGGTGGCTACACAGACAAACACTATAACTCCTGAACACCAAGAGTGGAGGCCTACGACTCTCCTCGGAAAGGAGGCCTGACGACGCTCTTTGAGGCATGCAGATGTAGCCTTGACCACATCTGCTGCCACGGCAACCAGCACGATGGAGGAGCTGGGTGCGTGATGGAGACTAAGGTGGCAGAAACAACTAATTTAAACTTTCAGGCTAGGCTTGAGAAAGCCTAGCCTGAAAGTTTAAATTAGTTGTAAAAGCTTCAAGCTTGAAAATTTTTGAGAGTTTAAACTTTAAAACATGTCGCTAACAAGATTTATTTGGAGATTACTGATGATTCAGTTGAACAGTGAGTGGTCTGAAATATCAAAGAATAACAATGAATATTAAATATAAATCTAAAATCAACAAGATTTAAATTTTTAATTAACATGATTAAATTATTAATTGATTACAGAACACTTGCAATACTCGGTTAGTCCACCAAGATGGCATCTAGGGTACACACATGGAGTTATTCATCATGAGGGACCCATCATCGGTGTTGTAACGAAGTACGAAAAAATAAATTATAACTATGTTTTTTGATCCCCAAAGTGTTGGATAATTGCAATTAGTTTATAAAAATGTCTATGGTTTAATTACATCCTTGGCTTTTAACGGACAGTTTTCACTAATGTGAATAATACTTTCTTTTATTTCTATTTTAAAGATGTAATTAAGCATTATTTATATAGTCTTACCACTTTCAAAACAGACTGCAGTTACACTGCATGTATATGGAGCCCTTTATACAGTATATACTATATAGATGTGTGTATGTATGTATGTGTGAACTGATAAGTATCCCTCTTGCTAATTGTATGAGAAGGAAAATAAATTTTAGACCAAAAGAGAACAAATGCAGGATTTTTCACTAAAAAGTGTTTGGTGGTTCTCAAGATAAATTAGACCTCTCTAGGTTAAGGGTTGGGCGTTAGGCATTAAATCTCACTGGTTCAAACTGAAAACTCAGTTATGGCTATTTAAAATATGAAAATGTTTTGTTGGGTAAAGTGGATAAATTAATCTGGCTTGAAAATCTAAAGGGAAGTATATTGTTTATACCAGTTCAACCTACCAAATGGCCAGAAATGGAACCAAACACTCAAACTGTTGCACACATCCATGTTGTAATGCTCCATATACAGTTTTGCAGCTTCTTTATCAGCAACATTCAGTTTTTGCGTTGGAAAAATCAGCTGACCTTTGCCTCCAGCGAGGTCTGTAAAAAGAAGAGAACATTACTACTTTTCTGACAACATATTATTATTCCAGTTTGAGTAACAACAAACAATAATAAATTGCAACACATTTTGCTAAAGGCTACTTTCTGTTTGACCAATACTGAAGTCATAAACTGAATCAGAATCAGAAAGAGCTTTATTGCCAAGTGTGCTTGCACACACAAGGAATTTGTCTTGGTGTTGAAGCTTCCAGTGCACATATACAACACAACATGAGTTTACATAGCAAACAACAATACATAAACATACACAGTACATGTGGTCACATGCTGGGATTTTTTGTATGGAGTGGGAGAGGGGATAGATAAGGACAGAATGTCAGCCATAATATCCGTCTGCTTTGTTTTTCTTTCCCTGCGCTCTGCCCAGCATTTTATCTCTTATTAATTCAACTGTTCAAGAGGGAAATGGCCTGTGGAAAGAAACTGATCCTGTGCCTAGATGTCCTAGTGGCCAGCGATCGTAGTCGCCGTCCTGACGGTAACAGTTCAAACAGGGTGTTTCCAGGGTGATGAGAGTCTGTGATGATTTTACCTCCAATAATCCTCTCTGCAGTCCGGGTTGTGCGATGTAGTCTCCCGATGTCAGATTTGGTAGCTGAACCAAACCAGACAGTGATGGAGGTGCACAAAACAGACTCAATGACGGCCGAGTAGAACTGTATCAGCAGCTCCTGTGGGAGGTTGAGCTTCCTCAGCTGACGAAGGAAGTACAGTCTCTGCTGGGCCTTTTTTACAGTGGAGTCAATGTGATTGTTCCACTTCAGGTCCTGAGAGATGGTGGTGCCCAGGAACCTGAATGACTCCACTGCTGCCACTGTGCTGTTCATGATGGTGAGTGGAGGTAGAGCAGGGCTGTTCCTCCTGAAGTCCACTATCATCTCCACCGTTTTGAGCATGTTGAGCTCAAGGTTGTTATAACTGCACCAGACAGCCAGTTGTTCAACCTCCAGTCTGTAAGCAGACTCGTCACCGTTTCGGATGAGGCCGATGGCGGTGGTGTCGTCTGCAAATTTCAGGAGCTTCACAGAAGGGTCTTTAGAAGTGCAGTCATTGGTGTACAGGGAGAAGAGCAGTGGGGAGAGAACACACCCCTGGGGGGCGCCAATGCTGGTAGTGAGAGGTGTTGGAGGAGTGCAGATCAGAGTGGGTGTGAGGTGTGAGATTGGGTTTCTCAAACCTGCAGTAAAAAGTATTCAGCTCATCCGCCAGATGTTGATTCTCAGCAGGTCGGGGCCTGACCAGACAGCAGCAGGGTTGTTGGAAGAAAACTGGTTTCTCAGCATTTCAGAATAACTTATTTTAGCTGCTCTGATCTCCTTTGTCAGTCTGTTCCTGGTCTGTTTGTACAAAGCCCCAGGAACAGACTGACAAAGGAGATCATAAACTGTGCGTGCATATATAAAATAGCATATAACACCAATAAAACCAACACCTATTAGCATTTGAATTATCATCAGTAAACTCACTGAAAAACATTCTGGAGTTGGCAGAGTGACTTTCCTTAATGCTTCATGCATTTATACAGTTCTGACCAACTGACTCCAGGGGTTCAAAACAACCCGAATTTATTGCATAATATTTATATAATCATCAATCACAGGTTTGATATTTTTGCATGTTGCCAATCCATGTACTCTACGGCAATTTACAGTTAAAGACCCAAGGACCAGATGTGATGAATGAAAGAGGAGTCAGAAGTATAATCTATTAAAGAACTTGCTTGAGTTTTGGTTCCTTGCCACTATAGCAAACTTTGTTGCATTGTTTTCCTGTTATCTCTGTAAAGCTGCTTTGACATAATCTCTATTGTAAAAAGCGCTATATAAATAAAGGTGTCTTAACTTAAAGAACAATTTTTACTGAATGATAGTTTGCAGTTTCATCAGAAAAATCAAGCTTCAAGTCTTTTTAAGGAGTTTGTCAGCTGCCCTGTGTACATTCACACAGTAATTATAACTTACAGAAAGGTCACAACTACGTTATTACTTCAGGTTGAATGACTGTGATTGGTTAAAAAAATAGATAAACCTAGACAAAAACTCAATAGAGAATGTGCTGTGAAATTTAGACATGAAAATTTGAGAACTTTGACATCTGAAATGGAGTTTTATAAGGACTGTAGTTCTACTGGTTCAGATCTAGATGTGTCCGCACTGGTGTGTCGGTAAGAACACCAAACTCAGATGAAACAGAGTGGGGTTTATTGATGATTCCAGTGAACAATGAGCGGTCTGAAACACCAAAGAATAACAATGAATACCAAACATGAAGCTAAATGAACATAATTTACGTTGGCATTAACCTGTTTACATTATTAAAATGCAGCAACTCCTAGTCAGTCCACAAGATGGCATCCAGGGTACGCACATGGAGTGAGTAACGCACATTCATTTGAGTGAAGCCATTAATACTCCAAATACATTGGAAAGGGCTTGGACAGACGATTCCAATGACACCAAGATCAACTCAATCGGACAGATATTAAGGGAGTAATGAGATTTTTTTGTCCCATCATATTTGGTTAATTAGCGGTCATTGGCTTAATAGAAAATCAATAGAAAGTCTGACATTCGTCCGTGACCCGAAAACGACGTTCAGAATAATACATGTAACTTCCTTATCTTCTGTCCGATTTTTTAGGTATCACTGGAAAGCTTTTTGAATGCCTAAGCTGCCTGTTTAACTGAAAAGGAGAAATAACTGTTTTAAAGTATATCATTTATTGTTTGTCTAAAGAGAAAAAAATATATATTTTTGGAGAAATTCAAATACATATTCAATTACAATATTCAAATACAATCTGGAATCAGCAAAAAACCAAGTCCTCATATATGAAATCAGCAGCAAATTCATGTCTTGGGATCAAAAAGTCCTCTGCATCATCTTCATAACTCTGTCCCTGCTCATCACACCAGTATCCTATTTCGAATCAAATGTTTTTTTCCTTCTTCTTTAGCTTTTCCACTTTGCCATGCCAAACAGTCTTCTCATTGGTCTCCTCATCGTACCATGAATGGCAGATTGAGCGGCCAACAATTGTCCCATTGAAAATGTCCAAAAGTCCTGAGCGAATCTCCTCAGATACACCAGGGAATGCAGTATCCAAGTCACGGATATCAAGAGCCTTAAGTTTATTTTCAACAACCTTTCTTTCGTTAGAGTCCTTTTTCTGCTTCATGTTGGCAGCTCTCCTTGAAAGTTCTTTTTTGATCTCAGAAATCTTTTTCTTATTCACAGCTCTTTTCTTTCTGGCTCTCCCAATTGCCCAAGTCACGATGTGTTCCTTCTTTTGTTCACATTGTTCATTCAACCAGCCCACTACATCCTTCTTTCTTGCTCTCATCCTAGCTGTCAGGAAATCTACATTAGCATTTTTGGCATGCTCTTTTCCTGAACTAAACATCCCTATGAACTCCTCACTGTCGATATTGTGAAGTCTTGCAGATTCTGTTTCAATGCGCAACTTATTATCTATCTCTAGTCCGAAGTAACGTTGATATTGCCTTTCCAAAACTTCTATGATGGTCTTCAAGCAGGCAGTTGTCATTAATTCACATCAATACCATCTATGTGGGATATTTCGGCAGTTTGAGCAGAAGTGAAGAACTTCGACATCCATGGCCCAGTCAATTGCTTCCCAAGAATCCCTATGACATGCATTTCTGTTGTGGCAACTTCTGCAGCAAAGTCCTTCTTGGGATCCGAGACAAGACCCCCACATGAGAGGGCTCCACTAGTCAAGAAATCATTGATCAACTTGTGGTGTTCGAAATATTTGCCTGCGAGGTGAAATAGAATGTGTAGCCTATTTCCTCTGTATCGCGGAAGGAGACCCCTTGGGAGGTTGTTGTCATCCAAAAAGGTTTTTAAACTACCAGAGACAGCGCGAGCACTAACAGAGACAGCGACTCGACAACACAGGAGTGGAGAGAAGTGAACTAAATAGGCAGATGACATGAGAATCAGGTGCGTGAGATGATGGCCGCTGCAGTGATCAGTGACCACACTCCCACTCACACACTCCAATACAGGCAGAACTAGGAGACAATGAATTCATGAACCGTGACAGTTACTGCTTAGAGCGATGCTGAGAGAATGAATGAGTTAAGGGGTGATAAAGGGGTTGGAACCGCCTGACTGTTTTACGAGAGGCTGTGTTTAGGATATTTCCAGTATAAATGCGCGCGACGATGC
This sequence comes from Rhodeus uyekii, assembly GCA_037043235.1. Taxonomy (NCBI): domain Eukaryota; kingdom Metazoa; phylum Chordata; class Actinopteri; order Cypriniformes; family Acheilognathidae; genus Rhodeus; species Rhodeus uyekii. Next base: position 4,174,327 of record JAWRVZ010000046.1, read on the forward strand.
TGAGCGTTAGGACTTTTCCACACAAAACATGCGCGTGGGTGAGGGACATTTTGTCTCGCACACCGATACAATGCTCGTACACCGATTTGCTCGTATACTAAGTCACTCGTAAACCGAGGTATTATTGTACTGGACAATAACAGTGAAAATGCTCATTAACTTTTCTTTGTTTGTGTCTCTTCAGAAACTGAATTATAAATTAATTCTAGCATACTTCAGAATTGTTTTTACCGGTCAGCGTTGCTCTGATGGATTTATCAAGAGCACAAGGATCTTTTCCATCCAAAACATAGAGATTCATGTCCACAAGGTCCAAGAGAACCTGGAAACACTTGTCTTCAGATGGGGAGTCTAGAACTTTTGAAGAAAACGTGAAATTGAAAAAAACATGAATACAAAGAAATTTTTTCACTACATGAAACTTATCAATAAATAAAAGCTATAAGAAATGCTTTACCTTTCCCCATTTCCTCAAGAATTTTTTTTACATTTGGTCTTAAATGGTGAAAGAATTCTGAAAGAAAAATGTTTATATGACACTGAATGACAGAACAACGTTCTATGTGCATTCCCCTGCTTACTCTGTAATGGTTTTACTATTGTACTGTCTTTAGTGACTTTAAGAAATGGCATTCCCGTTCAGGGAATTTGCTTTTGGTGATTGCTTTGATGAAGTCTTTGCACTACAACTGAAACGGTCTCATGTGCAAGACATCTATAGGGATCACCATGGATGCAGTGCTAACGAGACCCAGGATTTTCTGAACAGTAACGTCCTGACCTAACTTGATGTTGCTTAGGGTGTTTAAAATGGTCTTGACATGAGCGGGAGACAGTTGTGTCCCTGAGGCTGACTGAGTCCCATTAAACCCTTAAACACATTGCCCTCTTATCTGAATGCATTTCTTGGAGCCATTGCATGTATTATAATGCATTAAGAATTCCTTTATAATGGATTATAAACACAGGCTTCAAATGAAGTGTTACCCAGTTTTCTAATGCACTTTACTTTGGTAATGATACTGCCAAAATTACAACAGTGGATGCATATAAACATTTTAATTGTTTTAATTATTGCTGGGGACAATTCAGTAGTCGCTGGGTATAGGTCGGGATATATCCTGCTACAAATGTAACTGTACCTTTTATCTTTTCCCAGAGGAATTTTACAATCTCTTCTCCATCAGCTAAAGCGCTGCCACACAGAGCTGCAGAAAACACAATATCATCAAACAGGAAACTTACATTTACAATGCATTTGTCAGACGCTTTTATCCAAAGAAACTTACATTGCATTCAAGAAACACATTGACATTCTAATCAGTTCTTGCTTTCATTGGGTAATTTGTTTGGAAATATGAAATAAATGCAACAAAAGCCTAATTTATTTTTAATTACATATATTAATAATATTTTTAATTAATTCTAAAATTAATAAAAAGTTAAATTTTAGTCAAAGATAAGACAAGTAAACACACAAATGAGTTTTTAAATTGAGGTTATTATTAAAGGGAAATAAAATCCAAACCTACATAGCCCTGTGTGATTGCCCCTAAACCTAATTTTCAGGGTTGGGGGGTGAAGGGAAGAGCAAGGACTCAGTGATGCAGAAGATTAGGGCTTTATTTATAATAATAAAGCCAAATCAAAACTACTCAAACAAAAGCCCAAAAATACTGAAACAAAACTACCCCAAGGGGGAAAACAGACTTTACTTGACAGGAAAATATGACGTAATAATTAGACGACAATCTGGCACAGGACAGCAAACACAAGGAGTATAAATAGGGAGCAAACAAGGCAGTAATGAGGGAGGACAGGTGGGGCAAATTAACCAATAATGATGTAATAAGATGGGCTAGGTAAGATAATAGACAGGCGATCATATGGCACAAAGAAACACACATGACAAGCCATGTGCTCACACCGAACATGACAAGGACACAAGTACATGGCCAGCGAACACAAATACAGGTCATGTGCTCAAATAATTCGAGACATGAACATGCAGCCAATGAGAACACTCATAAGCTGTGTGTTCACACAAAACAGGGCGACATGTAAACACGCATCCAAAGTAAAACACAAGGTGCGAGCTATACAGCACAAGACCTAACATGACACAAAACAAGAAATAACATGACGTGAAAGCATGCAGCTGATGTAAACATGAACTGCATGCTACAAAAAACACGACAACATGTGGAAAGGAGAGGACTCGGCCCAAGCAAACTTGAAACTGGACACTCAACCGGATGAGATGGGGAAACATGGGATCAGGAACCAGAAACACAACATAGACAGGACCTGGAAACACATTGAAGAAAACGGCGCAACGCCGGACAGCAACACTGAGGGATATTTATAGGACACATGAGGGAAGGTAGTGATGAGAGACAGCTGAGAATGATTATGGGAAACAAGGAGGCAGGGCAGACGCTAACGAGACACAAACACGCAGCGAATGCAAGCGCGCATCGCGCATGTTGACAAGGCAGACGAGACCGCGCGCAACGGGTGACACACCGTCACACCGACACACCGTCACACTGCGCGTGACAAGGACAACAAGCAGACACAAGGACACGGCAGTGCCACGGTTCCGTCCACTAGAACAATAATAACACTGGAAACAGAACCGTGACATAAGGTTGAGTAAGACATTTGAGTAAGACATTTCAACAATTCTACATAATTCTGCTTGATTTTTCATCTGAACATCTTAACTTTTAATCTAATTTTTAGGTTAAATGATAAATAATTTTTGTTGTTGAATATTACCAATCTATTATTTTACTTTTTCTTTTTAAACAGTTAAACGATTAAAAGTGTATCTTATGTATTTTACATAATCTATAAAATGTTAGTTTCCCCATTTTTGGGCCAATATGGTCCTGTTTTACTTAATTAGCATGTTTTTATTCATTTGCCCTAATAACATATTGGATTTGACAAACTCTTTTCTAAAATATACAATGTGCAGTCAAAATTGTTATCTAAATGATTTTTTTTTAACTTTCTAGTCATAATGTTATTGCTTTGACTTGGAAATAAGCAATGACTACAGACCTGATCGCCGGCTCAATGTATCATGTACACAATTGATCTAGTAGTTTGTTACCTTGCAGGTAGAGCATGTCAATCTCAGGCTGTTTCTTCGTCATAAAGCCTTTTTCAAACTGACTGCCAAAGTTGGAGACTCCCACAAACGCTCCAATGAGGGAATAACCTGCTTCATGTGGAGTGAACTCGAACCAGGGGTCTGCAGACAGAAACACATATAACACCGACACAAGCACATTAACTGTGTGTCTCTTTCTTTCACACAAACCTCCTTCCTTTTTCTGTTTGGATTGCTTGTCGATCACTGTGTAGATGGGAAACGGGTCTTTACTCTTCTGGTTCCACTCTTCTGTGAGTGTGTGTTCATCGATCTATAGAGAACACATTGTTTGCATGTTATTGTAGAGGAGAAGAAGCCTAGAAGTCTATCAATTTCTTCAGTCACAAACAAGTTAATGTGATAAAACTTAAGTTATCTTTATTAAGAAAAGTATTTTAAGTAAAGGTAAGTAAACTTATGTTAAAATATCTTAAAATATTCAACATGTATTACTAGTTAAACGTGAATGTGACCACCTCATAAATCATTTCATAAGTCATGAAGGCTGTGTTATGAATAATTACAGACCTCTTTCACATATGTAGTGACGACTACTGCTGCCCAGAAATCAGTCAAACTGAAGAAGTCTTTCCCATAGTAATATTTCTTCAGTTTGGCCAGTGTATCTGTCCAGCTGACTTTAGGACCACTGAGTCTCTGGATGATCTTGTCTTTCACAGCATCTAGTTTGGTGGACCAGTCTGGTTCCTCATATAGGGAGGCCATGCACCTTCAGAACAAGAGCATATGCTCTCATTTATGACATTCATCTCCATCTGTGTGTGTGTGTGTTTGTTCTTTCTCAGGGTTTGTACCAGGTTGATCCAGAGACTCCGCTCAGATAAAGGATGGAGTTCAGAAGACCTGCTTTATCGAGTTGAACCAGGGATCCCAGCAAACCCACCATGGCTCTTTGTCCTCCTCCAGAACCCAGTAATGCAATGTTTGGCACCTTATCCTGAAACACAAAGTTTGATTTTGCAATCATTTGATATTCAGTAGCCACAAAAGCACTTTTTAGGTTATTTCAAGAAGGTATAACCAGGCAGAAATATGAACTACAAGATGTTTTACCTCGCTGCAGGGTATTCCATTGTTCTGCAGGCATTGTTGAATGGTCTTTCTCCTTTCGACTATGAACTTCTCCTCATTCTTATTAAGAAAGTGCTCAATTCTCACATCACTGCTGCAGCGACAGACAGACCATGAACACAGCATTATTAATATTACCTTTGAAAATCTTTTGAAAATCATCAGGGGTCCTGAATGCTACAAAAGTGAATTTGCATCTAAAAATGTTAACATGATAAGATTTTTTTTTCAAATAGCAAATCAGTACAAATGAATAAAACTTTAACCTATAGACTAATGGTTTGAGAAAAGGTGAAAGGTGAAGTTAAGCTAAAAATAAACATTTCAGCTTTAAAGTGTTACCTGTAGTCCTGTCTGTCGTGTCATTCATGCACTTCCTGTCTGGTGTGTCATTTGTCACTTTCTGTCACAGTCATGTCATCTTGTTTTACTTCTGGGTCCATTCTGTGTATCTTCCCTCGTCAGTCTCGTCAGGTGTTTCCCATCTCCTCATGTTTAAATACTATCCTGTGTTCTACCATCTACTATTATACTATTGTTTTTGTCAGTTGTTGATGTTGTATAATGTTGTTTTCTGGTGTGTGGATGTATTCCGAGTTCCTGAGTTTTGCACTGGAGTGCTGTTTTGTTTTCCTAGTCTTTTATTTGCGTGTTTTGAATAAGGAGAGTTTTCTGCAAGAAACCAGTACTTCTGTGTTGCTTTTTCTCCACATTGCACACATGCCCAATTCGTAACACAAAGTTAAGCTTTTTGGAGAAAAAATATAGTGCCTTAGATCCTTCCTGAGCCGAAGTATTTTTTTAATCTTTCTCATTCAGAACCCCAGTGGGGAAGAATGTATGAGAAGGTAAGAAAATTAACAAGCCAATGCTTTTGCGTTCTCTCACAAATTTTTTGTATTCCCCAGAGAAACTTTGCGTTGGCTTGCAAAATGTTTGTATCATGAATCCGCCAGGCTCAAACACCACTCCCCACATACACCTTCACCAGAGTATTAATCAAACACACCTGCAACTCATTAGCACCATCAGCACCAGGCTTCATATGCATACACCTCATCTCAGTCAGTGTCCGGTCTCACTAACAGCTACAAGGACTACCTCCATGCTATTTCCTTGTGATGCTTGAGAGTGTACCTGGTCCAATACCTCAAGGCTGAGAAATCCTCCTTATACACACACACATATATATATATATATATATATATATATATATATATATGATAATGACCAGAACCCATCTTACTCCACCAGCTTTTTGTCAATCCTATCGAATGGACCTCCAACCCAGCTAATCATTCCAATGCCTCCACTACAGCTCTGCCAGGCTGTCCACCAGGATTGTTGCCGAACACAACATACTCCACTTATCTACTCTACGCATACCTCAATGGGTACTGGGAACCCAGGGGCCAGTGGTACCATCTTGCTCTTTAAAGATCACCTCTGGTAGCCTGGCATGGCAAAAGATATAACAAGATTTATATAAGGGTGTACAGACTGTGCCATCTCCAAAAGCCAATATCACTTACCACCCAGCAAACTCCTCCCGCTACACCTGGCCACACCTGGGAGTGGATTTCATCACCAACTTACCCCCTTCAGATGGTAACACATGCATACTAGTCATAATTGATCAATTCTCCAAATCCTGTCATCTTCTTTCCCTCAAAGGACAGTCATGGAAACTGCAAAACTGCTGTTCACTCACATCTTCTGGTAGTATGGCATTCCTCACTCCTAGGTGTGACCATTAGTCTCATCAGGATTTGACCCACAGTCCAATGGGCAGATGGAGAGAAAAATCCAAGAAATATGTAGTTTCCTACACACCTTCTGCCATGGTCACCAGAACTCATGGAACCCAAAAGTCCTTCTGACAAATCCACCAGTGGATTAATCCCCTTTCAATGCATACTTGGTTACCAGCCTCTGCTATTCTCCTGGTCTGGAGAACCATAAGGCATTCCATTAGTTGACTGCTGCTTCCAGGTGAGCCAACTACAACGAGCAGTGAGTAAATGTAAACTGACAGCCGACCTTTGTAGATCAGACACCCCCAACGTACCAACCAGGTCTAGCTATCTATGTGAGACAACAGGATGCACTTGCCCTGCAAAGAGCTAAGTCCCAAATACATTAGCCCCTTCACCATCATTAAACAAATCAATCCTGTCACTTATCAACTGCAAATTCACTCACAATTTATTGGTTCTGACAGTTTGTCAGGTTCCAGAGATAGAACAGTTAATGCCTCGGGCAGAGTACTGGGCAATGTACATGTTGTTCCCCAAGTTCTCAAAGTAGGTGTGACGAACCGTTCGGCATGGCTACACGATCCAATTCTGGAAAGGCCCACCATCTTTCAGCGGGATCCTTTCTACAATGGTGCTTCTTTGGGAGGTCTCAGCTTTGAGTCAGGAGATTTTGTCACTCTCAGAGAGAGAGGCTATAGAAGAAATACTTCTCACTCAGATGGACTCAAGCTTCTACAGCCATTATTTAGCTGTGCCCTTAAAGGATGGTGGTTTGGTACCGGTTTTGGATTGCCTTAACCTTGTTCTCAGAGTAAGATAATTCAAGATACTGACTTTAAAGACTATTTTGTCTCATATCCGAACTGGAGATTAGATTGAGAACATCGATCAAAAGGATGTGTACTTCCACATCCAGATCGTCAATAGACAGAGGAATTTCCTCAGGTTCGCTTTTGAGGGCAAAGCTAACCAATATCACGCTCTCCCATTCGTACTTGCTCTAGCTCCTTGATCATTCACAAAGATTATGGACATGGCTCTGGCCTCATTGCGACTCCAATGCGTATCAATTTTGCATCTCACATTCTTTCTTCAGGCTACTTCACAGCATTCCACCTTGAATGGGCTATTTGGGGATGTTTAGGGCGGGGTCATTGTCTTCCCAGGTGTGAATCACATCAATATTCATGGCCATTGTTCATCCATCACATATAGCCTTTCTACCCCAAAGCATTTCTTAGAAAAGTTAAATGTTTTTTGTGAATGAGTAGGGAGGGTGATTTTCACATAATTTTGTAGTAAAACCCTAGGCTAGAAGATCCAGTTCTCAACGATTTTAAGGAGCCTTGTCACACAGGGGGCCCAGTTAAACCCCAGTTGAATTTTCTGTTTGATTTTGGTATTTAAATTATAGGAATGGCAAGCTACTATTATGAACGGCTTTGGCGAGCAAGACGGGGTTGAGGGATATGAGAGCATCACAAGAGCCGGTGGCGTGATTGGTAATGAGCGTCACCTGTGAGCCACGATCTCATATCGAAAGCAGACCAGGCCTGGAAGTATGTTGTGTTTTGTGGTTGTGTGGGCGGCAGTGGTCCATGAGGGGCTGCTGTCAGTACTTTTATTTTGTATTTATTTTCATTTCATATCAAAAGTTTGTTGAATGTTCGCTGGTTCCCGCCTCCTTCCTCCCTGAACTAAGAACTAAGTTACATTGGTGCCGAAACCCGGAAGGTAGGAGGGACACTCTGTCAGAGAGCCCTCGCTGCTGTGTAGGGATCACGGCGCCGCGGAGGTCGGGCAGCACAGAAGGAGATGATAGTATTGTCAGGGGCTGCCTGCGGCGGTGGTGCTGGAGCGGAGAATCGTGTGGGACGGAGAGCTATGCCATGCTCCTGGGTAAAGGTGAGGTGGCTGCCGTCCGAGAGGGAGCGGAGAAGTCGCCCTGTTTGCCAGAGCCTGTTGCCATCTGCCATGGGAAAAGCAGGGAACGGGGGACTCGTTGCCAGCTGCCCTCGTGAGGAGGAGTCATTGACGGCCGCCAGGGGGTGGAGGAGCGTCGGGCCATCCACGGAGCAGCATCCAATGCCATCGCATGGCACTGTGAAGAAGAGCCTCTCGTTTGATCGAGGACCGAGAGCCAGTGTGTCAGGGAACCAGGCCAAGAATTTTTATTCTTTTTCTTTTCTGTTTCCTCTCTCATCTCTGTCGCTCCTCAGGCCACCGTTTCCCTTTTCCCTCGCCTTGCCTGTCCTTTCCCCAGATGCCGCACTGCCATTTTCTCTTATTCCTCCTTTGAATAATTCAGACCTCTTAAACCCTGTTGAAGGGGGATTTGTTATGAGAAAGCTCTGCTGTTGTAATGCTGTTATTTCCTTGTGTGAATGTTTATCTCAATGAATTGTGATATGTTGTTTGATGGAATTGGTACACTGAAAACTGCATTCTTTGAATCTTAGTAGATTGGTTTTCTAAATAATTTCTCGTACTCTTATTCCAATCATATACATCCATATGCACTCTGCTCCATTCTACCCATTACTTCCAACACCTGCGTGTTTATTCCGCTGTGTGACCAAATTAAAGAGCTCCATTTGAAATTCCCTTCTTGTCCAGTGTGTATACATCCTGACAATGATGACCTTTTAAAATAATAATTATGAAATTGACAGAGTATATATCCATCTGCCACCCCAGCATAAATGTAAAAGATTTAAATTAAAGTAAAAGTAAGTTTATTCATCGTAATTTATTTTTCATCACATCGTACAACCCTGGACATGAATAGTGATGCACGGAAATTTCGGCTGAAATTGTTTCGGAGGGCTGATCAAGTGATGTTTAAATATCGCTTCTCTGATGTGTTTTGACAGTGTCTGTATCAATTTCGTGCACACAATTTGGATAAGACTTCAGACTGTGCTGACAAATATGGTTATGGATTTCGTGTCGATAGATGAAACCGTTTTTGTATATCACAGAAACAAATTTGATTTAATGATGCCAAATTGACTTTGATGCTGTCTGTCAGCAATGCTTTGCCCAATTGACACCAAACTTTGGATGTGTAATTGTCACCTCACTCTGACAACATCAATTTTGACACAGTTCCATTTATTGGTCGAAATTTATAAACTGTTAATTAATGATTTTTCAGCCATTTAGCCTGAAAAATCATTAATTAACAGTTTATAAATTTCGACCAATAAATGGAACTGTGTCAAAATTGATGTTGTTGTCAGAGTGAGGTGACAATTGATGTGTGACAATTGATGTGTGACAATTGACAACAGGTTGGCATGGCTTGTCATTTTGTTTAAGCTTGGCCTGGCAATTAATGCTAGCAGCTATTTTCTATAATTGTTTTTTTTTCTCCATTTTTCTGAAGATCCCTGCTCAGAACCTCATTCTGAAAAACAATCACCTTGATCCACCAAATGCACAAGTAACCGACTTCGAGGGAACCAAAGAAGGAATCCCCACTGTGGAGAGAGATGAAAAGGTATGACAAGAGTGATATGCCAGAACATATTTCAATCCAAAAATAAATAATAAGAAAATTAAGCCTATTTTTAAGACCATTCAAGGTATAAAAGCATCCTCATTATTGTCATAAGGGGAATTTGTGTGTTAAATTAAATTGTTGGATGTAATTCTGCAAAAAACCTTAACCCATAAAATAGCCTTAATTTCCATTGTTTCCCCTTAGGCCAGTTGTTCCATTTGGCTTATGCATTCATGCACCCATGATGAACTTTTTTGTGCAAGTTCACGATTCGAATGTTGTTCGCATGTTGTCAATTATCCATAACTGTTCAGGCTCGCTACACAGTGCTTGTGCGCGAAATTCAAACAATAAGAAAACAAACACAAGAAAGAATCAGAACAGTCTCTCCCGCTGGAAGCATGTTGATGAGATGAGAAGAGCACGCCCTCATGCAGCACAGCCAATAACGTCTTCTTGCATGATTGACAGGTCAGACAGCCTATCAGCGACAGCTGTAATAGTGCTAGAACAAGCGCCAGAGAAAACAACCCTTGCAAGAAAGAAAAACAGAAAGAAAATACCGTAAAAAACCCTTAACAAATATATTGAAATATTATTATGTGTAAAACATTTGTGATATAGCCCGCACCCTTATATAACCCGCAAAGTTGATAATAAAATTGCCTAAATAAAATTGCTACGTGCAGTTTAATTAAAAAAAAAATGCTACGATGTTCATGTCATCAGGAAAGTATGGAAGCCGTTGCCGCCACAGTTAAAAAATTATTATTTAAGTCATAATAATGAGAGGGTTTCTCAAAATAATGACTTCGTATCTCGAAAAAATGAGAAAATTTCTTATAATAATGACTTAATATCTCGAAATAATGAGAAAGTTACTCATAATAATGACTTAGTATCTCAAGTAACTTAGTTACTTTAGTAACTTTACTTTAGTAACTTAGTTACTTTAGACTTAGTAACTGTCTAATGAGAAAGATTCTCATAATAATGAATTAGTATCTCGAAATAATGAGAAAGTTTCTCATAATAATGACTTCGTATCTAGAATTTGTCGCAGACATTTATTAAATGACCACAGAATCAAATTGGTGTTTCAGAGGTGAATACATCAAAGTTATATACAGTGGAGTTCACTTATCTCGAGTCACGGTTAACTCGCCAATCCTATTATGTCAACGTTTTTGAAGTGGAACCGCCAAACGTCCTATTTGTCTTAGCATTTTCGATTCTTTATTGTCGCTTCGTTAATGTTGCCGAAATCTAATATTTTGAGCACAAAAAAGGGACAAAATCGCCGCTTCACATGGTTATTTCGTGACTAATTTGCATACCTAGTTCACTGCGCATGCGCTGAGTTTACCTTGCACGTGGATCGCGGTCCGCTCATGGTTCACTCCCTGTCGTTGATCTCGTCTGAGGGAAAACACGCTGTGGCATCCCGCACGTTTTTTCTGATTTTGTGAGCAATCTTTATGTTTGCATTGTTGGAGAATATAATTAAAGGTTTGTATCAAGAATCAAAGGTGTTTTTTATTGTGGTGGTTTTACATATGCCTTTTGTTGTTAGCAAACATATTCACAGTAGGCCTACAGTGTATATACATTTTCTTAGATGAATGCCGATCGCTTCATGAAACAAATCGCGGCAACACTGTTGTGTAAAAAGACACCAAAAACACGAACATGTACATTCTCATTTAAAAACTCACATCATGTACTTCAACAAATTTTCATTTTTCTTTCTTGCGAGAGTTGTTGTCTTTGGCGCTCTGACAGCTGACAGCTGGCTGCGCTTCCACTATCACTCTGACAGCTGGCGCTGATAGGCTGTCTGAACTGTCAATCATGCAAGAAGACGTGATTGGCTGTGCTGCCATGAGGGCGGGCTCTTCTCATCTCATCCGACATGCTTCTGAAAGGGATGAGCTACACAGCGCAGCGGGAGAAGCTGCCTTTTCTTTTTCTTCTGATTCTGACTTGTGTTTGTTTTTTTATTGTGTGAAATTTTGCGCACTTTCTCATCAACAATGAGGTAACAGGATTGTGTAACTAGGTTACACAATAGACAGGAGATCACATGGCACAAGAGACACACGTGACAAGCCATGTGCTCACACCAAACATGACATGAACATGGAGCCAATGAGAAATCATAAGCCATGTGAGAACACAAGCTATTTGCTACACAGCACAAGACAAGAATAAAGACAAGACGTGTTTTACACATTTGCGCTCACAGAACAGGACAGAATGAACACTTATCTCGTGCGCTCATAACAAAAGACAAACACATAGAGCATGAATGTTTGAATCCTGACACAAAACTGAAACCGAACAAGCCCGAAGTGCCGGGATACGAACATCACGCCCTACACACAAGACCGAAGTGACAGAACCCTGACACTACCAAGACATATAAACTTGATTTTCACTACAGGTGGTCTTTAACTAGTTACTCACAATGCCAAGAGAAGTATATAAAGTCTATGAATCATGAACTTTCAAAACATATCTCCCCGATGAGAAATATGTTATATAAAGAGTGTGTCAAACACCCTTGGGGTCTGTTCTTCGTATCTCACTTAATACACCTGAGATTATTTGACAGATAACAGGGGCCTCATTTATAAACGTTGCGTAAGCACAAAAGAGCGCGTACGCCGCTCTCTACGCAATAATTGGTATTTCTAATAATTGGTATTTCTACGCAATAATTGGTATTTTCTTGACGGGAAAATGTGCGATCCTTCACGCAAGGTCTGACCCAGGCGTACGCACAAAAACAGGTGAAATTAGAAATGGCGACACCGTCGGCAGATGGAAGAAACACGTGAAAGTGAAACTAGACCAGTGTTTTTCAACCTTTTTTGAGCCACGGTACATTTTTTCATTGAAAAAAAAAAAAAAAAAAAAAAAAAAAATCGCAAGGCATACCACCAACCGAAAATGTTAAAAAATGAAACTCTGTAGCCTATATTAACAATATATAGTCATTCTTATCAAAGAGTATTGAATGGGAATCAAATAAACACAAATAATATAAAGTATTTTAGGATTAACTCATTTAAAACGAAGCAGAGAATGCAAGGCGTTCAAAACCGAGAGAAAGAGGCGTGACTCACATAAAGTGAAGCGTGAGCGCTGAACGCGCATACTTCTTTCTCCCTCTTTCTTCTGGGTTTCGGCAGCAGTGTGGTAATGTTCTTTTGTTAAAGCTAATTTAACAAATTGGTTAAAGCTGCGCTACATTTAGAATAGATTGTGATTTATAAAGGGAAACCCACGTAGGATGTGCGTGCACGGTTTTATAAATCTGAATATTTCTGTGCGTACGCACGTCCTATGCTTCAACCGTACGCCACTTCTGACGCAAATCCTACGCAAAGCTTAATAAATGAGGCCCCTGGTTTTTTAATCGTGACGACTGATCTTTGGCTAATTTGGTTAGGATTTTATTAAAATATCTGCATTACGTTTTCAGAGATTACTGTAACCGTTCAAATAAATGCACAGCTTAGACAAACCAACGAGTGATGAGAATATTGTCACATGACTGCATATTAGTATGTTTCAACTGGTTCGGAAACACGCAATCAATACGGCGAGAAAAGGAACCAAAGCAACTGAAAAATTTTACAAAATATAATTTTTTGCCCCTGTCTGGACCAAATGAACTGAACTACATATGTGAAAGCACCCCAACATAGTGTTTTGGAAAATCTTTATGGCGATTACTTACCATGGCAATGAACTTCTGCATGACTGATTAAGTCATTTTCGACAGTTTGTCGAGTTGTGTTATTTCCCATATCTGGTCAGTAATATCCTGGATTTGTCTGGAATTCTGCTGTGTTTACTGGTCAGAAAACACCTTTTTTTGTAGTGGACAATTCCAGTCAATGGAAGGGAAGGAGCAGATTGATATTGATCCTCAGAGGTGTTGTTATCTTGACACAGGCAGTTATGCTTTGTATGTTGCCTGAGTTCAGTGTGTGTGATATGTGCCTGAGCGTTGTTGGCTTGATAAACACGGTTCTATAATAAAACAAATAATGCTCAGTTAAATTTCTGATGCAATTTGTATAACAAACACCCAGTTAATAATTTTTAGATCCCAGAACTAACATTGGAACGTCCACTGTTGGTTAGCCAGGAAAGTTACCTTTACGTAAATAGAACTTTCTCTTTAGGTTATAAAATAACCCCCAAAAAATAACCAACAGGGAACATTCTGGGAACATTCTCTTTAGGTTACAAAAAAGAATCAATAGAGAACGTTAACAGAACGCTCTTTTTTGGTTTCCCCAAAAATAAATCAAATGGGAATCATATGGGAATGTTAGGGGAATTTTCTGACCTCCGTGAAGTTGGCACCCCATAAAATGCAATAATCTCCAAAACTATGTCATTAATTTGTGTGGGTTTGGTGTTTGAAATATTGAACATTATTTTTTTTGGTTGTGTGACGCCACTCTTCACTCTAATCGGTAATTTCTATGGATGGGGAAAAGATTCAATGTTCATTTCAACAGAGCATAAATGAACATCACTGGTTTACCCAATAGAGGGTGCCCAATACGTTGATCTCAAATGTATTGTGGGTAAATCACATGGAATTAACAAAGTATACGTCAGCCCATCATCCGTCCTCACTATGAAATGTGTCACTTGATTGATTGAGGGCAGCCAGTCTGACCTCTGACTTTTTCTGACATATGGGTCACCGCTGGCACACAACGGCTTCCGAAGTGCTGCAAAACTCTAGCAAGCTAGCCTCCAATTTATTTCTTTTAAACTTAAGAAAGAGTATAAAAATGAGTGGGGGAGCTGGACAAAGTAAGACGTCAATAACTGACCACTTCCATACAGAGTGGGAGCTGGACTTTTTTTACCCCACTATGTGAAGTGGCATTTTAAGACTGTTCATAAAAACCATGAACTACTAAAAACGTCTGATTCTATTTAGTGCAAGTCATCAGAGTAAGGTAATGACAAAAAATGTACAGAGTTGTATTGTGCTATATGGGTTCATGTAGTTCTGCTACACCAATATTGTGTATATAAATAATTCTCAATGTATTCATTAATAAACATATGTTTTGTATTTTTATTGTAGGTAGATCATTTATACCTGGTCATTTGATAAGTAGCCAAAAAAGTGTGTCACCCCTGATTTATATTCTGGAGAGCGACGTCACAGATCCCGAATTATATTTGTTATATCTAAGAAGGGAAAATAGATACATTGTTAAATTTTAACGCACAAACGAACGTTTGATGAGATTTGCATGCGATATGGGGTTTACAGTAATGTAATTGTACTTAAAAAGTGTTTTTGTTACATTTAATCAGAGTCAAGTATTAACTTAACGGCACAAACCGAGCAGAAACGAACAGCACCGGTAGCGGGCACAGGTTTGGTGCAGGGTGGAGAGTGACGTCACACAACTAAAAAACTTAATGTTCAATATTTCAAACGCCAAACCCGCAGAAACAAATTATATAGTTTTGGAGATTATTGCGTTTTGTGGGGTTCCAATTTCACGGAGGGAGCTTTCTGTGTTTATTGGGATGCTGAGTCATAATCACTTGAGACGTTGCAAACATGCAGAACAGAGCATATATTCTTTCACAGCTGATTACATATCTTAATAACACATATCATATATATCATAGCGTATCAGACAGTGATTGTTAAACTGAATAATGAAAATAAACACTTACAGTCTCGCAGTGGAATTCACCTGTCAATCCCAACAAGGATCCAAATCAAGCACTTAACATCTGTATCTCATGCGATCTGAAACTATGATCAATCTCCTGCTTAATGCTTCCACCTAAATTCGCTTATTCATGACAACTCTCTGCGCATTTCTACCTTTCCGCCTATGCAGTATAAGATCTCGTGTCTGATTCTCCAAACACGCAAAATTAAAATGCCTATTCGGTCAGAATGCTTTACAGATTTTGTAATGAAATTCTATGATTTTTAAACCTTTTTATTGTGCTTTATAATATTAAATGGCAATGATCCAGCTGTATTCACTAATACAGCTGGATCATTTTATAGTTATTCACAGTTCACATTCAAAGTTATTTATAGAATATTTAAGTAACACTGATTCATTCAAGCTAATGCTGTCACATTCCAATTATAACGACATTAAGCCATTTCATTTCCCCGCTATTGATAAAAAGACATCAGCTACAGAAAACATTCATTGATATACTCACTGTTCTTGTGTAGTCTTATAAAATCCTGAGACTTCACCAGCAACACAGTATTCGTTTTCTCTCTGCTAAGGCAGAAGATGAACTTTTATAGGGATCTGAAAATAAATTGCATCATAAGGGGTGGAGTTAAATTTATCCCCCCCCCCCCAAACATCAAAAACAAGCCCAATTTTTATCGACCAGCCCAATGCATTTTTTTCCGGTCTGACGCGACCAAAAGGAGCCCAATTGGGCGGGAACCCGTCCAATATGGCAACACTGGGTGCAGGAAGGACACAAAGAAGGGACCCGGATGTGCAAGACGCGACAAGACTATGACAGCTGCACTGCCAGGGTTGTGCAATTATAAAACAACAATTATTATTAGCAATAAAAACAGCACCAAATTAATGAAAAGATGTTCTCAATTAACGTGTTTTACAGTAACAACTTACTGACAATGCTTTCAGAATCAGAATCAGAAAGAGCTTTATCGCCAAGTGTGCTTGTCACACACAAGGAATATGTCTTAGTGCTGAAGCTTCCAGTGTACATATACAACACAACATGAACAAACAAACAAAAACAATCACTGAAAAGCTCAAACACCGAGGCGCCATTTTCCACTTTCAAAGGCTTGAACATTAAGAAAAACTGGAGCAGCAGTCACATGGCCCTTAAGGGCCAGTCACACAGCCGATCACACACTGATCACACACTGAATCACTCACAAATCACGTGTAACCCATATACAAAGTCCCTGTTATAGTGTGCAAATATATGTGTATGAGTTCATTGTTCTAAATAGTTTTTCAATCACCTTAGTCTGAAATTTCTGATATCAGGAAATCTGCCTGGGGTGTATTCTAAAGTTTATCAAATTTACCAGTTTCATATTAATGCGTATGAGTTATAAGATTGTAGTATTGTATTGTCATATTTTGTTCACAATATTTTTTGTGCAATGATCAAATAATGTCCTTGAGTTTATGTTAATGTGTAACAAAAATATGTTGTGTTCTGCAGCCATTTTAATGCATGGTTGAGGAAGTATATAGTGTCATCACTGTATTAAATCACTGCAGCATCACTCTATTAAATCACCGCAGCATCACTTTATTAAATCACAGCAGCATCACTCTATTAAATCACCGCAGCATCACTCTATTAAATCACCGCAGCATCACTCTATTAAATCACCGCAGCATCACTCTATTAAATCACCGCAGCATCACTCTATTAAATCACTGCAGCATCACTTTATTAAATCACTGCAGCATCACTCTATTAAATCACTGCAGCATCATTCTATTAAAATCACTGCAGCATCACTCTATTAAATCACTGCAGCATCACTCTATTAAATCACTGCAGCATCACTCTATTAAATCACTGCAGCATCACTCTATTAAATCACTGCAGCATCACTCTATTAAATCACTGCAGCATCATTCTATTAAATCACTGCAGCATCACTCTATTAAATCACTGCAGCATCACTCTATTAAATCACTGCAGCATCATTCTATTAAAATCACTGCAGCATCATTCTATTAAAATCACTGCAGCATCACTCTATTACAGTTTTTTACGATTGCTAAGCAGCAGTGGGCACAACTGGAGTCACATTTGCAAAACTCTAACTACAGTCTGCAATACCAACAGTCACCTGATCTGAACAGTTCACACCTGCAAAACCCATTCCAAGCAACACAACTCTGAACACATGCCTCAAAACAGCTCATGCAGCCAAACACTGTTCACAACCCTCACTGAGATACACACACACTGCACAACCCTCACTGAGATAACACACACTGTTACTCAGAACACACTGAGAGTAAAAACACTAGCATCAAACACCAATACAGAAAATACTAACTTTTCTTTACAGTTTGAACAATTTCAGTGATTTCATACAAAGTAATATTTTCTTCAAAGAACAGAGTGACATTCTTTCACATGATTTACAGTATTTAC
Organism: Rhodeus uyekii; assembly: GCA_037043235.1. Lineage (NCBI taxonomy): Eukaryota > Metazoa > Chordata > Actinopteri > Cypriniformes > Acheilognathidae > Rhodeus > Rhodeus uyekii. The sequence continues at coordinate 4,192,043 of JAWRVZ010000046.1, forward strand.
ATTTTGAAAACATAACAATTCTTGAAGGTAAATGAAAATCACCAGTTTACTTCAATAGTCTGTAGTAATTTACGGATTTACAGTAAAGAGAAAAAAGGTAGAAACTAAAAGTACATACTGTAATTCGAACAAATAATTGAAGGGCTAATCCTACCTCTCTCTAGCATCAGCCACAGGTTTTCATCAGCATCACATCTAATGCTCCTGTGGAAGAACCCAGGTCTGTAACATTTCCAAATATATCATTATCAGCCAGCTCTCTATCTTGAGTATCCCACAGTTTTACAGTATTGCATTGGTGACCATAACCATGTCAACAATAGCATTTTCCTGCAGATCTGAAAATAATTTTTCTCTTCCTCCTGTTGGGGGCAGCCTTTGGGTCCTGTTGTAAAAATATATTTTACAGTCAAACTTACTGTAATATATATCTGTGTAAATATTCTATAATTGCAATACAAAATAAATTCCTGTAATGTTTTCATTTACTGTAAGGATGAAACTCTCACCTGTTTGTATGCTGGAAAATTATCATGACAGATGCAGCTGTGGATCTTTGCTCTACCTATATAGGTAAAGCTTAGAAATACTAATTCATGACTCATATATATATGTTTATACATATGTGTGTGTGTGTGTGTCTAAAACACCTGCTTAACCTTTCAGCTGAAATTGCAATCAGCAGTTTGAAAGGCACAAGGCTGAAATCTATTTTTTGATTGAAATGTTATATAAATAAATATTATATATAATGAAATATGATATTTTTTTTGAATGATAATAGTTTTGATTGTGTGGTTCACAGTTTTGACAGCAGTGTGTTAGCATTTGAACAAAAGGCTGTAAATCTGTAGTGTTGTGCAGGTTGTGGTTAAAGTCATGGGATAAGTGTGTAGTTTTGAAAACTGTGTACTAGCAATGAAAATGAGCTAGAGTTTGGTCCACATGAACTGCTGCTGTGCAGACTGTAGTTAGAGCTTTGCACATGTGATTACAGATCTGCTCATTACAGCTTAGCAATCGTAAAAAACTGTAATAGTAGATTAAAGCAGTAAGGGGGAACTTTTTCTTTTAATTACCGGTACTTAAAATGACTTAAAATTATATTTTATCATATTACTGTTGTACTTTTACAGAGCATTTGCATTAATTAGCGACCTACATCTAGAGATCTTAAATGTATAATCTTATTTTATGATTACTTATTTTAAATATTTATATTTATCACAAAACTGTTTATTGCCAATTTGAACCATATTAAAATGGTTTGCATGTACTTTTCAGAAGATGCCAGGTTGATTTGTAGTTGCGGTGGAAATTCTTTTCCTAAATGTTTATCAATAAAGCACAAGTGAAATTCTCGAAAGGTATAACAATCTTAAAGCTTTATTTCTTGCAAGAAAGGCGTTCACACACACAGACAACGTCTAAGCATGTGAAGGCAAAGAGCATAAAGTTTAATTACTTTTTATACAGTTTTCTAAGCCCCCACCTTGCTTTTTCTCAGATCAGCTCGTCACGCTTAATGACTAAACACAATATGTATTCTTCGTGTACTAGGTACAGTTTGGGTCTGTGCTTGCTAGCAACACACAACAGAAACAGAACATTCAGTTATATTGATAAGCTTGCTTACGTCTAAGGATAAGGATGAATAAGTGCATATACTTCTAAAAATTAATAAGTACATAAGAAATAAAATTTCTATCACACTCCACACCTTTTTCATTTTTGAAAACTTAAAACACGGTAATATGACATTTCATCCACGCGTACAGTGATCCCTCGGCCACTGATCTCTTCAGCATTTGCCAACGACTAGCTTTTAAATGGTATTTGTCATTTCTGTTTTCTTTACCACATGAGTGAGCCAATTTTTCTTTGTGGCTTCTAAATTTGATACACTCAAACGTCCCATGAATCCATATTGATTTATTAAATAATCAACTTGTGGATGCCACCACGTTCCATGCTTATCAGTCATTATTTTAAAGCACCCTTTCGAGAAGTCCAATTTTGGTTCAGTTTTTGAATTTTCATTAGCCATGATTTTCTTTCTTTACTAAAGTACATCTTTCGACAGTGTGTCCCATGGATCCAGGTTGTGGGTGATAAGAGCATTCCTGGTGTTTCCAGGAAGTTCCTAAGAATACTTCCACGGCTTTATAGCTTCATTTATAAAATGACTTCCATTGTCACTAGATATTTTATGTCACTAGGTGTTAATTCAATGTAGTCTATCATCAAATGTGAAAATGTAGTCTATCTGGGCTGGGATGCCCCACCTGTTTCATTACCCGATCCCGTCCTACATTGTTGGCGGCGCATCTGCCGGCAGCAATATTCAGCTGCCACTGTGGAAAACTTTTTGTTAACTCATTTTGTTTTATAGCAATATAGCAGTCAGCATTAGTCCAACCCGTGTGAAAAAATTTCCCTCACCCACGGGCATTTTTGTGTGGAAAAGTCCTAACGCTCAGCATTGTCACGCGCATTTTTACTGGAAATATCCTGAACACAGCCTCTCATAACACAGTCACGCAGTTCCAACCCCTTTATCAACCCTTCACTCATTCATTCTCTCAGCGTTGCTTGGTTTGGCTGCATCATTCACCACAGTGATACTTTTATAAGTGATTTACAGCGGTTTTACCTCCTGTTATTAATATTAATTAATTGTGATCGATTTTGTTCACTTAGTGAAATATCCACATACAATACCTCTAAGCAGTAACTGTCATGGTTCATGAATTCATTGTCTCCTAGTTCTGCTTGTGTGTGTGTGTATGTGGTCACCGAGCACCTGAATCTCATATCATCTATCTCCCTGCTTTCATATGTGGCTCCCGCGAGTTCGTTCGTTCGTTCGTTCGCGGCTCCCGTGCGTTCGTTCGCGGCTTCAGAGCGTTCCTTCGCGGCTCCCCTGTCTCCCATGTTCCACGACTTTCTCTCTGGATTACCACTTCGTTTGCTTTCTGCACTATTATAATAAATTCACTCATTTGCACTTTAAATCCTTTTTTCCCGCTCCCCCTCCTCGCTCCTCTCCTCAGCTGAAGTGCATTACAGTAAATTGTCAAGTGTTTTTAGAGTTTAATTGTCAATTATTAATTAGTATTTATATAAGATCTTAATGGTTATAATTTTAACTGCAATTAATAGGGTAAAACCCAAAAAATATTTAAAATGGGCATTTGTGGTTATGTGGAACGAATAAATTGATTTTTAGTGCATTCCTATGGGGACATTTGTTTTGGTGTAGGAGCATTTTGGTTTACGAGCTCACTCTTGGAACGAATTAAACTCGTAAACCAAGGTATTACTGTATATGCCTGAAAGAAATCAGATGTTAAACAATGTTTTTCATTTTGGGCCCAACCAGAGTCCGTCTGCCAATCTGAGTTTATCTGTTGTGGAAGAGAATTGCATTAGTTGAACATTGCCCATTGTAGTTTCTTCATTAACCCTGGCTGCATTTGTAATCGAAAGGGAGTGTGGCGGCAGCTTTCATGACCATGTCAGCTGCCCTGTTTCCAATGGAAACGTCATCTTGACCTTGGTCTTGTTTATAGCAACCTAAGAAGGATTTACTTTTGTGGCCACTTTAGGGTTTCGGCATATTTTGGGCTCTAGGCTGTACCACTGCGTTGACAGCCTGTGAGTCTCAAATAAAACCATCGGTCGGCTGACCTTTATCTCTAATTGTTTTTTTTTTTAAATTAATTTATATTTTTATTTTATGTTCTTTAGAATTGGCATTCTCACAGGAGAATCAGAGCATTCTAGAATCACTCCCCTGTCTAACAGCGCGTTAAACACAGGAGTGATGCCGTTGATTGTTTATTGTTTGAGTGGCCTCTTTTTTGGTCTATAGTCCCCTTTTGGCGTGATTTGAACAGGGTTACATCCTATTATTAAACCGACGTTGTACTTACACTGTAAAAAAAATCCTAATTTTACAGAAAATAACTCAAAGAAAAAGTATTTTTTTGTAAATTTAAATTATGTTTAAAACTATGTAAAATTACAATAAATATCACTAAATTAACAACTTGACTGTTATTTTAAGGATTATATCATTAATGACAAATTACAGTAATTCTTCTTTTTCATACAGAAAATTACTGTATTATTTATACAGTATTTTTCTTTTTTTATACATTACGTACAAATTCATGTAAAATTACAACCAATATATGTAAATTAACAACTTGACCATTATTTTAAGGAATATATCATTAATGACAAATTACAGTAATTCCCAGTTTTAATACAGGAAAATTACCTTATTATTTATACTTTATCTTTTCTGTTTTTTATTCAATTAATTAACAACTTAATTAGTATTTTAAGGACTATACCATTAATGTCAAATTACAGTAATTACATTGTATATACAGGAAAATTACTCTATTATTTATACCATGTTTTTCTGTGTTCTTAAATTACATACAAATTTATGTAAAATTACAACAATATCTGTAAATTGACAACTTGACTGTTATTCTAAGTATTAAATCATTAATAAAAAATTACAGTACATCTTTTATACAGGAAAATTACTGTATTATTTATACCGTATGTTTTTGTTTTCCTAAATTATATCCAAATTCATGTAAAATTACAAACAATATCTGTAAATGAATAACTCTAGCCTACTTCTAGAAAATGAAGATCCAAGAATGTGCATCAGATGTGTTCTTAAGAAGCCACAGTAAACTTTATTGTTTATATACATATGATTAACGCTAAGTTTTATGCATTAGCTTACCTAACCCTAACCCTAAAAACCTGACAATGTCAATGCTAAATACCTTTAAATATTGTGGTATTCCGACATGTTTGTAACTGACACATCTTCTACTCATAAAGATCAGGACTTACAAGCTTACCACTCGTATTTACAGCATTGTGGTGCTTAATAACCTTAACCCCAAACCCAGGCCTGGTCTCACAGACAGGGTTAAGACTAAGCTAGGATTAGCCCTTAGTTCAATCAAGACATTTAAGTATCTTTAATAAACGGCAAAAATAAAATAAATGAATAATAATAATAAGACACATTTGTTACATAAATGAATTGCCTCAGGCACAAAAGTAAGTTTATAATGATTTGTAGAACATCAAATTGTCCTAAAATGCTGCCACAGGGCAACCACTCGTAAGGATTTGAGCAAGTTTGTGTCACGAATCGAATGCGGGGAGGACTCAAATGCAGGGGAAATATTTATTATAACAAAATGAACATAAGACATGAAAGGAAAGGGGGAAAACGAGGGGGAAAACATTACTAGAAAACATAACACAAACAAACCGGATGGACCGGCAGCGCCACAGAAACATCACACGGAGACATGACCGACAATGACAACGACGCGACACCAGACAGCAAACACTGAGGGATATTTATAGGACACATGAGGGAAGGTAGTGATGAGACACAGCTGGGAATGATTATGGGAAACAAGGAGGCGGGGCAGACACTAACGAGACAAACACACAGGAGAGAGAGCAGTGCCACAGTTCTGTCCACTAGAACACTAACACTGGAAACAAAGACAGAACCGTGATAGTTTGACAAGGGCGAAATTGTGGTGGCTAGACGACTGGGTCAGAGCATCTCCAAAACTGCAGCTCTTGTGGGGTGTTCCCGGTCTGCAGTGGTCAGTATCTATCAAAAGTGCTCCAAGGAAGGAACAGTGGTGAACCGGCCACTGGGTCATGGGCGGCTGAGGCTCAATGATGCTCTTTGTCTCAAGGATGCACGTGGGGAGCAAAGGCTGGCCCATGTGGTCCGATCAAACAGACGAGCTACTGGAGCTCAAACTGCTCAAGAAGTTAATGCTGGTTCTGACAGAAAGGGGTCAGAATACACAGAGCATCTTAGTTTGTTGCGTATGGGACGGCATAGCCACTGACCAGTCAGGGTGTCCATGCGGACTCCTGTCCACCGCCAAAGTGCCAACAGTGGGCACGTGAGCATCAGAACTGGACCACGGAGCACAGATTCCGATGAATCATATTTTCTTTTGCATCATGGTGGATCATGTGCATTGCTTATAAGACTTAAAGGATCTGTTGCTAACATATTGGGGGTCAGGGCTTTTTTTTACCAGCAAAAGGGGGATCAACACAATATTAGGAAGGTGGTCATAATTTTATGCCTGATTAGGCAATGTTAGCAAACAAGTGTTGCTTTGGACAGAAGATTAAACCTAAACCAACAGGTTGTATAACAGTGCCACACAGTAAAAATGAAAATGAGAGTTGACATTATTAGGCAGAGTATTTCTAAAGGAAAGGTCATGTAAATAAATTGTGTTTTATTGCAGTGCATGATTGCCATATATATTACCATTGTAATACCATATATATCATGCACTGCAATAAAAAAAAAAACAATTATATATATATACAGTAATACCTCGGATTACGAGTTTAATTCGTTCCAAGAGCGAGCTCGTAAACCAAAATGCTCCTACACCAAAACAAATGTCCCCATAGGAATGCACTAAAAATCAATTTATTCGTTCCACACGACCACAAATGCCCATTTTTAATATTTTTGATGTTTTACCCTATTAATTGCAGTTAAATTATAACCATTAAGATCTCATATAAATACTAATTAATAATTGACAATTAAACTCTAAAAACACTTGACAATTTACTGTAATGCACTTTCAGCTGAGGAGAGAGGAGGGAGGAGGGGGAGCGAGGAAAGCAAGGATTCAAGTGCAAATGAGTGAATTTATCATAATAGTGCAGAAAATAAATGAAGTGATAATCCAGAGTGAAAGTCATGAGACGGGAGCCGTGAACGAACGAATTCACGGGAGCCGCGAACGAAATAAAGCCGCGAACGGGCCGACATGTAAATGAGGGGGCCCAGGCCCACCCAGGCCCCTCGTGGCTACGCCACTGACACAGACTCAGGCAGAACTAGGAGACAATTAATTCATGAACTGTGACAGTTACTGCTTAGAGGTACTATAAGTGTATATTTCACTACGTGAACAAAAGTGATCACAATTAATTAATGTTAACCACTTAATCACTTATAAAAGTATCACTGTGGTGAATGATGCAGCCAAGCTAAGTGAAGCTGAGAGAATGAATGAGTTAAAGGGTGATAAAGGGGTTGGAATCGCATGACTGTGTTGAGAGGCTGTGTTTAGGATATTTACATTAAAAATGCACACCTCCACGCAGAGCATTAGGACTTTTTACACACAAAAATGCCCGTGGGTAAGGGAAATCGTACACCGATACAATGCTCAAATTATATATCTTCATCATTCTATCATTCTTTCATTCTATATTTACTATATTTATATATATATATATACATATATATATATATATATATATATATATATATTTATATATATATAGATAGATATACATATACATATATATATACACATATATATGTGCAATAAAAACAAAATTTAAACAATTATTTAATACAACAGCCTACAAATGAGCTTTGAGCATGATTGGTTATTCTGAATTTCATCCAGGAATCTGGCCATGACAAATGTGCGCGCCTTTTACAGCCCGTGCCTTTTTTCAAATTTGAATATGTTTGTTTAGGGATGGGCGATACCTGACTTTTTTAATTCGATACCATACCGATATTTTTGGGTATAATTTTTACCGATATCGATACCGATACTGCTTATTTCTTAAATGTGTATGTGATTTTTTTTTTAAAGTAAAGTTAAATTTATATATATATATATATATATATATTACACTTAAAGGCAAATTACAGGTAAATTACATAGACACACAAGACATATTGGCCATTAACAAATTTATTACAAAAGTAAATTTGACAACAAATAAATAAAAATGTTTAAAATAATACAGTATTTTTCAAAAAATATTGATTAAATAAAATACATCATAACATGTCACAAATATTGCATCTCACAATACTTTTTCTGCCGTTGAAAAGTAGCATCACACCACCCTACGCTTTCTTTCTGCCATAGTGCCATTCTGTTTATGGGTGTTTCTGCAACTACGGGCACTTTTGACTATCCCAATTTTTAAAAAATCAACCTCTATGAATTTACATTTTAACCATCACAGTCTGTAATACATATAAAAATGTACACATTACATATTTATTTTTTTGGTTTTTCGGGTCATCTTCTTAAAATTTGTCCTTACCGCAACGTTACAATAACGCTCATTTTATTCATTTTTCTTTATTAATTTCTATACAAATGTAATACATTTAAATAGCTTTTTCAAATTTTATGCAGATTTGTAAATACTGACATAAAAAAATGTATATACAAAATAAGGAATTTCATGTTTTTTTCTATGCCATGTAAAAAAATTACAGTAACCTTCAATTGTCAATTGTTTCCATACACACAAAATATAAAATATTTAACTTTTTATGACAGTTGTTGCAATTTCAATGTGCAACTCATCTCAACTTAACTTCATCTCAAATGCGCACAAACAATATGCGCGACACGTTCTGCCAAAGTGAGGTGTAGTCATCACGTGACACGGGTGAGCTAAATGTCAGAGGGGTATTTCAGTTTTAGCTCAAACATTAAACAGAAGTACCGAAAACACTTTTTGCAGAAATTATTAATTTTATTATCGATATTTTTGTGGAGATATCGATACCAAGTAAGTAGCTTGTGAGTATACTGCAGCATCAATATGCCCACCCCTACCAAGAACGGTCCTAGTGTAGACGTCATTCAGTCTGTCCATAAAAGAGCTCGTAATAACGGTCCTAGTTTAGACTTCATTCAGTTTGTCTATCTATAAAAGAGCTTGTATCTTCTCTCAAGTTAGATAGACATGCGTGCATCAATGCGCGTCCTTTCATCTGTGTGCGCTCTCGCGGCGCTCCTGCTGCTTCTGTCGGGCAATCTACGGGCTCAAACATCTACAGGTACAGGTGAGATGCAGATACAATCCACCTCCAGATACAGGCGAGGTGTTCGGCTCTCTGTGTGTCCCAAGTTAATGCATTTATAACATTTATACATATTAAAGTTATACATCTTTATAAGGTCAATTATTAAATAATTTAGCATTAAATAAATATGATACAGAATTCCAGATAGTTGCACATTAAAGTTCATGCATGCATGTAAATATGTAAAGTTCACATATGTGAACTTTACATATTTACATGCATGCAAAATTTAACGTCATTTAAACGACGAATTTTATATATATATATAGGGATATGCTTTTCGACTAATTTGTTAGTCGTTTAAACGAAAATTTTGTAACTGACTTGTCTAGAAGTAATGCCGTAAATAAGTCTCAAAACTGCAGCTTTATGTAGCGAGAGGCGTGTGTCGGTTTCCATTGTGATGCCCGTGACAATGAGTTCAATAACCAGGTAAAAAAGTATATATCTTTATTTCAGCTGAACGTGATCACCGTGGCGGACAGTTGTAGTAAATTATTTGACGCGATGATTTGGCTGTTTCGGCTCGTCTCTCCTAACATCCAGTGGAATAATTATGTCAGTTTGAAATAAGTTTATAAAACACTTTACGGTCTCAACACGTAAATTCAATCCCTTCTCTCGAAATACATAACAGTGAGTGTCCAGCGTATTTAAACGTCTGAAACCTAAAATAAAGGTACGTGGTTGAAAACTGAATAGCTGTGATATATGACAAACACTGAGCGCGTCTGTCGCGACGCAGCGCCAGCCAATGCGCGAAAACACGTTTGAATTTAGCGGTTGATCACGAGACGCACCGATCGTTCTAATCCCGCGTGCGATCGCACGTATAAGAGGGTTACATGTAAGATTAAAACGTCATTTGAACAATAAAATCTCGTGTTTTTTTTTCTTGTGTAGTCGACTAGTGTTTTCGGTGTCGACTACACTCGCACATCCCATATTTTATATATATATATATATATATATAAAATATGTATTTATTTAAAATGCAGGCATGCACTAACTGTAACATTAATACATATTAAAGTTTATGCATGCACATACGTATGAGGGATATATAGATTATTAATTTGAAGCTTATACACTTAAACGCTTTAAACTGGCGTTATTCTACTCTAAGCACTGTTTGAAACTATCTCCATGATGAATAGCTTTCTGTTTTCCTCAGTTGTAAGTTGTATTTCAGCTGACAGATATTGATGAGAATTTAAAATAAATGCAGATTAGTGTAAATGTTTATTATTTGTATACAGTATCATCATGATAATTCTAATTTTAATCACAGGAATAAATGACACTTTACTATATATTCACATAGAAAACAGCTGTTTTACACTGATATAATATTACACTGTTTTAATGTATTTATCATCTAATAAATTCAGCTTTAATCACAGGAATAAATGACACTTTACTATATATTCACATAGAAAACAGCTGTTTTACACTGATATAATATTACACTGTTTTACTGTATTTATCATCTAATAAATTCAGCTTTAATCACAGGAATAAATGACACTTTACTATATATTCACATAGAAAACAGCTGTTTTACACTGATATAATATTACACTGTTTTACTGTATTTATCATCTAATAAATTCAGCTTTAATCACAGGAATAAATGACACTTTACTATATATTCACATAGAAAACAGCTGTTTTACACTGATATAATATTACACTGTTTTAATGTATTTATCATCTAATAAATTCAGCTTTAATCACAGGAATAAATGACACTACTATATATTAACATAGAAAACAGCTGTTTTACACTGATATAATATTACACTGTTTTACTGTATTTATCATCTAATAAATTCAGCTTTAATCACAGGAATAAATGACACTTTACTATATATTCACATAGAAAACAGCTGTTTTACACTGATATAATATTACACTGCTTTACTGTATTATCATCTAATAAATTCAGCTTTAATCACTGGAATTAATGACACTTTATTCGAAAATATTTATTTAGAAAATAAATAGTTTTTATTGTATTTTCAATCAAATAAAGGCAGCTTTGGAGAGCAGAAGAGACTCATGGGTTCGATTCCCAACTCACTACTTGTGTTTCAGACGGCGTCGTGACGTACAAGCAGCTGAAGGACATGATGTCCGCTGGAAGCGTCCAGCTCTTCGACGTTCGGGAACTGAAAGAGCTGGAAGAGGGTTATATTCCAGGAGCAACTAACATTCCACGTACGTTCCCAGCACACACAGTTCAGCACAGACGCACACAGTTCAACACAGACGCACACAGTTCAACACAGACGCACACACACACACACACACACACACACACACACACACACACACACACACACACACACACACACACACACACACACACACACACACACACACACACACAGACTGTATGAGTGACGGTTCTTCTGTTGCTGTAGTGGGAGAGGTGGAGAAGGCCCTCAAACTGAGCCCGGATCAGTTCAGAGAGAAATACGGCGTCAAGAAGCCTCACAAAGACGACTCTGACTTTGTGCTGTACTGCCAGAAAGGGATTCACTGCCTCACCGTGCTGAAGACCCCAAGAGCTCTGGGATACACAAGGTACAAACACACACATTAACTGGGAACGGTTTACTGAACCTTTGCGGGAAAAAACCTAATATACTTTAAGTATAATTTTTGATATGTCAGGCTTAATAATAATACAGTGGAGTTCACTTATCTCGAGCTCGGTTAACTCGCCAACCCTGTTAGGTTGACGTTTTTGAAGTGGAACCGCCAAAAACTCCCCATTTGTCTTAGCATTTTATGATCGGTTATGTTGATTATTTTATGTCGTCGAACCCTAATATCTCGAGCTCAAAAGAGTCAAATTCACCACTTCACATGGTTATCTCGTGACTGATCGTACAGAGTTCACTGCGCATGCGCTGAGTTCACGTTGCACGTTCAGTAGAAGAACTCGCGGAAGTCTAAAACCTTCTAGATGCAATGAGCCGAGTGTGTGTTTCCATCGCTTCATCAAACAAATTGCCATATTGGGTGTAGGTTATCTCAATGCTTCTTTACAATCCCAGAGGCCGTCGAGAACCAGATTCCACTGTACTTGCATATATGCAAAAATATGCTAGTGGTCCAAAAAGTGTGACGTGAGGATGAAAATCAGAAACTCCAGTAATCTTAGGGAAACAAACATATTTGATACCTTAATAACCCTTCTCTACAATGCAGCAATAGGGAAGATAAAATCTCAACAGGTCTTAGAGAAAAATCACTTTGATCGAGAACCCTCCAGAAATGTAACGTACATCACATTGTGTCCAACAAAAGCCCAGAAATAACCTGTTAATTGGGCTAGCCCTCAGATAAGCCCACACCGCATTTATGTTAATATTAACTTGAAAAAACAAAATAGTAGGCAAACTCTTGGTTGTCTATAGCAATGGAGCACTTTGTAAACTGGACATTACAAATGAAATAACTGAGCCACAAACATTTCTTAAAAGAATACAACTGTACTAAAATTATTCAAAACACATTTATGATATTCAAATGATCTCAAGCAACATCTCATTTGATCTTTGCTCTAAATGTTTTCGAATTTTCAGTGTGATTATGATGGAGTGAAATAATGTACAAATGTGCAGTGAGAAAAGTAATGGGTACCACGTGACGAATCCATTCAATGAATACATTGTGATGTACGGAACACGGTTAAAAATGTCACTTATTTCAATATTTGATAACTCTGGACCCTGGTACATGAGCATCCTATACAATATCTATATCCTGGTCTTGTTTAATGATAAAGTATAAGTCGGGAATTATAGAAAACAATGTCTGAACACGTTCATCGCAATCGGACACGATCTCCATTTGAGTGCATAGAAATCATCTGAAACTCTGCATTGTTCTAGGCCAAATTTATACTCCTAATGAATATATAGTTGTTTAACTTGCCTTACAATATAACAACCCCGCGAAAGAATCAAAGATTTCGGTGAAATATTCGATTGTTTATGCTGGAAAAATCGGCGTAACGTTCTCACATGTATACACGTGAACAATACACGAAAGGCAATTTCCACAGTGTAAAGGTCAGATGATGTAATACGTTTTGTTTACGTACGTCACTCGGGAAACCCACGTGGGTGGTTTATCCAGAGTACATCATGATCGCTTCTTCTGACGATTTTATAACAGTTTGAACGTTCATCACAAAACTGGACACGAAGATACCGGCTTCATTTAATTCATCAGTAGATCGTAGCAGTATTGTTTAACAATAAAAGTTGAATAATGAATGTGTAGACATATAAATTCTTTAATTATCACGATTAGCACAAATTATTTTTGTCTGTACGATCAGGATTTTACACACTTTGAACATACATCACAGCACCGGACACGATGGGTGATGTACGTTACGCGATTTCCAAAATCATTTTTCTCAAAGAAGGGGATATTTTGTCGTCAAAAAACAGCTTGACTATGGTTAGATTGTATAACTTCCCTAACAAATAAATCAAAACATTTGGGGAATACAAGTATTTTATAAGGGAAAAAGTAGGAGTTTTTGTACATGGCGTACAATGTCGCGCTCGGTGCTTCAAAATTTGTCCAGTTTTGGGTATCAAATGTGCTACAAAATCCACCGTTCGAAATGGATCATCATAATTTTATCAAAACTATCTCTACTGTGTATATTGAAGACATTTATTGTAATTTTACCCTGTGGCTCATGTGATTTGTGAATTTATTAGTCACCGAACTCTAAGAGCCTAGGGGGGGGGGGGGGGGGGGGGGGGGGGGACACAATGATTATTGAGAGATGAACAAATAAATGTTTCTCAAAAGCCTGTTTTAAAATGCAACTGTATAAATAATCAAGTAAACATAAAAAGTAAATGGTCCTCTTTAAATATTACTAACAATATCAAAGTTATTCATAAGTTCTATTTATAAAAAAAAAATATATAAGTAAAAAGAAGAAACTTAAATTACTATTTTTTTTCATGTAGAAATGGTTGTATGAATATAATGCAATTTAATAATTATGCAATTTAAAAACATTTGTTTGCTCTATTTAATTTGATTGTTGAAAACCTGGTTATATCAGGCCTGGGAATGAATAAAATCATATGAGTCACTGTAATATCTATTTTGGGAATCATGCTTCGCTGTAAATTTAATTATCTAGAAAAATATCTATAAATATTGCTTTTAAATGAGATTTACTATTTAAATCCTGATCCAGTCATGATAATTCATTGGATTCATCCTCACTCACTCACAAATGATAAAATTGTCTCTCAGGGCTCGTCATTATGCTGGAGGATTCGATGAGTGGATGGAGCTGGAAACTGTGGAAGATCTGGATGAAGAATGAAGCTATTTTCAGCTCTGTGAAGAATTTATACGTATTTGACTTAAAATGAGAGCGATGACCAAAAATGTATTAAACGTTCACAAAGACTCAATAAAATGACATTTATGATGCAGTTTGTGTTTTTGTCATGTGATTTTTGTCACCATAAATGGACACAGAAGTTGATTTGTTGCATGTTTCCTCAATTAAATGAAACAAACACTCTGAAATAGACAATAAAAGATCATGAATTCATGATCGAGCATTGACACACTGATGATGGCAATAACAAAGTGAACTAATGTGAAATTCAGAATGCTGTTTCTGCAAGAACTAACATGAACAGATGTGACGATCTGCAACCATTTAAAAATCATAATTTATTAACCGAATTTCAACAATTTGAGGTAAATGTACAAGGCAATATGTTTTAAATGTTGTGAGACTTGGTGACGAGCTGGAGATTCAATTTTGGCTTTCCATAAACCTGATCAACAAACGCCTCATAACTAAAGTTTATTTATATAAACAAGTTTTTACAGAAAACCCAAAGCAAAGGTTCTCAAACTTTTGAGACAATTATCCCACATCTAATAATCACCGTCTTTAGAGGAACAACAGGTTTGACTTGGAAACTAAATGACAATTTTTTATCAAATGATACAGATGTTTTTATTATAACGATCTTTCTCTTCTTTGCATGGTCAGTTTCACAGGGAAATGATCAACAAACTCCAAAGAAAGTTCTACTTCAGGATTTTACAGAAAAGTGTTTGTCATGTATGAGTAAATCTCTGTGAGGACAGGATAATGTGTTCAGCATTTAGGAAGCAAGTCTGGACATTTTTGTAAAAGTAACAATATTTTAACACTCTGTTATTGCAGATTTTATTATTGATGATCAGCAATTTTTGATTAATGAAGGTATTTTTGATTAATCACAAAGAAACATTAAAGATAAAAGCAGAAACTTTATCAACCTGAAATGCTGTTATAATACCACACAAATCACACATAATGCCTATCAATGTTAAGTGATTATTAAAGATGAAATAAGAAATGAAAAGCTATTAATGTGACACTCTTGTGCACTTTTGCCTCTTCATGATGAAACACTTTCTTTCATCAAGTTATAAGTCGCTTTGGATAAGTGAAAAGTAAAATTAATAATAAATTAATATTTTCATTCATATTTAACTTCATATTAATTTAGGATCTTCTGTCAGTATTTGGCTCACAGTTTACATGGTTAGAGTAATGTGTACTGTGTGTGTAGACGACTGCAGATTATTTTTGACCCAGGAAGAACTCTGACAATCCTCATGCTAATGCAATGAAACTGAGATAAGTGTCACTCTTTGTAATACAGATATGAGAAAGATGTAAAGTATGAGAAGGTTTGTGCGTTAGGCATTAAATCACAATGGCTCTCACTGTGGAAGATCAGTTATGCTGTTTAAAAGATGAAAATGTTTTGTTGCGTAGATTGTGCATTAATCTGGTTTGACAATCTAAAGAGAAGTGTATTGTATCAGTTTAACTTACCGAATGGCCATAAACTGAACCGAACACTCAAACTGTTGCACACATCCATGTTGTAATGCTCCATATACCGTTTTGCAGCTTCTTTATCAGTAACAACCAGTTTTTCCTCTGGAAAAATCAGCTGATGTTTGCCTCCAGCGAGGTCTGTAAAAAGAGGAGAATATTACTTCGAAGAACAAGTTCTTCTTATTTGACAACATATTTAATATTAATCAAATAAAACCTCATAAAATAATTTAATAAAAAAACAACTGTATGCATATCATCAGTAAAGTCATTGAAAGAGATTCTGGATGATGTCTTTACACAGTTCTGACCAACCGTCTTCGAAATAACACATTTTTTGTTTATTGCATGAATTAAAAGTTCAGTCACAGGTTTGATATTTTTGCATGTTATTATATCCATTTCACTGTTTATTCCATCTTTACAGTTTAAATTTGGCTGAAAAAAACAATAAATCACAGATGTGATGTGAAAAAGTGCCTATTTGAATTGAATAGCATTTCATATTTAAAAAATTTAAAGTATTCTTAAATCAGTGTCAATAAAGAGCAGGTTCCTATTGTGACAACTTACCCCACATCATGTGACAACTATGGACACTAGATGACATATTTAATTTGAGGTGAACGTGAGGCTGTGAGGGTTTAATTCAATTCAGTGGGTTGCACTGGTTTGCACTTTGTGTCAATAATTCATCAAAAAAAACAAGACAAAAACTCAAGAAAACATGCACTGTGAAACTTAGTCGTGATCTGAGAGTATAATCTATCTGTGTATTGTAGGGAATTTACAGTTAAGACCCGAGGACCAGATATGTTGAAGACCAGGAGTCAGTCAATAGAAGAAATTTTAGTGAAGTTTAGTTTGCAGTTTCATCAGCAGAAGCTTCAGGTCTCACAAGGAGTTTGTAGGCCGCCCCACTTACAATAACATTGTTACAGCAATTATACTCTAACAGAGGGTGCTAACTACGTCAATGATGACTTTTAAACGATTCTGATTGGCTAAGAAAGAAAGAAAGAAAAACAAAACTAGTAATTTTCCCCACAAGAGCAGATAGTCTGAAGCATATCTTCGTTGATCACATGGTTGACGGGTTTGTGACGTGTAGAAGTCTAACTAATAGAAATCCCTAACTTGATTATAAATCACTCTTTACAACTCATTCAAATAAGACAAAGAAGCATATGAAAAATCAGAAAAAGAAAATAATATAGGCGCAAATTGGAAAAAATAAAAGTATATAAGTGGCAATGGATTTCCAAATCGTATCTTTCAGTATGATCTATCACAGTCCATCACAGTCTCATTTTCATTTGCATCTATATGAAATTGTGCAATATGATTATAGTGCAAAAAGAGTAGAAATTTTCAATATCTTTTTTGTTTGTTTGTGTCTCTTCCAAAATAGTCTTTTAAAAATGTAACTACTATGTATGAATTTTAGCATACTTTAATAAAAGGTTTACCGGTCAGCATTGCTCTGATGAATTCATTAAGAGCAGAAGGATCTTTGACACCCAAAACACAGAGATTCATGTCCAAAAGGTGCAAGAGCACCTGGAGACACTGGTCTCCATCTGGGAAGTCAGGATCTTTTGAAGAAAATACACATTGAACAAACATGAACACACTGAAACATATAATATCAAATAGTTTACTAAAAATAACATCAATACACAAAAGCAATAAGAAATGCTTTACCTTTCCCCATATCCTCAAGGATTTTCTTTAGGTTAGATTGTAAATGACCAAATAATTCTGTAGGAAACAAAACAGAGTTCATATGACAATGAACCCCACTGTTTGCTTCATACATTATTAAACAACATTAAATTAAAGTTAAAGAGGGTAAACTTGTTTAAACACTGAACTTATGTCCTCCATTCATGCAGAACATAAGTTCATATTTACTCCATTTCATATTTACTTTGATTTCTCAGGCAAAGTCAATCGCAAGACCCATTTCAAATGCTTCCAAAATTACAATAACAATGGTTGCATATAAAAATGCTTTGATTTTAAAAAAAAGAATATTGCTGGGGACAATTCAGTATTCACTGCATAAAGGTAAGATCATGTCTCTAGAGTCTCTACTAAAAACTAAGTTCCCTTGATGAACAGACTGTCAGTTTTAGTCCGGAAGGAACTTTTAGAACAAATGCAACTGTACCTTTTATCCTTTTCCAGATGCGTTTCCGTATCTCATCTCCATCAGCTAAAGCGCTGCCACACAGAGCTGCAGAAAACACACAATATCATCAAACAGGAAGTTTGAAACTTCAATTCCATAAATATATACAGTGTGTGTGCGTGTATATATATAAATATATATACAGTAGTACCTCAAGATACGAAAGGCTCATTGGTCACAGAAAAAACAATATAAACAAAGTTTGTTTGGCTGAACAGCAGCCCCAAAAGAGCAGGCGAATCAATACAATTGATGAATTTTAAGTGTTAAGTTTCCCCACAACATAATCTATACAACATAATCTACAAAAGTTAATCATTTCAGAGTAAGCCGGAATAAAATCAAATGTAACAATTTATTATTAGTCAGGTAAAAGTATTGTGCTAATTACATAATCGAATTCAAAGATAATCAACACAAACATCGAATGCTCAGAAATAGAGTGAAAGATGCATACCTGAACTTAGAAAAATACATGATGCAGAGTGTCTGAAGGGTATTCAACATTACCAAAACGAGAGCATCAAACTCTCTGAAAACTATCCATAAATTTCCAGACCAGGACAGAAACCTCTTTCAAATGTAAACAGGTGCTAACAATGGACATTTGGTTACTGAGAACAGACGGTAATTAGCATGGGAGACCCTAGGAGGGGCAAACCCATCACAATAAGCCAATCATAAATAAGCTCTTTAACCTTTAACACTTTTTGGTTTGGTTCTTATGCAAATAAGACCTTTGTACTAGTCATACTTTTCAAATGATACCAAACATGTATAACATTATATGATACACGTTTAATGTTGCATGGATTTTTTGTGAGATTTATGTGAGGGGGAGAAAAGGGGGAACAGAGAGAAGTGCAAGTGAGAATAAATGTGCAAGGCAACATGTTTTAAATATTGAGAGAATTGGTGACAAGCTGGAGTTTTCAGATTGGCTTTCCACAAACCTTATCAACAAAAACACCTAAAACATCTCAGCACTTTTAAAAGTCAATCTAAAGCAGTGATTCTAAAACGTTTGAGACAACGATTGCCCCACATTTGATCATCACCATCTTTAAAGGAACAACAGCTTTGACTTTTGTAAATGGATCACAAAATTGTGTTGTGAATAATTTTCTGTCAAATGATACAGATGTTTTTCTTATAACTTGTTTTTAAATATTCGTCTTTCTCTTTTATGTAAACTGACAAGTTTCACAGGGAAATTATCAACAAACACCAAATAAATTTCTGCTTTAGGACATTATTAAAAAGTGTTTGTCATCATATATGAGTAACTCTATGTGAGGACATGATTATGTGTTCAGAAGTTTTCAGCATTTAGGAAGTAGACGATCTTTTGTGGCTGATTGAACACATGAGCTTTTAGACTACAAGATCAATCCGGTCGAATAAGTTTTCGACTACTTCTGGAAGTGGAAAAGCTCAAAACAGTTTACACCCCATTACACCTGTTTTTATTGTCGTCCACTAATGGGTCTAACAATCTTGTAGGAATCAAATTTAATTTGACCACTTAAAACATGTTTGTCCCGGTCATTTGATATCATAATAAACGGCACAAATGCTCATTTGTACAAAACTAATAGTTGTGGTCAAGGATGCTGATTACACAATCCAGAGCTTCAATCATAAAACACATCAGCTACTGTAACAAAGGGTGACTCACAGGCAGAGATCCAATCGCTAGTCTTTATTAAGAGTGGTCGTATGGGCAGATGGTCAGGACAAATAGAGAGCATACATAAACGGTAATCCAAGCAGGTGTCAGAAAGGCAGGCAGACAGATTCAGGTACGGTAATCCAGGCGAGTAGTCAAGACAGGCAGATATCAGTCATAAACTTAAATCCAGGCAGGCAGAACAGAATCAATAATGGCAAACAGGACAGCATAATACACGCCCAGACTGATAACCGGGGCTCATCAAGACTTCACAGTGTGTGTATGGATGAAGGAGTCTTTTATAGTTCATATGATGGATAACAGCTGGTGTAAGAAACAGTCATAATGGTCTCCAGCTGGTGTGTGTAATCAGTCCAATGTGTGGGTTGCTGGGAAATGTAGTGTGTAGGGTAGTGTCAGTATATGTGTGAGCTCCCTCTGGTGGCCAGGGAGGGGAGCGCAGAGCTCATATTCATAACTGCTACTGTGTATAACTTCATAATATTTTAGAAATGTATTTAGATTTCTGGGTTTCCAGATACGTTTGAAATGGGTGGTCAATTAGAAAAGAGTTCAGTGATATTGAGAATAGTTTGGAAAATACAAGCACGGTTTCGGCTAATAGGAGAGATTTTAAATTTAAATATTGGCACTGCAGAAAATGAAGATAATTTTTAACGTGATTACATGATGTTTATTTTGTCAACAGAACTTTAGTCTTCAAGAGCACTTTATTAATGAATTGGAACAGAAACAATAATGGAAAAGAATACAATATTTGTAAGAGTAAAACAATATTCTAATCTGCAATCATACTTTTAATCTAATCTGTTCTTGCGGATTTGATTATTCGAAAAATCAGGTATTTTTGATTAATGAAGGTAAATCATAAAGAAATATTTGAAACATTAAAAATAAATGAAGCACAGACTTTATTATCCTGTGATGTTGATATAATACCACACAAATCACACATAATGCTTATCTATGTTAACTGATTATGAAAGATAAGAAATGAAAAGCTATTAATAAATCATATATATTCAGATTAGTTAAGTCTAGATTAAGATTGTGATCATTTGTGTATCTCCGTGTTAAATGTATTAAGTGTTAAACTTAATCATGTTAGAGCTTGAATCCTGTATAATGTTACACCTAGAGCCCAACGATCTCACGAATCTCTTTCAACAGTTTTGCTTTGTTGTTTGAGATGTTTTTTCCAGCGACGTTCATGAGATCAGTGATCATCTCAGGGCTGTAAGCGTTGCGTTGAAACGTGACATATCTTTTCCTCCAGTCCTCAAGCTTATCTGATGGAGGAATAACACACTTAAATTAAATCAGAACACAGTTGATATGTCAGTTTTATTCAGGGCTACTATTAGATTTTAACTTGCCTCCACAGTTGACCACATTGAAGAGAGGGATGTGTATCACTGTTGGAACGTTTTTGCCTTTGAACACATAGAAGTCCTTCGGTTTCTTTGAATCCTCACTGGGTATGTTGACATCGGGGAAAGGGATGTTTAGTTCCTTGCATTTCTTCGCAGCTTCCTTCACTGTCTGTAGTGGAAAAGCATTGCAACATCACTATATTAAAGCATTGCAAAAATCACTCTATTAAAGCATTCTATTAAAATCACTGCAGCATCACTCTCCAGGTATTAGATTTTCTTTCTATATCCTATGTAAAGATGGTTAATTTTAATAAAATTTAAATGGTTTTCTTTCTTGTTTGTTTCTGTTAAAATTATGCATTGCTTGTTTTATGCTTAAGTGGTTTTTACATGCTCTACATTTTAGGTTAGTCTGACCTCTGATGGTCACTGTGTCATGAAGAAAAAAGCAGCAACATCTTCAAAATAAGTCTACTTTTGTCAAAAAGAAAGTCATATTGGTTTGGAACAACATGAGGGTCAGTGAATGATGATTGAATTTCATGCTAAACTGTTCCGTTCAATGTGCTGATTTGAGAGTATATGTGTCTTATTATAGTAAAGATAATTATATATAATACCAAGAATGGATCCCCTTCACTGAAATCCAGGGAAATGATGAGGTTAGTGTTTCTCTCTTTTCTCAGCACTGAGAAGTAGGGTGAGTTGAGCAACAGACCGGCATCTTCAAAGTCTCTCATCTCACTTTTCAGAACAGCAGCAGGAACTTCTTTAGCTGACAGTGTTTGAGTGAGAGATCAGAGAATGAAATGAAACACATTAAGCAACATTTATTATTCACACCGAATTTCCAGTTCTCAGCAAGTCTGTTCTCTCTCACCTGTCATGTTGCGGAGAAAGTTATATTTCCTGCCCCAAATCCATTGAAACATGCATCTAATAATGCTCAAGGAAACATCTGCACAACAAATACAAAGTTTCTTAAAACAGATTTGTCCCTGTATAGGGTTCTTGACTTGACAATAAGGTTCTTTGTAGATTCAAAAGGTTATTGATGTTTCATTACAGGTTCTTCAGATCAGTGCTTAGTTTTTGTTTTTAGACTTAATGAACTGAGAAGTATCCCTCTATCTAATAACATGGCAAGGAAAATAAAAATGTTAACCAAAAGAGAACAAACGTCTCAGGTTACTTACGTAACCCTAGTTCCCTTAGAGGGAACGAGACACTGCGTCGAAAAGCATATGGGAACGCCTTAGCGTGATTGTCCCTTGAAGCGCAATTGAAACCAGGTGTGCGAGTGCACTTTGCCGAGGGTGATGTCATGAGCCAGGAGTATATCAGCACGCAGCTAACTAGAAGCCTCAGCTTGACTAGTGTCTGAAACAGCCGGCATGCGATGGAGCATAGTTCCTCTAAGGGAACTAGGGTTACGTAAGTAACCTGAGACGTTCCCTGTCAAGGGAACTCAACACTGCGTTGAAACGCATATGGGAACGAGAATACCCACGCCGCCTCAGCGAACGGAGTGTGCCAAGCTAACGTAGCTCACTATGAAAGGGCTAAAGTTCCCAAAGCGGGGTTAAGGTCTAATTGATAGAACTTAATAAAGGTATGCGGTGAGGACCAGCCAGCCACATCACAAATATCAGCAAGGGGAGCCCCTGCGCAAAAATGCAGTGAATACTGCTGACCCGCTGCATCATAGACCAGTGAGATAACCTCGACTATCCACCTGCTTAAAGTAGTTATAGATGCTGGAGCTCCTTTAGGAGCCCCGAAGCATACAAAGAGTTGGTCTGACCTACGCCATGAAACCACTCTACGGACGTAGGTGTCCAGTGCTCGCACTGGACGGACCTTGTTCTTGGACTCCTGGTCACGACTGGGGGGAGGACACAAGGCCTGCAGTATAGTGTGACGAGCTGGGCTCGAAAGCACTTTAGGAATGTATCCAGGTCTGGGAGAGAGGAAGGCTTTCGCCAGACCAGGAGCAAACTCCAAACAGGAGGGGCCATTGAGAGGTTGCCAACCTGAAGGTTACCAACCCTCTAAAAGAGGAGATGGCTAGAGGACCACCGTTTTAAGGGTGAGGAATTTCTCTGAGATGTCAAGTGTGCCTGAGACAGAGCCTGGAGAACCAGGGTCAGGTCCCAGCGTACTGCAGGCCTTAGCCTCAAGTGCCATGAAGGAAACGCCCTACTAGGGGGTCCCAGCCCAGAGGGGTACAACTTGGGGGTACATGGAAAGCCGCAATGGCAGCCACGTACACCTAAAGCGTGGAAGGGGACAGCCCGGCAGCGAACTTTTCTTGTAGAAACTCCAGGACGATACCAACATGGCAGGTCACTGGGTCTTAATGTTTGTCACTGCACCAGGAAGTGAAAATACTCCACTTCTGAGCGTAGAGCTTCCTCATGGACGGGGCTCTAGAGTGGAAAATGGTCTCAACGACCTCAGTCGAGAGACCTGAGTCTATGAGTCGGGCCCCCTCAGAGGCCAGACCCACAGATTCCGCAGTTCCGGGCGAGGATGAAGTATCCTGCCCTGAGCCTGGAACAGAAGGTCCACTCTGACGGGAACCTCCAATGAGTGCCGTCTGGGAGGGACACCAAGTCTGAAAACCACACCCTGCCTGGCCACTGCGGGGCAATAAAGGTGAGACGGACCCTGTCCTGGCGAACTTCTCTAGAACCCCTGGGAGCAGAGCAACCGGGGAAAGGTGTACAAGAGGAGCCTCAGCTACTCATGTCGTATCGCATCCAGCCGAAAAGAAGCTGGGAGAACAGGGGGGAATAGGGTAGGCAGCGGCCGTCTCTCGAGACGGAACAGGCCAGAATTCCCCCCATCTGCTCCAACACCTCAGTGTGGAGTCCTATTCCCCGGGCCTCGGCCCCTGTCTCGACAGGAAGTCTGCCCCCGAGTTTGGGGACCCCAGGATGTAAACTGCTCAAAGGGAGCTGAGTTTCCCTTGGATCCACAGGGGGTCTGAGAGAAAGCTCGAAGTGCTAATCAGACAGCCACGCTTCCGGCGCATACTTTGTGCCAGGAGAGGTGGTGTCTGCTCCCCAGACCCTAAGTTGAGCGGCCCCTCAGGGCCACCCCCCCAACCCGAGCGGGAGGCGTCTGTCAACAGCGTCACGGGGTGACAGAGTGATCCCAGTACGGGCCTTCGGGAAAGAAACCAGGCTTTCTTCCACTGATGCAAGACCCGCAGGCATAGCCTTAAGACCTTGATCAGACGGGAAAGGTTGCCCCTCGAGGAAAACCCCTGGTTTGAGCCACTATAATGGTCACAGATGGTGCAGGCCTAGTGGAAAAGCACTGGGAACTGCCGCCACAAACTTAAAACTTCCTAGACCACGAGTGGCTGGCCTAGCCTCATGTTCATGACTGTGGACGGGATAGAGGCAATACGCACTGGGAACCGTGCTAAGTTTACACAAAGTCCCGTACAACATCGAGGGACATAGTGCTCTGCCTCGGCAAGAGCACACTCCTCTCGGCATTCAGTCTTGGCCCGAGCTCCTATATGTGTGCGAGAACGACATCTCGATGTCGCACCGCGATCTCCCGAGACTGGGCTAGAAAGAGCCAGTTGTTGATGAATCAGGATACAGGAGCCACGGAGAAACCGCCACCAAAGGTGAATCACCCGAAGGTATGTGGAAAGCCACATAAACCTCTTGGGAAGAGAGAGCCCTGAAGCCGAGCTGGCCCGCAGGAAACCGCCGGCGGGGATACACGGTTTCCGGTGGGGAGCTTTGGAGAGGAGAGCGGTCTTAGCAACCTCGGTTGTGAGACCAGTACCATGCGCTAGGCCCCCTCGGAGGCCGAGCGCATCTACTCCAGAACTCCCAGGGAGCGGAGCTAGAGCTGCATCTATGCACTTGTTGAAAGTGCGAGGAGACAATCTAGGCCGAACGAAAGAACCTGATATAGATAAGCCTTGTCCCCAAAGGCGAATCTGAGGAACTTCCGGTGCTGTAGAAGGACAGAGACGTGGAAATATGCGTCCTACAGATCCATCGTGACAAGCCAGTCCTCAGACCTGACTTGTACTACAAACTGCCTCAGAGTCAATTCTCTGATCTCAGTTGCGAAGATCGGATAGGACGCAAGCCTCCATCCCTCCTAGGAATGATGAAGTATGGGCTATAAAGCCCGGACCTCTGGCTGATAGAGGAACATACCCTATGGCCTCTTTCCCCAGCAATGAGTCGACTTCCTGTCCCATGACCAGAGCCTGCACGGGAACCACCAGGGTTGGCGGAACCCCCGAAAAATCCGGGTGGATGAACCCGGAACAAAGTAGCGTATCCTTCTGATACGGTACGCAGGACCCTCTGGAGATACCTGGCAGATGTAACCATGCTGCCATGAAATCTACTAGGGGTATCAGCCTCTCGAGACTGACCTCTGGACAGATACATTTTTCCACTCGGGACCCCAGCAGATACCAGAGAGCCGCTGGAGCAGATGCTCTAAAACCCTCCTCAGAGGGGGCAACCTGTCCAGTGCGCCCCGTGTGGAGCGCGACTGGAAGTGGCTGCCTGCGAAGAGCATGACCCGGCCCCCTCGAGGTACGGAGCCTGCTACCGCGCTTACAAGGCACTGATCTACCCCTCAAGCTAGATCAGCGGGGGGCCCCTGCGAGGCCGAAGGACGCTAGCGTCAGGGCCTTCTGCTCTTTGCCTCCTTAGCCCGGAGGACAGCCCTCAGATCTGTCCTGCCAGAAGGCTGCGGCTGAGCATGACAACCCGCACTGCCACCCAATAGAGGGGGGCTGTCGGGTGACAACGCTCTGCCGCTGAGCAGCGCGGTAGGAGGACACCCAAGAACGACGGGGAAGAATTCTCCTGAATGCTACCTCCCGCTTTACGCAGCCTCCTGAAACCCCTCGACGGCCATCTCGATAGCATCGCCGAAGAGGCCATGAGGCATAAGAGGGGCATAAAGAGGATATTCTTATCTCTCTCTCTCAGTGTGGTCAAAATGCCATGGCGCAGAAAGAGAGAGAGCAGTGGCCCTGCGCAGCTCGGCGACTGCCAAAGGGCCATCCCCTGCCCTAATCGAGGATATGGGTAGCGTCTGGATTTTCAGGGGCGGCGATTAGTGGTAGGCGAAATAACTCGCCAACCTCCACTCTAGGCATCGCCCCGTAACCGGCCACAAGAGTAGCATAGTTAGCGGCAGTGCTGCTATGCACTCTGTGAGAGGCGGGCTACTTCCAGAGAGTGCGCAAACACTCTGCACACTCAGAGCCCTCGAGCACTGAGCGTGCACGCCAAACATGTGACACAGAGAGCGTGAGTATCACTGCCCGTGATGAAACGCGGGCAGGGAGTGACACAACGCCAGAAATCTGTGTAACCGCCATAGGTAAGTGATAAAACAGAAAATCAAACTTACAGCCAGCAAGCACTTTACACACACGTTAGCTTCGAGCGCTGTTGAAGACACTAAAGCTGAGGCTTCTAGTTAGCTGCGTGCTGATATACTCCTGGCTCATGACGTCACCCTCGGCAACGTGCACTCGCACACCTGGTTTCAATTGCGCTTCAAGGGACAATCACACTAAGGCATTCCCATATGCGTTTCGACGCAGTGTTGAGTTCCCTTGACAGGGAACTCTGTTTTTTCACTAAAAAGTGTTTAGTAGTTAGTATGTTAAAAAGTGTTTAGTAGTTAGTATATCAGTAGTTATATAATACAGCTTGTCTCAAAGATGATTTATGGCCTAATTTATGGTGTGATTTATGGGTGTAATTTATGGCTGTACCCTGTGTCCGGCTGTCCACCTGCCACTCAAACTGTCCGGTGAATGTTTGACAGACAGGTGTTTAGGGGTTAAATGTGTGTGTGTTGTTGCCCCCGATTGGCTGCTCACTGGGTGTCAAAGGTTTTTATGGTTAGATTTACAACTTAGCGTCACAAGCAGGCAAGTCAGAGTGTCAATCAAATAAAGGTACAGATGATTTTATGGTTTGATATATGATGATGGATGGATCTTAACCAGAGTGCCATTGAAATGGTGCTGCTCCTCTCCTGTCATCTGGCTCCATCCAGTCTGGTGGGGGGAAAGCCGTTGGGGGTCATGATTGTTTCTTTGATTGTCTGTGGGGAAAGTAACCCAAGCAAGTTTTACATTGTTAACACCCAGCATCAAAATCAGTGTTGTTTGATCTAAAAACTGAAGGCAGAGACTGTGGTTTACCTACCAGAAGAAGAAAAGACTCTGTTTGCATTTTAGCAATGATAAGGGCCCAGACATCCGATCCCTGGTTTTTCTACTATCCATCTCCCCCTGTGATGCAGTTGAGGGTCTGATGGCCTGTTTGTTAACAGTCATGCAGCACACACCAGTTCTCATGAAAGACTTAAAAAAAGTATGCCTTGTTCAAGTGAGGCATTCCAATAAAATAATTCATTCTTCATTCACTTCACTATAAAATACCTGAGTAATATGGAAAATGTTGATTTAAAGATTTAAAATGTTGAAAAACTGTCTTGAAAATGAGTATAAATATATATTTTCCTGTACTTTATTATGCTTCAAATTAATGCATCCAGGTTCAACAGAGTCCAAAAACAAAAACAAAAGCATGTTGTAAGTCGACACCTCTGCGATCAGAACTTGTGTGTTTATACTACAAAAACAAAAGTGATTTAAGATTTTAATTTGTGTATTAAATAAAGGTTCCTCTTAGCTCTTATCTCATAGTGACGGAAAATGTTTTTATACTGTTTTGATTTATCTTCAGATTGTATACTAAAAAGTTAGTGTTAACATTTAGTTATTTAATACTATGGGAAACTTAGTCATATTTGATAAAGTTTTGTTATAAACCTCTTATTATTGAATTAATTTTACTGTTGTACATTACAATTATTGAAAATATATTATGTAAAATTACTTTCTCACAAATGTGTTATCCGAATCACAAGTTTACCTAAACTACTCTACAGTCATCTTACCCAAACATTTTTAATCTTACAGTTTTTAAAAATGTTTACTCAATAGAAGTAGTTTTCGGCCCCACTCAGTGAAACATTCACTCATATACCAGATCTTCAGACCAAATCTGCAAAACTGCATGCGTATTATATGCTTTACAAACATATAGCATACAGCTAACAATATGTTTTCAGAAAGAAAAACATTATTTTAATCCTTAAGCATTTCTGTTAGTGTAAACATTTACCTAATTTGATCACTTAGAAATCAAAACACAGCATTTCTGTTTATGATGTAAAAATATACTGAATATACATATAAGTCATCACCTTTTACTTCTATAACACTTTATACCATCAATAGTTTAATATACTCCAATTCAGTTCAAAGTACATCCAACAAGCCGATAGTGTGCAGTGTGTTTGTACACATACACTGCACAATGAACAAAAAAAAGATATAATAGAGTAGAGCTTTAAATGTGTAGAATAGGTTTGTGTAAGTTACTATACAAAATCACAGTTTTAGAAGATTTAAAATAGTTTTTGAATAAATTGTTTGCTTTTCCCAAAAGGTAGGTGTGTGTGCGTGTCTGTGTGTGTGTGTGTGTGTGTGTGTGTGTGTGTGTGTGTGTGTGTGTATCTGTGTCTGTCTGTTTTGTTTGCGTGCGTGCATGTGTGTATGTGTGTGTGTGTGTGTGCACGTGTCTGTTTGTTTGTTTTGTTTGTGTCTTTTTATGTGCGTCCATGTGTCTTTGTTTGTATCTGTTTGTTTGTTTGTTTGTGTCTGTGTGTGTGTGTGTGTGCATGTCTGTTTGTTTGTTTGTGTACGTGTTTGCATGTCTGTCTGTTGGAGTTTGCGTGTTTGTTTCAATAAACAAAAGCATGTTTCACTCCAAATTCGAAGTAAAAATAAAAACACCCATTGTTTAAACATGTATACATCACTAAAGCACTGCATGTTGTCTGTTATATTTAAAAAAAAACTTTTGCTGTCATTATTTATTATATTTTAAATATCCTGATGACCAGCCTTGTTTCTGTGCAAGCAAACTGTAATGAACACGACTCGTTTGCACAGGAAAACTCTGTTTGAAAACTTTAGATTGTGACATAATGATCACATCAGAAAACATTTGAATTGTATGACTAAACTTTTTCTTTTGACAAAGCTACATTTCGAATTATTCACCCGTGAGTTTAGCAGCCACAGGATAACATGTTGTTTTGCAGTTCTCATGAAACGATCATGGTGTGTATTTTCACACCTGGAACTCATAACTTTGTTCATATCAACAAGTT
Source organism: Rhodeus uyekii (assembly GCA_037043235.1). Classification (NCBI taxonomy): domain Eukaryota; kingdom Metazoa; phylum Chordata; class Actinopteri; order Cypriniformes; family Acheilognathidae; genus Rhodeus; species Rhodeus uyekii. Next base: position 4,221,428 of record JAWRVZ010000046.1, read on the forward strand.
CTGTTTGATACATTTTGACTATTTGACTTGTAAGTCTCATGCCATTTTAAAATTATGTACTAAAAAACATTAACTGCACCAGAATCATATGCTTTGTAAACAACTCTTTTATTTTTTATTTGAACTTACTCCACTAGATTAGTCATATTCTCAAGATTCCAGACGGCCAGTGATTTTTGTTTTGTTGGACTTTGTTTTTAGGCTAAGACTCTTTGAGAGCTATCAACAATACAGGAATAAATCATATATATATATATATATATATATATATATATATATATAAACAAAAAATATACACAATGTACAAAATAATAATACAAATAAAGTAATTGTCTTTCTATATGAATGTTTGACTAAATTGATATTTCTTTTAGAGCAACTTTTCACCCGTCTATGAGGTTGGAATCTTATGAACCATCAACATGAAAAGTAAGTCTGGCTGTTTTACTCTTTTTACAACTGTTGCACATTCAATTACAGTTAGAGGTTGTTCAATACAGGTCCACACACTCGTAAGGCTATAGATACATCTCAAACACTAGCTTTACACAGGTATAATGGACACACAAACCCCTGTGTAGTTCAAGAGGGCCGTTTACTGAGATCAGCATGCAAGAAAGGGCCATTTTCTAATGAATTCAGAGAAAACATTCACAAGCAGTTGTGAAAGTTTCTAAGTTTGGCTTTGTAAAGGTTTTGTTCTTGTACTACACCACTAGATTTAGATGACACTATTCACATTTCTTGTTGGATTGTATTGTTTTAGATGAAGACTCTTCTTTGAGATCCAGCAACATTAAGAGTTTAATGAAGAATTGAAGTAACAGTCTTTATCGTTGGGGCTTTTTGACAAAAATATAAATTTCTTTTAGTGCAACTTTCCAGCTATCTCTGATATGGGGTCGCATGAAGGATCAACACGGAAAGTCCGTTTTAAAACTGATTTAAAACTATTACAATTGAATCACAAAAAAGGGGCACACCTTACAAGAAAAGCAACGGTTATAATGCATACGGAATACAGAAAATCCATGCATCAACAACTAGTGCGTTTGCTACATGTTTGTAAATGTCTAGTTTGACAAATGACCGTTTTATTACGCCACTGGATGACATTTTAGACGACAACTAAAGCAATCTAAGTTCATGCTTTTACTCATCTGGGAAAGCGTGTGTGATGAACATAGACCGTTCATTTAAGAAACTTGTATGACTAAACTTTCTCTCTTGACAAACCAGCATTTTCAAAAATTTTGCTAGACGTTAAGATTATAAAGTTTTATCAACTATTATCGTCATCTTGGACTCAAATGTAGCCACTGTTCTGGAATACTTCACATAAGTTGTAATTCACATTTTACAATCTGTAAATAGATGTGCCAAAAGTTGTCAGATGTGTTAGAGGGAACGCAACACAACGTTTTAACGCAAACACACTTGAGGTCTAACACTACATGCATTCTAAAAGGCTAAAGATACAATTCGAACATAAACTTTATACAGAATGATGTGTGCTCAATTTAAAAATACAGCATAAGAAAAATAAATGGCAGTCCTTCTACACTACTGTTTAAATGGTGATATTTTTTCCGGTCTGTCTATGAAGTGACTAGAAGATGCATGACAGGCCCAGGCCTCCACATGAAATCAGCGAGTCTAGCTGTCTTGTACGACTGCTACACTTAAAACAAGACTATCGATTAAGTCACACATTACAAGAGGTCACCAGCACACTATTTCGTCTAAATTTATTTGTAATTTAGGCTTTCCAGTACAGCTCAAACATTAGAGAGTGGTGCTTGCAACATCAAGGTCAGGGGTTTGATTCCCAGGGAAAGCAAACACTGATTAGAATGTCAATGTGTTTCTTGAATGCAATGCATGTCACTATGGATAAAAGCGTCTGATGATTGCATAAATGTTAATGTTGTCCCTCACCAACTGAATGCCATATATAATTAACATATCTTACATTGTCACAATTGTAAATATTTGTTTAGCTTAAATATTGGTATTAGCATCAAAGCGCATGCCAAATGCTAGTGAAGAGATAATCTACAGATTGTTTATATTGAACATTGTTTGTACATCACACTCTGTGTGTATTGCCGTGTGCGACTGTATGCGTTATCCTTCCTCTTTTTCATACAATCTGGTGTAATTTTTGCAAACTTTAGGTGTTCTCATTGTTCATATACGACAACGTTTCCCTTGAACTGTTTGATTTAATACAATTATAATAAAACCCATCTCCTTCGCTTGAGGCATTTACGCTACATTATTATAATTCCGTTGTTTTAGGTAGTGCTAACATATATTATATCTTTAACCAAACTGTTTGTCTGGTTAAAGAACATGGCACCCATCTCATAACAAAACATATTTTGTCTTGTAAAACGTGTAGCGTTTTTACAAATATCAGGCGATAATACCCGCAAAGACATCTTTCTATCAAGCAGGGTGTTTTATGGCTGTTGAATGTGTCACATCCTTGGATGTCTCACACCTACAGGCCCTGCCTATGAATCTGCCATCTAAACAGGCGTTAAGACAGTTCTCATCACTACAGTAACAATGGCTTCTCCAAAGACTCCGGAAACACAGACAAGAAGTTCTCTTGAAACAGAAGAAACCCTTCCTTATGCATGGCAGAAAAATCAAAGGATTCGTTTGACCAAGTTTCTTCATGAAGAGGATGGTTTTGTGAAAAAGGAATTCTTGATGTCTGGTGATTATATAGGCGGATTTGTTTTCGACAAGTCATCGCGCACAGTCGAAATCTACTCTATTGAATTTGTTGAAGACCTTACTTCAGAGACACCACGTCTTATTTTGCCTGCTATAGACTGGTTTATATTTTACAATCAAATCTGGAGAGATCTGAATGGGGTTAGCAAAAGAATATGGTGCCTTTTCAAGTGGAATGGTTCCATACCGGACGTACAGTACAGCGTGTCAAAGCCTTGTGACAACGTGTCCATATCGACCTGCTGGAGTAAGAGCTTACATGAAGAAATTATTATTCGAAATAAGCGCAGCAAAGAGGTCAAAAGAGACATTATGAATCAAAGCAACGATGATTCTGATGATGAACACGACTGGCCTATTCCGGACGATCCCTACGATTGCTGCAAAATGGGTTTATCTTTTGAATGGTGCGACTTACCCGTGTTAAACGACGTCTTTTCAACCATAGACAAGCTGTTTATTACGAATTTGTTTTAAGCAATAATCAGTCAGTGTTTAATTATGGTTATCCTTGTCAAAATGTGTTAAAGAGACCAATCTGTTACACCAAAAACCACTTCTTGCACCTTTTTATATGATACTTAACATTCTCTCTGTCTTCCTTACTGTATGTTATTTTTCTTTTGTTTGTTTAATAAAGCTGTGGTTGGATCCAACACCTCTGGACTCTAAGTGTATGTATGTTGTAGAGGTGATAATGCTGTATTTAGATTGTTTAATTTTACTCGAGACAATAAACATGACGATGTTAATAAAAGTCTTTAACTGAACATCTTAAATTAACTATGATAAAAAAAATGTATTAAAGTCTACACAAAAATAAATCTCATCTTCTTCCTAAATGGATGTTGGGGTCTTGTTGGGCACAATTAACCCATGCATTTTTTGACGTTATGATGCTTAATCAAAAGAGTAAATGGGGTAATAATAATCATAACTGGATAAGTGTAAATAATAAACTTTCCTCTAGTGGCATATGGAGTACTTTTACACGTGGCTACTACACTTTACACGCGACTTTAATTTACATAGTTATTTATGACCTCCTGACGAGTTAAACCCTCACAGCAGGTTTGAGAGGACCCTGATCAACTACACAGAGCTCATTTATCGCACCCTGCCTTTCCTGACTGTTACAGCTACTGCAACATCTCATTGATCAAAGATTGAAGGAACATTGTCTGGTTTTTACATGGACGACCAAAGTCTGAACCTGACGAGTCCAGCGCTTCTTCGGGTCAAACTATGGGAGATCAGACCCATAAACCTGCACTTCTACGCATTAATAAATGTGCGGCAAGAACTCATTCACAGGAGATCCCCGGCATTATTAAAACCTTCGAGCATCGAATAGGGGATAAAGTTTATACCATCCACCAAGTTGAGTTCTGAAGAAACTCTGCAAATTTCTGATATGGCTGCGCAAAAGACTGAGAAAGTTCGGCGATGCTTTGCACGTGCAGCTGGAAGCGTGATTGCGCCGTGACCAACGAGTTCCGTGTAAAGGTTAAGACAGACTGTTTAAACAACATTTAAAGGACCACTTTAAGTTTGACCACCTTTTGCAATGTTGGATACGTATAACATAAAAATAATGAACATTAATGAGCTATCGCTATCATTTTGCTGCCTTTTGAAACTATGTTTGTCTCCCATATGGTCTAGCGGTTAGGATTCCTGGTTTTCACCCAGGCTGCCCGGGTTCAACTCCCGGTATGGGAAATAACTTCTTGCTTGTTTGCTGTGAATGTAGTGATGAGATCGGGTTTACTGAGGTTCTCTGTATGTGTACTGTAACAAACTCTGTATCGTAACAGATCTTTGTGTGGTACTGGTTTAAAAAACTTAATTTGGTGAAATAGTTGCAACTCTGGGGATCTGCACCCTAAATCAAAACGTGGTGTCATGCAGTGATATTCTTTTCTGGCTAGACAATCTGTAATCCAATCATTTTTGTTCAATGTATGTAAATGTATGAATGTTTTATTCACCAATATGTTGTTAAAAAATAAAAGGTTGAATCACTTAATCACTTTATGACCATGTCTGAGCTAGTTAAAAGAGTATTATGCAGCCCTGTAACTCGTGAGATTTTCTTGCAAACATTGCATTATGTTTAGCTGGTCAAAGGTTGTATTACTCTGTATTTTGTTTAGACCGATTGTAATCGGTAATCGATCGCTGATAGAAAGATGTCTTTGCAATATTTGTAAAAACGCTACACGTTTTACAAGACAAAATATGTTTTGTTATGAGATGGGTGCCATGTTCTTTAACCAGATAAACAGTTTGGTTAAAGATATAATATATGTTAGCACTACCTAAAACAACGGAATTATAATAATGTAGCGTAAATGCCTCAAGCGAAGGAGATGGGTTTTATTATAATTGTATTAAATCAAACAGTTCAAGGGAAACGTTGTCGTATATGAACAATGAGAACACCTAAAGTTTGCAAAAATTACACCAGATTGTATGAAAAAGAGGAAGGATAACGCATACAGTCGCACACGGCAATACACACAGAGTGTGATGTACAAACAATGTTCAATATAAACAATCTGTAGATTATCTCTTCACTAGCATTTGGCATGCGCTTTGATGCTAATACCAATATTTAAGCTAAACAAATATTTACAATTGTGACAATGTAAGATATGTTAATTATATATGGCATTCAGTTGGTGAGGGACAACATTAACATTTATGCAATCATCAGACGCTTTTATCCATAGTGACATGCATTGCATTCAAGAAACACATTGACATTCTAATCAGTGTTTGCTTTCCCTGGGAATCAAACCCCTGACCTTGATGTTGCAAGCACCACTCTCTAATGTTTGAGCTGTACTGGAAAGCCTAAATTACAAATAAATTTAGACGAAATAGTGTGCTGGTGACCTCTTGTAATGTGTGACTTAATCGATAGTCTTGTTTTAAGTGTAGCAGTCGTACAAGACAGCTAGACTCGCTGATTTCATGTGGAGGCCTGGGCCTGTCATGCATCTTCTAGTCACTTCATAGACAGACCGGAAAAAATATCACCATTTAAACAGTAGTGTAGAAGGACTGCCATTTATTTTTCTTATGCTGTATTTTTAAATTGAGCACACATCATTCTGTATAAAGTTTATGTTCGAATTGTATCTTTAGCCTTTTAGAATGCATGTAGTGTTAGACCTCAAGTGTGTTTGCGTTAAAACGTTGTGTTGCGTTCCCTCTAACACATCTGACAACTTTTGGCACATCTATTTACAGATTGTAAAATGTGAATTACAACTTATGTGAAGTATTCCAGAACAGTGGCTACATTTGAGTCCAAGATGACGATAATAGTTGATAAAACTTTATAATCTTAACGTCTAGCAAAATTTTTGAAAATGCTGGTTTGTCAAGAGAGAAAGTTTAGTCATACAAGTTTCTTAAATGAACGGTCTATGTTCATCACACACGCTTTCCCAGATGAGTAAAAGCATGAACTTAGATTGCTTTAGTTGTCGTCTAAAATGTCATCCAGTGGCGTAATAAAACGGTCATTTGTCAAACTAGACATTTACAAACATGTAGCAAACGCACTAGTTGTTGATGCATGGATTTTCTGTATTCCGTATGCATTATAACCGTTGCTTTTCTTGTAAGGTGTGCCCCTTTTTTGTGATTCAATTGTAATAGTTTTAAATCAGTTTTAAAACGGACTTTCCGTGTTGATCCTTCATGCGACCCCATATCAGAGATAGCTGGAAAGTTGCACTAAAAGAAATTTATATTTTTGTCAAAAAGCCCCAACGATAAAGACTGTTACTTCAATTCTTCATTAAACTCTTAATGTTGCTGGATCTCAAAGAAGAGTCTTCATCTAAAACAATACAATCCAACAAGAAATGTGAATAGTGTCATCTAAATCTAGTGGTGTAGTACAAGAACAAAACCTTTACAAAGCCAAACTTAGAAACTTTCACAACTGCTTGTGAATGTTTTCTCTGAATTCATTAGAAAATGGCCCTTTCTTGCATGCTGATCTCAGTAAACGGCCCTCTTGAACTACACAGGGGTTTGTGTGTCCATTATACCTGTGTAAAGCTAGTGTTTGAGATGTATCTATAGCCTTACGAGTGTGTGGACCTGTATTGAACAACCTCTAACTGTAATTGAATGTGCAACAGTTGTAAAAAGAGTAAAACAGCCAGACTTACTTTTCATGTTGATGGTTCATAAGATTCCAACCTCATAGACGGGTGAAAAGTTGCTCTAAAAGAAATATCAATTTAGTCAAACATTCATATAGAAAGACAATTACTTTATTTGTATTATTATTTTGTACATTGTGTATATTTTTTGTTTATATATATATATATATATATATATATATATATATATATATATATATATATATATGATTTATTCCTGTATTGTTGATAGCTCTCAAAGAGTCTTAGCCTAAAAACAAAGTCCAACAAAACAAAAATCACTGGCCGTCTGGAATCTTGAGAATATGACTAATCTAGTGGAGTAAGTTCAAATAAAAAATAAAAGAGTTGTTTACAAAGCATATGATTCTGGTGCAGTTAATGTTTTTTAGTACATAATTTTAAAATGGCATGAGACTTACAAGTCAAATAGTCAAAATGTATCAAACAGAACTTGTTGATATGAACAAAGTTATGAGTTCCAGGTGTGAAAATACACACCATGATCGTTTCATGAGAACTGCAAAACAACATGTTATCCTGTGGCTGCTAAACTCACGGGTGAATAATTCGAAATGTAGCTTTGTCAAAAGAAAAAGTTTAGTCATACAATTCAAATGTTTTCTGATGTGATCATTATGTCACAATCTAAAGTTTTCAAACAGAGTTTTCCTGTGCAAACGAGTCGTGTTCATTACAGTTTGCTTGCACAGAAACAAGGCTGGTCATCAGGATATTTAAAATATAATAAATAATGACAGCAAAAGTTTTTTTTTAAATATAACAGACAACATGCAGTGCTTTAGTGATGTATACATGTTTAAACAATGGGTGTTTTTATTTTTACTTCGAATTTGGAGTGAAACATGCTTTTGTTTATTGAAACAAACACGCAAACTCCAACAGACAGACATGCAAACACGTACACAAACAAACAAACAGACATGCACACACACACACACACAGACACAAACAAACAAACAAACAGATACAAACAAAGACACATGGACGCACATAAAAAGACACAAACAAAACAAACAAACAGACACGTGCACACACACACACACACATACACACATGCACGCACGCAAACAAAACAGACAGACACAGATACACACACACACACACACACACACACACACACACACACACACACACACACACACACAGACACGCACACACACCTACCTTTTGGGAAAAGCAAACAATTTATTCAAAAACTATTTTAAATCTTCTAAAACTGTGATTTTGTATAGTAACTTACACAAACCTATTCTACACATTTAAAGCTCTACTCTATTATATCTTTTTTTTGTTCATTGTGCAGTGTATGTGTACAAACACACTGCACACTATCGGCTTGTTGGATGTACTTTGAACTGAATTGGAGTATATTAAACTATTGATGGTATAAAGTGTTATAGAAGTAAAAGGTGATGACTTATATGTATATTCAGTATATTTTTACATCATAAACAGAAATGCTGTGTTTTGATTTCTAAGTGATCAAATTAGGTAAATGTTTACACTAACAGAAATGCTTAAGGATTAAAATAATGTTTTTCTTTCTGAAAACATATTGTTAGCTGTATGCTATATGTTTGTAAAGCATATAATACGCATGCAGTTTTGCAGATTTGGTCTGAAGATCTGGTATATGAGTGAATGTTTCACTGAGTGGGGCCGAAAACTACTTCTATTGAGTAAACATTTTTAAAAACTGTAAGATTAAAAATGTTTGGGTAAGATGACTGTAGAGTAGTTTAGGTAAACTTGTGATTCGGATAACACATTTGTGAGAAAGTAATTTTACATAATATATTTTCAATAATTGTAATGTACAACAGTAAAATTAATTCAATAATAAGAGGTTTATAACAAAACTTTATCAAATATGACTAAGTTTCCCATAGTATTAAATAACTAAATGTTAACACTAACTTTTTAGTATACAATCTGAAGATAAATCAAAACAGTATAAAAACATTTTCCGTCACTATGAGATAAGAGCTAAGAGGAACCTTTATTTAATACACAAATTAAAATCTTAAATCACTTTTGTTTTTGTAGTATAAACACACAAGTTCTGATCGCAGAGGTGTCGACTTACAACATGCTTTTGTTTTTGTTTTTGGACTCTGTTGAACCTGGATGCATTAATTTGAAGCATAATAAAGTACAGGAAAATATATATTTATACTCATTTTCAAGACAGTTTTTCAACATTTTAAATCTTTAAATCAACATTTTCCATATTACTCAGGTATTTTATAGTGAAGTGAATGAAGAATGAATTATTTTATTGGAATGCCTCACTTGAACAAGGCATACTTTTTTTAAGTCTTTCATGAGAACTGGTGTGTGCTGCATGACTGTTAACAAACAGGCCATCAGACCCTCAACTGCATCACAGGGGGAGATGGATAGTAGAAAAACCAGGGATCGGATGTCTGGGCCCTTATCATTGCTAAAATGCAAACAGAGTCTTTTCTTCTTCTGGTAGGTAAACCACAGTCTCTGCCTTCAGTTTTTAGATCAAACAACACTGATTTTGATGCTGGGTGTTAACAATGTAAAACTTGCTTGGGTTACTTTCCCCACAGACAATCAAAGAAACAATCATGACCCCCAACGGCTTTCCCCCCACCAGACTGGATGGAGCCAGATGACAGGAGAGGAGCAGCACCATTTCAATGGCACTCTGGTTAAGATCCATCCATCATCATATATCAAACCATAAAATCATCTGTACCTTTATTTGATTGACACTCTGACTTGCCTGCTTGTGACGCTAAGTTGTAAATCTAACCATAAAAACCTTTGACACCCAGTGAGCAGCCAATCGGGGGCAACAACACACACACATTTAACCCCTAAACACCTGTCTGTCAAACATTCACCGGACAGTTTGAGTGGCAGGTGGACAGCCGGACACAGGGTACAGCCATAAATTACACCCATAAATCACACCATAAATTAGGCCATAAATCATCTTTGAGACAAGCTGTATTATATAACTACTTATATCTATAGGTTGTTAGTATGAGAAGGTTTGGGTGTTGAGAATTAAATCACATGTTGGGTAAAGTGGATTGTGCATTAATCTGGTTTGAAAATCAAAACCGAACTGCATGATTTATCAGTTCAACTTACCGAATGGCCATAAACTGAACCAAGCACTCAAACTGTTGCACACATTCATGTTGTAACGCTCCATATACAGTTTTGCTGCTACTTTATCAGCAACATCCAGTTTTTCCACTGGAAAAATCAGCTGACCTTTTCCTCCAGCGAGGTCTGCAAAAAGAGGAGAACATTATTCAGTCCTTCTTATCAGACAACATATAATTCCAGTTTTCCAGATTAATCAGATTAATCTCATGTTTGTGCTCCTCGCAAAGCATCTCAAAGTGTAACATCTATGCAATTCTGCCAGCAAGGGTTCGAATTATAATTTTTTTTATTTATTTATTGCTTAAAGTCCCCGAGCAATCAATTTTATCCCTTACAACTTAGTAAAATTATAAATTTACATATTTTTTCCGTCACTGTATGATTCATGCACATAAAATATCTTGAATTTAACTCTATACCCTTGCTTCATTTAAACATTAATGTGCAAATTAACCCCGACTACAAGCCAATTTTCTAGTATTTTCACCCCAAACAATGGTTTTTAAGCCAGTTATTTGAATCTTTTGCAGAAGTGTATCAGTAGGAAATATCGGTTTGCAGTTCCAAACAATCTTTTTGCCATTAGATTTAATAATCCATGATTTTCATCTGCACAAGGAGTGTGAGAACAGCCGGTGCTTCACACAAAGATCTGATCTCTCCATCATTGAGTCTGTGTACATGAAGAAACTGAGAGACAAACTAAATCCAGAAGAACTGCGGTAAAGTCTGCAAGATGCATGAAGAAACCTTCTTGCAAATCTACCTGGAAAACTATCCGAAAGTGTACAAAAGCTGTTTTAAAAGAAAAGGGTGCTCACACAAAATATTGATTTGATTTAATTAATTGAGATTATTTTTGAAAGTATTCTCACTTTACAGGGTTTTTACACAAGTGCCTAAAACTTTACTGTAGGTTTGCAGGTTGGTTTATTCAAACATATTGGAGATGTTGCCATTGAACTTCTGGATTTAGTCTAATCAGAAAAAGTAGACCATCCAGGTGTCTTTGTAATACTCAGTTCAACATACTACAGTGTGTAACAGTCTAATTGATGTCAAACAACAGTGACGCTGTCTCAAGTCAGACAAAATAACCAGCATGCACTGCTTCAAGTCTGCACTGCATAAAGTTGAACAAGCCTAAAGACTGAACAAGACACACCTGAAGACAATGACCCAATAAGAATGTTACTCGTGAGATTAGGGAAGCACATGAAATGATCACATGACGGGATAAAGGAATCACACGAACCTGGAATATGACTAAACTTCAAAATAAAAGACATGAACATGAAACAAAATCCAAAACCAAATGTGACTCATTTTTCATTGACACCAATATTAAATTGTTGGACAATAACAGTAGATAATAGTAGTTCAATAACTTTTGTCTGAGTCTTTTAAAAATGTATCCCTTATACATGAATTCTAGCACACTTTAGAAAAGGTTTACCAGTCAGCGTTGCTCTGATGGATTTATCAAGAGCAGAAGGATCTTTTCCATCCAAAACATAGAGATTCATGTCCGAAAGGTCCAAGAGCACCTGGAAAAACTTGTCTCCAGATGGGGAGCCTGGATATTCTGAACAAAAAACACACAAACACACATTGAACAAACATGAACACACTGAAGCATGTTATGTCAAATATTTTTCATATAACTCATCAATAAAATAAAAATAAAAAATAAACAAGAAATACTTTACCTTTCCCCATTTCCAGAAGGGTTTTCTTTAAGTTAGATCTTGAATAACCAAAGAATTCTGTAGAAAAAAATTGTTTATGTGACAATGATTCGACTGTCATTTTTATGCAAAACTGATTTTTTTAGAACAAATTCAGCTGCACCTTTTATTTTTTCCCAGATGAATTTCAGATTTTCATCTCCATCAGCTAAAGCGCTGCCACACAGACCTGCAGAAAACACACAATATCATCAAACGGGAAGTTTAAAATAAATAGAACAAAAGTCTAAAGTTTTAAAAATATATAAAACTGTAACAGTTTGCTGTGATCAGATTTATAGAGTAAGGCATCAAAAGACCTCACATTTCATCACATTTTTTCAATAATTATGCTTGACTTTTCATCTGAACATTTGTTGCTTTTATTTTATCGCACTGCGTTGAACATTTTAGGGCAGTGGTCCCCAACCTTTTTTGTGCCGTGGACCGGTAAACGTGGGATCATTTTGCCGCTGACCAGTTTCCGCTCAAGTTTGGATGGATGATGGGTCCGCTCAAGTTTGTTGATTGGGGGGGGAGGGATGGGGGGGGGGGGGGGGGTGCGCGCGCTAGATGGATGATGGGTCCGCTCAAAATATCTGATGGGGGGGGTTTTAAACACACCTCCTCACTCCCAAAGCTGCAGCGTTACAGCTGCTTGCAGCCGCTCTCGGACTGGTCCGCGAATTCGATCCGCGGCCCGGTACCATTTGATCCACGGACCGGTCCGCGAAATTCGTCCGTGGCCCGGTACCGGGGGTTGGGGACCACTGCTTTAGGGAACGCTTTGGAATATACCAACGCCACCTCAGTGACGAAGGACGATGAGAGGACGGGAGGACCCGTTTTCCCGGAGCGGAGTTGAGGTCAAGCTGGTAAAACCTCAAGAATGTGTGCAGGGAGGACCAACCTGCCGCATCACAGACATCGGACAGTGAAACATATGATATAAGGGCCCTAGAGGCAGCCACATTCCTAGTGGAGTGGGCACGGACCCTTAGAGGAGAGGGGGATCCTGGTCCTGGTCACTGATGGGGGGAGGGTAGAAGGCCTGCAGCACTATGGACCTGGCCACATGCATGGGCACTTTAGGAACGTAGCCTGGCCTGGGATGGAGGAAGGCTTTTGCCATCCTAGGTGCAAACTCAAGAAGGGAGGGAGTTACAGAAAGCGCCTGTAGGTCCCCAACTCTTTTTAGTGAAGTAATGGCTAATAAGAAGATAGTCTTAAATGTGAGGAACTTTAGGGGAACCTCATGCAGAGGTTCGAATGGTGCCTGGGACAACCCCTGGAGGACCAGGGATAAGTCCCAGGTAGGAACCTTGGTTTGCCTAATGGTACCACGGAGGAAGCGTGTGACGAGGGGGTCCTTGCCAATGGACATGCCACCCAGAGGTATGTGGTAAGCAGCTATTGCAGTCACGGAGACCTTCAGGGTGGACGAGGACAGCCCTGCAGCGAATCTATCCTGCAGGAACTCCAGCACTTTGCCAATGTGACAGGTAACTGGGTTCACCTGCTTCTCACTGCATTAAGAAGGGAAGAGTCTCCACTTCAAGGCATACAGCTTCCTCGTGGGGGGAGCTCTGGAGTGGAGGATGGTCTCAACAACCTAAGTTGAGAGACCAGAATCTATGAGCTGGGCACCCTCAGAGGCCAAGCCCACAGTTTCCACAGTTCTGGGTAGGGGTGACGCATCAGGCCCACTGTCTGGGACAGAAGGTCCTCCCTGACTGGGATCTCCCAAGGGACTCCGTCCAGATGAAAAACAAGATCACGAACCACACTCTGCCCGGCCAACGTGGAGAAATCAGTGTGAGACGAACCTTGTCCCGGCGAACTCTCTCCAGAACTCCCGGGAGAAGAGCAATCAGGGGAAAAGCATACAGACATAGCCTCGGCCATGTCTGAACCATGGATTCCTCGGACGCGAACAGGTCTACTTGTGCTCGGCCGAATCTCAACCATATCTACTCCACCACCTCGGGGTGGAGCCTCCATTCCCCAGCCATAATCTGTAACAGGTTTATTTGCTCGCAACCTAGGGTGGAGGTCTCTCAGATGGTGGCCCCTGAGGTCTGGGAGGAACGCCTTAAGTGCCATCCAAACAGCCATCATCTGTAGTAGGTTTATGTGCCAGGACATTTGGTGCTCGCACCACAGACCTTGGGCGCTCCCCAGCCTGTAAGGGACACATCCATTGATAGCATTACGTGTCGAAAAGGAGCTCCCAATACAGGTCCTTGAGACAGACACCAGGGTTTCTTCCACATATGCAAGGCACGTAGGCCTCGCCGCGTGACCTTGATAATGCGGAAGGGTTGCCCCTTGGGGAAAACCCTCTGGTTCTGAGCCACTACTGCAGCGACCTCATGTAGCAACCCGAGCGGGGTAACTGTCTGAGACCCAGCACTCGCTGGAAGGGCTTTACAGTGAGTGGCTGGCCTAGTTAAACTCTTTTGACGGCTAACAAGATGCATACGGGGGAAAGCCGTGCAGACATCATAACCAAAACCTAACAACGCAGAGGAAGGTGGTCCTCTGGAAAGGAGAAAGCACACTCTTCTTTGCATTAAGCCTCAACCCCAACACTTTAAAGTGCGTAAGAACAACATCTCAATGTTGAACCGCTAGCCGTAGCGACTGGGTAGAATAAGCCAGTTGTCGATAAAATGCATTGGAGGTGCAGCGGGGTTAGCGACCATGCATATGATGATCGTGCAAGGTGAAAGAGCTAAGCCGAACGGAAGCACTCGATATTTGTAAGCCTTCCCCCCAAAGGCGAACCTGACGTACTTCCCCTTTGGCCCCTTGCCTCAACAGAGTGTCTACTTCCTGTTCCGTGACCAGAGCCTGCTCAAGGTTCACCACGGTGGGTAGAACCCTGCTGAAGGAAAATAATATATATATTTTTTTTGTGCTGGACCCAATGAAAAACTTATGGTAGGCATGAGATGCGACCAGAAATTCTAATGAGGGAACCACCCTCTCAAGACTGGCCACTGGTGAGTGGCAGACACTCCAGGGCCCTGTTTTCAGGGGTACACCATTTGACCATGCCTGCCAGACTATGTTCAGTTTTGTGCACTTACTGAACTAGCAAACGTTTATTTATTTCCCATGATAATATATTGTACATGTTACACTCCTCTCTAAAAATTCAAGTTGCTGTTGGAAGTAATGTCTAAATGATATTTGAACATTTCTAGTCACAATGTTATTGATCACCAGCTCAATGCATCACAGAAACTACTTATTTATTAGTTTGTTACCTTGCAGGTAAAGCATGTCAATCTCAGGCTGTTTCTTCGTATTAGAGCCTTTTTCAAACTGACTGCCAAAGTTGGAGGCTCCCACAAACGCTCCAGTGAGGGAATATCCTGCTTCATGTGGAGTGAACTCGAACCAGGGATCTGCAGACAGAAACACGTCCATATAACACCGACACAAGCACATTAACTGTCTGTCTCTTTCTTTCACACAAACCTCCTTCCTTTTGCTGTTTGGATCGTTTGTCGATCACTGTGTAGATGGGAAACGGGTCTTTACTCTCTTGCTTCCATTCTTCTGTGAGTGTGTGTTCATCGATCTATAGAGAACACATTGTTTGTATTTTATTATAGAGGAGATCAGAGACAGTTAGAAGAATTTCTTCAATCACAAACAAGATCAAGTGATAAAACTTACTCAAGAAATCTCTATTAGGAAAAGATTGTAAATGAAAGGTTTTCACTGTAAAATTGAAAATATTCTTGTTTGGGGTTTCTCAGATTGCAAAACTAGTGACCCTCTAAAGATGAACATCTCTGAGAAACTTATAAAAAGAACACGTTATGATTATTATTCAAATTTCTATTGAGCTAGTTTGCTGCATAGATGTTGGAGAATGCAGAGAGAAGCAACATAAAATAATTGTCACATAGTGAAATTGATTGTTCATGTCTCAAATAATTATTAAACTCAGTAGGAACAGGAAACATTATCTTATAATTCTATCATAAGGCATGCAGAGAACAAAATACAATACAGAAGACAATATACAATACAACTGCATAATCTTATAATATACTTGTTATTTTACACATTTATATGTTTTTGTATTGCTACCACATGGAATTATGTGGAATTATAGGGAATTGGGTACAGCTCAGAAGCCGAATCTCTCTGAGCGAAGCCTCCCGCCAAATAATGTTCAAAGCTTCTAAAATAATCTTAATTAAAATGATTGATCCTGACTCTAAATACTTATATTACAGTTTATTAGAAATATTCAACACATATAACATGTTAAGGTCATGAAGGCTGTTATAAATAATTACAAACCTCTTTCACATATGTTGTGACGACTACTGCTGCCCAGAAGTCAGTCAAACTGAAGATATCTTTCTCATAGTAATATTTCTTCAGTTTGGCAAATGCATCTGTCCAGCTGACTTTAGGACCACCGAGTCTCTTGACGATCTTGTCTTTCACAGCATCTAGTTTGGTGGACCAGTTTGGTTCCTCATACAGGGAGGCCATGCACCTTCAGAGGAAGAACATATGCTCTTAATTTTGACATTCACTCCATCTGTGCATGAGTGTGTGTTTGTTCTTTCTCAGGGTTTGTACCAGGTGGATCCAGAGACTCCGCTCAGATAAACGATGGAGTTCAGAAGACCTGCTTTATCGAGTTGAGCCAGGGATCCCAGCAAACCCACCATGGCTCTTTGTCCTCCTCCAGAACCCAGTAATGCAATGTTTGGCACCTTATCCTGAAACACACGGATTGATTTTGCAAACATTTGATCTTCAGAAGCTACAGAACCATTTTGAGTGTTATTTCAAGAAGGTATAGTGTTAGGTCTGTCTCCTTCCGTTATCTCCGCTGCACTGTACACTGAACAATAAAAGAGCTCTTTGAAGCAAAACTCAAGAGAACCACATGAGTGAAATCAAATCTGGTTTATTCGAGTGTTTTGCTTAAGGAAAATATCTGCACACACATAGTTATATACAGTAGCCTCTCCCACAAGCTAAACTTCATGACGCATTAGTCTTTGTGAAAGTAATACAGTATATCATATGAGTTTCGCCGTTCCGGACGATTATCCTGGAGTTCTGCTGGCAGGACAGCTAAAGATACAAATGAGATACAAATGAAGAGATACATGAGAGGGACGAAATGTTCCTCTATCACACAAAGACAAATTTCTTAGGATCTGAAAAACAACTTCTAACATCAGAAAAACAACAGCTTATAACACAGTGATTTGATACATATTCTTTCATATAGCCAGGCAGAAATATGAAGTATAAGATGTTTTACCGCACTGCAATGTATCTCAAGTTTCTGCAGGCATTGTTGAATAATGTTTCTCCTTCCGATTCTAAACTTCTCCTCATTCTTATGCAGAGAGTGTTCAATTCTCACCCCACTGTTTCAGTGACAGACAAACAGACCATGAACATCAATCACATTCTGCTATTCAATATAGTTTAGTTTAATATGTTCTTGATTTGAATAAAGCTTAATCTATAGTTCATTCTCAGAATGATTCATTTAGTTGTAGACTTGGTAAGTAATGCTTACCTGTCCTGGAGTTTGGATGCACTCATCTATAAAACAGAGTTATTCATTTCCCCAAAATACCAAATCATTAAATTATGAAATAAAAGTGTTTCAGCTTATAAGGTAACAATAATTGAAGTGACTTTTAAATAAATATTAAATGGCCAAAATACAACTGTTTTCACTTAAACTCTTAAAAATATATATTTGAGTGGTTTATGTTCTTATTGGCTCAAACTTGCAGCAGTATGTTTCAGATACAGTTATTTATACAACATTTAAGTAACATTGAACTGAAATGTTTTAAATTTGAAATGTGAAATCATCCTGATTGTTCACCTTCACACTGATCTTGTAGTTATGCACTTTTGTTCATTTTTATTTAATCAGTATTAAAGTTAATAACTGTAAAAAGCTGTATGGATTCATTCAAGCTACTGCTGTCACATTCTAATTAATATGACATTAAAGCTGAATGATATACTCACTTTTCTGAGACTTCACTGAGACTTCACCAGTATTCGTTGTTTCTCTGACAAGGCAGAAGATTCCCTTTTATAGGAATCTGAAACTAAACTGCATCATTAGGGGTGGAGATGATTTCCATAAATGTATTAAAAAAACACACAGAGACGAAGAAAAGTATTAAATTACTTCCTTGTCATAACATGAATTCCTGCCCTTTTTCTCCCCCCTCTATTCAAGACATGGTTTTGTCCTTGTATTCACTGACACTTCCTCCAAAGTTTTTGCCATGCATAGAGTTTTTATTATGTACAAAAATGATATTATTTTTAATTAATTTACATTGTATGTTTGATTCCTAGTTTAGACATCGTTATTCAGAGAAAAACATGTATAATCCCTTGGAAAAATTATTAAAAGTATTATAAAACAGTTTATGGCTTTATGATATACTTATTTCAAGTTCTCCCAGGGTCTTAAATGCAAAATACCTTCTGTTACCTTCAAAAATTAATTACCTTCACAAATTACCTTCTTTCTGCAAAAGAACCTCAATAAAAGTGACTTATTTGCCCTTGTATTACCCAAAATGTAACATAAATCTAATGATAGTTACATCACCAATAAATAATATCATGTTTCTACAGATTTAGTAGCTGAATGGACATTTTTATAAGAGTGGCGCTGTGTGTTTTGAAATGTGAAAGAGTTGAGATCTGGGTTTCAGTTGGAAAAGTGTGTGGCATTTGTTTAGAAAATTCTGTAGAAAACAGCTTTAATCTGCTCAAGGACATTGATGAAAACTATCTTTTAGCATGCCAAGACCAACATTTAGCATAACCTGTATAATCTTGTCTTTTATTATATTGATTTCCCTTGTTTTGTCTTGGAATGACAGGAATGAGTCACAAATACAAACACATTGCCTTTTAGTGCTGAGTTGGCAAAGTGTGTGACAATTCTTTAGACTTTTTTTTAGAATACAGCAGTAGTTATATAATACACCATGTCTCAAAATGATAATTTATGACCATATATATGGTGTGATTTATGGACATAATTTATGTCCACCTGCTACTCAAACTGAATGGTCAGTATACTGATTGGTATATGTGTGTGTGCTGTCCCGCTGATTGGCTGACTACTGGCTGTCAATGGTTGTTTTATGGGTAGATTTATAACTCAGCATCACTGACAGGCAAGTCAGAGTATCAATCAAACAAAGGTTAAATAATTTTAATAGTTAGATATATGAAGAGGTTATATCTCCACCCAGAGTCCCATTTTAATGACATTTCTCCTCTTCTGGCGTCTTCCAGTCTGTTTGTGGTCATGTTTGATTGTCTGAGGGGAAAGTCACCCAAGCAAGTTTTGCGTTGTTAACACCCAGTGTCAAAATCAGTGTTGTTTGGTCTAAAACTGAAGGCAGAGAGTTGTGGCATAGAGCTCAGACCTATCTTACCTATCTCAAGCATTAGGATACTTATCATCACTAACAACGGCTTCTCCAAAGACTCCTGAAACACAGACAAAGAAATTCTGCTGAAACAGAAGAAACTTATACAGGCGGCTACTATTCTTTATAGGCGACTTTGACTTACATAGTTATTTATGACTTCCTGACGAGTCACAACAGGTTTGAAGCGTTTTATGCATACAGTATTACTGTATAAAGTTAAATGTTTGAGACGTATTTATAGCCTTACAAGTGTGTGAAACTGTATTGCGCAAGCTCAAACTTTAATGAATGAGCAGCTTTCAGTGCAACAGTTGTAAAAAGTGTAAAACAGCAAGAGTGACTATTTAGTTTGATGGTTGATAAGGTTCCAACGTCAAAAACGGATGGAAAGTTGCTCTAAAAGAAATATCAGTTTAGTCAAACACTCATATAGAAAGACTATTACTTAAGTTTATAATTTATTCCTATTTTGTCAATTGCTCTCAAAGAGGAGTTTTAGACAAAAAACCCCCCCTCCAACAAAACAAAATCACCAGTCATCTGAAATCTCGAGACTATCACTGATCTAGTGGAATAAGTTCAAATAAAAATAGTTGTTTACAAAACATGTGATTCTGGTGCATTTAATCTTATTTAGTAAATAATAAAAAAAATGGCATGAGACCTGCTAATCAAATAGTCAAAACGTATCAAACAATAATCTTTTGATATGAAAAAGCGTTCTAGGTTTCTGTTACAATCACAAACTCTGTTACTCCCCCGTCTGGCTCTCACACGTATACTGACACACACACACACACACACACACACTATATTTCCCATAATGCTGTTCATCGGACTGATTGTTGCACCTGCTGAACTCCATATCACAGACTATAAAGTTCACACACACTTCTAGGTGAAGTCTTGTTTAGCCATAGTGTACAATTACGAGCGTCGTCATAGTCCTGTCTGTTTTCCTGCCTGTTCCGATCTGTTTGTCTGTATCTCAACCATGACCTTGCTTGTTCCTTGTATTCCTGTTTGCTCCTGTTTTTACCCTGCCTGCTCGACTATCCTGTGTTTAAATAAAGACACGCGTTTGGATCAACCCTGGTCTCAACTTCGTTACAGTTTCATGAGAATTGCATAAAAACATGTTCTCCTGTGGTGGTCAAACACCTCAGGTGAATAATAATAATAGTTTAATGCGTGCAGACAAGTCGTGTAAATTACGGTTTGCTGCCGCAGAAACAACATTGATCATCAGGATATTTAAAAATACATTAAATAATAAAATCTTTATTAACAGAGAGCATACGTTATCGGTAATCCAGGCAAGAGTCAGAAAGGCAGGCAGAATCAGGTACGTTAATCCAGGCGAGTAGTCAAGACAGGCAGATAATCACGAGCGATATTCCAGGCACAGGTCGGGGCAGGCAGAACAGGATCACAAACGGGTAACAGCAGAATAAACAAGACAGGAATAATAACGCTCAGAATGACAACCACGGCTAATCAAGACTTTGCAGTGTGTGTATGGGTGAAGGAATCTTTTATAGTTCATATGATGGAAAACAGCTGGTGTAACAAACAGTCATAATGGTGTCTAGCTGGTGTGTGTAATCAGTCCAATGTGCGGGTTGCTGGGAAATGTAGTGTGTAGTGTCAGTATATGTGTGAGCTCCCTCTGGTGGCCAGGGAGGGGAGCGCAGAGCTCATATTCATAACAATGAGGATGAGTGAATGATGACTGAATTTAAATTTCTAGGGGAACTGTTCCTTTCAATGAGCTGATATGAGAGTATATGTATATTATTACATTAAAGACAAGTTCTTCAGATCAGTGATTTGTTTTGTTTTTAGCTTTAAATAAATAGTACAGCTGCTTTTGTAATTAACTAGAAAATAAAAAGTTATTGGAAATTCAAAAGATTTGTCTATGGTTTTCAAATCAGACTGCACAGAAAACAATTGTATGGCATGACCTGTATAATCCGATTCATGAACAAATGTCTCAACTGAACTACAATCCGGTTCTTGAAATATTCAGATTGACCGTTTCAATCAGTCGGATGATTCCTTTACTATTTAACATATAAAGCACTGAGAAAGTTTTTATAGCTTGCCACAACAATCCTTATGGTAATGCAGTGAATTTAATACAGTGATAAATATCCCTCTAAGAACATGGCAAAGAAAATAAACATGTTAACCAAAAGAGAACAAACACTTGTTTTCCCAAAAAAAGTGTTTGGTGGTTCTCAAGATAAATTATACTTCTATAATAACTTCTAAAATAAGGTTTGGGCTTTAGGAATGAAATCACACTGGTTCAAACAGATAGCTCAGTTATGGCTATTTAACATATGAAAATGTTTTGTTTGGTAAAATAGATTATGCATTAATCTGGTTTGAAAATCAAAACTGAACACTGTATATATCAGTTTAACTTACCGAATGGCCAGAAACTGAACCAAACACTCAAACTGCTGCACACATCCATGTTGTAATTAGTTTCGCAGGTTCTTTATCAGCAACATCCAGGTTTTGTACTGGAAAAATCAGCTGAGGAGAAGAGAGGAGAACATTATTCACATAAAAAGAGGAGAAAATTATTCACTCCTTCTTATACTTACAGTTTTATAGACTAACCTCATGTTTGTTGGGTCCCCATGAACTGTCTTTACATGTTTTAGTGTTACTTGATCCACGTGCCCTCTTTTGTTTCATGTAGTCGCTGTACCATGTTCTATGTTGTTCCATGTTCTTATATCGATGTGTCCTGTGCCATCTCTGTCTCGTTCCCTGTCTTGGCCTGTCCCTCCCCGGGGCCCCCCGCGGCTGTCCCTTCCTATGTGCGAGGATGAGCCACCGGGAGGCGGGGTAATGTCACCCGTGGTCCTGTCTTTTTGTGTCTCTGTCACTTCCCTGTCTGTAAGGCCAAGGGTTCACTTCTACTTCCTGTCACTCAGAGTCCCAAGGTGGTGCAGAGAGTTCAGGGGGCCAAGGTGGCGCAGCCTTCCACTGCGGCAACGGAAGAGCAGGGATCCAGGGAGGAGCAGAGAGTTCAGGGGGCCAAGGTGGCGCAGCCTTCCACGGTGACGCCGGAAGAGCAGGGATCCAGTTCAACGGGCTCAGATTCTAGGCTGAATGGGACCAGCAGGGTATGGGCCACTGGGGGAGCCGGCAGGGTCGAGGAGCCCAGGGGAGGTGAGCGGGGGTGCCCCACTGATCAGCGGGCTGGACTGGATGGTGGCTAACCTTGTCCTCATGTTCGCCCACCATAAACTTGGAACCATTTAATTGCAGGGTGTAGTTTGCAAAGTCCATAACGGGTTCAAAGCAATTTCCTTGATCTATGAATTGGGTTAGCTCGTCATCCAGACCCCGCCAGAAGCAATAATTGAGGGCAGCATCCCCCCAGCTCACCTGATTGACCAACTCCAGGAATTTGATCATGTAAAGGGACGCGAGTCTCAGCACATTGGCGTCCATCTTTTGAGGTCTATTGAGGCGACCAACATGGTCAGTTGTTCTGTTACGGGGATGAGGAGAATGTGTGCGATGCAGAGAAAGCGGCATGAGGAGAACAGGCACCAGAACTGAAACACTCTTTATTCATAAACAAAAAGAAACAAAACACTTTAAATATAACATAAACGGCATGTGATCTGGAAACTACAAACACTTGGAGATAACTAGGAGTGAACGGCATCCACACAAACAGAGAAAGGAACCTGACAACGCCAACACTGCAGACATAACAGATTCACCAACTGACAAAGACCAGGACACATAAGTGGGTATATATAGACAAAGACATGAGACACACCTGGAGACACTAACGAGGTAAGTGATGCAGGTGTGGAAGGATCTAGAAGTGCCCGAAAGTGAACAGGAAGTGTTGACACGATAGGAAGGAAGTGACAACAGGAAGTGAACCCATGACCTTACTGACACGGAAGTGACAAAGACACAGAAAGACAGGACCAAGGGTGACAGTGATGAGCTTCGGTTTCCCTGTGTGTGGCACTCATGGATACACTCACTGCATGTTTCTTTCTCATGATTAACTCTGGTATGGTGATGTTTCTTGTCTAAATGCATATTTATCTCTGGATGCATGTGATTGATTGATTTATTATGGTTTGATTTCTGTTAGTCAAGATGAAAATGTACAGTTTGATGAGATTGAGATGAAGTGCATCTGACGGTAATTAATTTTCATCGTATGCTTATAGTGTGTAGCGGAGAGAGAGAATCTTTTGCCTGTCATTTCACTGATTATTTCTCCTTGTTACAGTAAAGAAACATCTGAATCTCCTCATGGTGTGTTCTCTGTGTGAGAGAGCTATTACTTCACTTTCAGAGAGTGAAAATGCAAATTACTTGACACACCATCACAACAGGTTAGGACATATTTCCACAGCTGCCTGGAAACATGCAAGCCTTGGAAGATTTCCATTGAAAATCCATGAGAAAATCTTACTTTGAGCACAAAGCTTGTTTCATTTTTTTCCATACAAAAGGTTGCAGGAGTGTAATCAGCAACACTCAAACCAAGCTTTTCCTCAAGGTTTGCCTGAACCTGAATAAACAGAAGAAAGTTTAACACTTACTTCACCAATAAAAACTAAAACAATCATTAAGTCACTTTTGCTTATGGTTGAACTGAATCATCAAAGGTCAGCAGTGATTTCCTCGGTCAATAAAGTGAGATTAAATGCATCCAAATATTTGTTTTACTTGACTAGTTAATTAATGGAGGTTTGTATAATATTCTGATTTTGCATTTCAATGATTTTATTTATTTTGAGGAATACTGAATTTGTTTTTGTGCGAGTGAAATTATGAAATGCTCACATTTAGTCCAGAACTACAATAATAACAAATTCTAAATTTATCTTAACATGAGGACAGGAGAGCTGTCAGTCAATAAACAGGAAAATAAAGTAATTTGCATTATTTGTTGGAAAAAGTAACTCAATTAACTAAACAAAGACAAAACTGAAGTCATTGCATTTGGAAACAAAGATGAAGTTCTCAAAGTGAACGCATACCTTCACTCTAGGGGTCAAACAACTAAAAATCAGGTCAGGAATCTTGGTGTGATTTTGGAGTCAGACCTGAGTTTCAGGAGCCATGTAAAAACAATAACTAAATCAGCATATTATCATCTCAAAAATATTGCAAGAATTAGATGCTTTGTCTCCAATCAAGACTTAGAGAAACTTGTTCATGCTTTCATCACCAGCAGGGTGGATTATTGTAATGGGCTCCTCACTGGCCTTCCCAAAAAGACCATAAGACAGCTGCAGCTCGTACAGAACGCTGCTGCCAGGATTCTGAGCAGAACCAGAAAATATGAACACATCACACCAGTCCTCAGGTCCTTGCACTGGCTTCCAGTTACATTTAGAATTAATTTTAAAGTACTGTTACTTGTTTATAAATCACTCAATGGCCTAGGACCTCAATACATTGCAGATATGCTCATAGAATATAAACCTAACAGATCACTAAGATCATCAGGATCAAGTCACTTAGTAATACCCAGGGTTCACTCAAAGCAAGGAGAGTCTGCTTTTAGCTGTTACGCCAGCCGCAGCTGGAACCAGCTTCCAGAAGAGATCAGGTGTGCTCCAACAGTAGCCACATTCAAATCAAGACTCAAAACACATCTTTTTACCTCTGCATTTGCAGATTGAGCACTGTGCTATGTCCGAACTGTTTGCATTTTATTTTATACGTATTATCTTTTTATTCTTTTAATCATTTTAATGTTTTATTTTTATCATTCTTCTTTATGTAAAGCACTTTGAACTACCATTGTGTATGAAATGTGCTATAAAAATAAACTTGCCTTGCCTTGCCTTTACTAGTTACTTGAAAAATGTATATTTATTCCAGTTTTTATACTGCAAAAATCAGCTGAGCTTTGCCTCCAGCGAGGTCTGTAAAATTAGGAGAACATTATTCACTCCTTCTTATCAGACAACGTATAATTACAGTTTTCTAGTCTAACCTCATGTTTGTTGGGAACAGGCTTATTGTATTAAAATCCTACCGAAAAGGTCTGCGCTCAAGCATAAAAAATAATATGCGTAAATCAAAAAATTAAGCGCATTTAAAAAAACTAGCAAGGATGAATCGCAAAATTTTAACTTGTGTATGTGTCCTTAAATTTTTTTTTATAGGTTATTCCTTTGTGTTTTGTCCTCTGTGTTTATATTTAGTTGGCAAAGTACTTGTACTTGCAAATTTCCCATAAACAAAAATAAGAGAATAAGGTGTATTTGTCATCATGGAGAGTGGGTTTGGAGTCTGAGCACAAACTGGCAGGAACATAAACTGGATCCCCAAACAGACTAGACTAGACTAGACTAGACATGACAACAGAGAAAGAAATTGATGACATATAACAATGACGAACCAACACAGGACAGAAAACACAGGGAGAATAAACAGGGAACACAAGGCAGGTAATGAGGGAGGACAGGTGGGACAAATAAAACCCAATAATGAGGAAACTAGACGGACAGGGTTACACACTTTACAGAAGAGGACATGGCAAATGAAACACACATGAAAAGCCATGCGATCAGACAAAAAACATGACATGAACACGCAGCCAATGAGAACTCTTAAAAGCTGTCTGTTCAAACCAAACAAGACGACACAACAGCATGTAGCCAGTGAAAACACAAGCTGCACTACACAGCACAAAACAAGGCATAACATGAAAGCACGCGGCCGATGCAAACTTGAACCGTGTGCTACACAGAACACAACTGACACGGACAAGAGAGAGTGCAGCCCGAGCAAAACACGAAACCATGTGCGCTCACATAACAGGACAGAGCACTAGTGAACACCAGTCTCGATGCGCTCACACAGAAGACAAAACACACGGAGCATGAGTGTCTGAATCCCGAAACACAAAACCAACATCAGACTAGAATCAGGATCCAACACCACGACCCGCACTCAAGACAGATCACGGGGACAGGAAAGCTTGAATCTGTGCGCTCACACAAAAGACAAGACATGTGATATGGTGTCTTATGTGTCAAGGTAAGGTGATGTTTCTTCTCTAAATGCATATTTATCTCTGGATGCATGCGATTGATTGATTTATTGTGGTTCGATTTCCATTAGCCAAGATGAAAATGTACAGTTTGATGCGATTCAGATGAAATGCATCATGACGCTAATTCATTTTCATTCTATGCTTATAGTGTAAGAGAGAGAGAGAATCTATTGCCTGTTTTCCAACTATTATTTCTCCTTGTTACAGTAAAGAAACATCTGAATCTCCTCATCATGTGTTCTTTGTGTGTGAGAGAGACGGGTTTTAATCTGTCACAAGGGCAAAAGGACGACCTCTCAAAGATTTGGAATAATGAGGAATAATTATGATCAGCTATTTCGTCGAAACATCTTGTTAGTAAAGTGAAGGCAATTTGGTGTTGTTCACATCTTCACATAAACACACTGACACCGGCACTGGAATGTCTGAATTTTGATTTTAATATTGAAGACTGAAACTGTTTACAATAGTTGCTCTTTACAGTATACTTATCTTACAGTAAGACAGACTATTCCTGTAGTTAGACGTGTTCAGAATTGGACCAGTGGATCATCAAAGTGTTTTGGGAAAAGTGGTTTCTTGGTCACAATCACCTTTCTAGAGGAGTCTTGAAATAACATTGCATGAAAGCACCGATCTTCTCCAACTCTCACCTGAGAAAGAGGGAAACCCACAAGAATTTAATATAGAAAATAAACAAAAAGTTCATTTTTTTGAAGTTCAAAAAAGTTCAAACCTTGTCCAAACCTGATGTGATGCAATAAATCAGCAAGTGATAACAGTGATCTTTTCCATATAAAACCCCCATTCACATTGCCAGTAACGTAAATTATCCATGACAGGTAACATGAGCTTTGCTAGACTAGATTTGGGTTTGTTAAAAAGTAGAAAAAACTTTTATCATATGCAGATACTGAGAAAACTTAGTGTCTCTAACTACTATGTACTAATATTGAAATTTATTATTTGATCCAGTCCAGTTATTGTTACATACGTTTACATGTACTTGTATTTAATAAATACCTGCATCAGTGAGCTTTCAGAGAGTGAAGATGCAAATTACTTGACACACCATCACAACAGGTTAGGACATATTTCCACAGCTGCCTGGAAACATGCAAGCCTTGGAAGATTTCCATTGAAAATCCATGAGAAAATCTTACTTTGACCACAAAGCTTGTTTCATTTTTTTTCCATACAATGGTTGAACTGAATCATTAAAGGTCAGCAGTGATTTCCTCGGTCAAATACGATTAAATGCATCCAAATATTTGTTTTACTTGACTAGTTAACTAATTAATTAATGGAGGTTTGTATAATATTCTGATTTTGCTTTTCAATGATTTTATTCATTTTGAGGAATACTGAATTTGTTTTTGTGCAAATGCTCACATTTAGTCTAGAACTACAATAATCACAAATTCTGATTTCTCTTAACATGAGGACATGAGAGCTGTCAGTCAATAAACAGGAAAATAAAGTAATTTGCATTATTTTTTAGAAAAAGTAACTCAATTAACTAAATTAAAAAGTTATACGTTATTTTACTAGTTACTTGAAAAAAGTAATCTGATTACAAAACTGGAGTTACTTGTAATGCGTTTCCCCAACACTGTATGTATATACACAAACCTAAAGGATTATGAGGATCACCTGTTCAATTTCTCATTAATGCAATTATCTTATCAACCAATCACGTGGCAGTTGATTCAATGCATTTAGGGGTTGGTCCTCGTCAAGACAATCTCCTGAACTCCAAACTGAATGTCAGAATGGGAAAGAAAGGTGATTTAAGCAATTTTGACAACCGAGGTTTGCAGCAAAGCATTTGTGAAGCTACAACATGCACAACCTTGAGGTGGATGGGCTACAAAAGCAGAAGAGCCCACCGGGTACCACTCATCTCCACTACAAATAGGAAATAAAGGCTACAATTTGCACCAGCTCACAAAAATTGGACATTTGAAGACTGGAAAAATGTTTCATGGTCTGATGAGTCTCGATTTCTGTTGAGACATTCAGATGGTAGAGTCAGAATTTGGCATACAGAATGAGAACATGGATGCATCATGCTTTGTTACCACTGTGCAGATTGGTGGTGGTGGTGTAATGGTGTGGGGGATGTTTTCTTGGCACACTTTAAGCCCCTTAGTGCCAATTGGCATCGTTTAAATGCCACGGCCTACCTATGACCACCATGTACCATCCTCTGATGCTGCTTCCAGCCGATAATGCACCATGTCACAAAGCTCAAATCATTTCAAATTGTTTTCTTGAACATGACAATGAGTTCACTGTACTAAAATGTCCCCCGCAGTGATCAGATCTCAACCCATTAGAGCAGGGGTCGGGAACCTTTTTGTCTGAGAGAGAGTGATCGATGGAGTGATCGATTTGTCGACACGGGGGGGGGGGGGGGGGGGGGCGTCAAAAGAGCCATATGCAGCCATCAAAAGAGCCATATATGGCTCGTGAGCCATAGGTTCCCGACCCCTGCATTTGATCATCTTTGGGATGTGGTGGAATAGGAGCTTCGTGCCCTGAAATGCTCTGTATTTAACAAAATGCTCTGTTTTTTCTCTCTGCAGACCCAGACTTATGCCACAGAGCAGTCAAAAGTTGCTCTGGTACTCGTGTTGCTCTCGGGACATGTGGCTCAATGGGGAACGGCGGTGTGGGAAAACGTCTCAGGTTACTTACGCAACCCTAGTTCCTTTAGAGCGCATATGGGAACGCCTTAGTGTGATTGTCTCTTGAAGCGAAACGAAATCCAGGTGTGCGAGTGCACGTCGCCGAGGGTAACGTCATGAGTCAGGAGTATATAGAGCAAGGTCGTGACCCGGAAGCGGCTGCTTGACCAGTGTCTGAAACCCGGCATGCGTAGGAGCGGAGGCTACGAGACGCAGTGTCTTGTTCCCTCTAAGGGAACTAGGGGTTACGTAAGTAACCTGAGACGTTCCCTGTCAGGGGAACTCAACACTGCGTCAAACACATATGGGAACGAGGAATACCCACGCTGCCTCAGCGTACGAAGTAGGCCAAGCTAACGTAGCTCACTATGAAAGGGCCAAAGTTCCCACTGCGGGATTAAGTTGGTAGAACCTAGTAAAGGTATGCGGTGAGGACCAGCCAGCCGCATCACAAATGTCAGCAAGGGGAGCCCCTGCAAAAAAAGCTTTAGAGGTAGCCATGCTCCTGGTAGAATCGGCGCGGACATGCAGAGGACACTGCTGACCCACCAGATCATAAGCCAGGGAGATAGTCTCGACTATCCACCTGCTCAGAGTTTGTTTTGATGCTGGAGCTCCCTTAGGAGCCCCGAAGCATACAAAGAGTTGGTCTGACCTACGCCATGAAGCCGCTCTGTGGACGTAGGACTGCTCGCACTGAACAGACCTTGTTCTTGGACTCCTGGTCATGATCGAGAAAGGGAGGAGGACATAAGGCGTGCAATATAGTGTGACGAGCGGGGCTCGAAAGCACTTTAGGGATGTATCCTGGTCTGGGATAGAGAAAAGCTTCCAGACAGGAGGGGGCCACTTGGAGGGCCTGAAGGTTGCCAACCCTCTAAAAAGAGTAGATGGCTAAAAGGAACACCGTTTTAAGGGTGAGGAATTTATCAGAGATGTCCTTGAGCGGCTCAAAGTAGGCCTGGGATACAACCTGGAGCACCAGGGAAAGGTCCCAGGGCGCCACCCGAGAGCGTACCGCAGGCCTTAGCCTCAGACTGCCACGAAGGAAACACACTACTAGGGGGTCCCGACCCAAAGGGTTGAGCTGCTGCTGGGCTGCGGCTGCGGCTGCTCGAGAGCGGCGGGGGAGAATCTTCCTGAACGCCACCTCCTGCTTAGCAGCCTCCTGATACCTCTCGACGGCCATCTTAACATCATCGTCGAAGAGGCCAGGAGGCGTAAGAGGGTCGTCAATAAGGATGTTCTTTTCCTTCTCTCTCAAGGTGGTAAGGTAAAGCCACAGATGCCTTTCTGTGGCCACCAGGGCTGCCATGGACTGGCCGATGGAGCTGGCCGTTTCCCTGGCAGCCCGCCGAGAGAGATTGGTGGCCCTGCGCAGCTCGGCGACTGGTTCAGGGCCAATTCCCCTGCCCTCATTGAGGTCGGAGAGCAACTCCGCTTGGTAAGGCTTGCAGCAAAGATGATGTGTGTAGACACGCTGCAGCCTGACCAGCCGCGGAGTATGCTCTTCCCACCACACCATAGAAGATGTAACCCGTAAGGGTTTGGTGGGCAGCGTCGGGTTTTCAGGGGCTGCAATGAATGGGGGGCGAGGTAATAAGCCAGCGCCTCCT
The DNA here is from genome assembly GCA_037043235.1 of Rhodeus uyekii. Taxonomy (NCBI): domain Eukaryota; kingdom Metazoa; phylum Chordata; class Actinopteri; order Cypriniformes; family Acheilognathidae; genus Rhodeus; species Rhodeus uyekii. The sequence goes on from JAWRVZ010000046.1 coordinate 4,252,117, forward strand.
CCACTCTAGGCATTGCCCCATAGCCACGTTCTTTAGCTCCCACAAGAGTAGCATAGTTAGCGGACGCACTGCTATGCACTCTGTGGGAGACGGGCCACTTCCAAGACCTCGACACCTCGGTGTGGAGGTTCGGAAAAAACGGCAAACCCTCTGTCTGTACTGTGGTGGAGAAGGACGTTTTCTCCACCAATGTCCAGTAAATGTCCAGTAAGGCCCGTGCCCGCCAGTAAGAAGGAGGCTACTGAGGGGTGCCATCTCCATGGACAGGACCTCCTCTTCTACTCTCCTCCCGGTAAGACTGCAATGGGTAAATTCTTCTCCCTGGTCTCAGGTGTTTTTGGACTCTGGGGCTGAGAGAAATTTAATGGACAAGACACTGGCACACCACCTCCAGATCCCCACCAACCCACTCACTCACCCCATCCCCATCAATGCACTTCGCGGTCAGAGCCTCCTGGATATATCTCTCAAAACCATCACGGTCACCCTCATCATGTCAGGTAATCACTCCAAAGACATAGACTTTTTCATCAAGGACTACCCTCTGGCTCTCATAGTCCTCGGCCACCCCTGACTGGTTAAGCATAACCTCAGGGTGGACTGGGGACACAACCTCATTTTAAATTGGAGTGGACAGTGCCATGCCTCTTGTCTTGTGTCTGCATGTATGTCCGTGTCTAGTTCTGTGTTGCAGGAGGAGCTGGTGAGTTTGTCTAACGTGCACCTGGAGTATCTCGACCTGAAGGGAGTGTTCAGTAAGTCCCTGGCAGCTTTTCTACCTCCTCATCTTCCTTACGACTGTGCCATACATATTGTCCACTCCTGAGAGGGAGGCTACCAAGTGCTGAATAACATCAGTCTAAAGAATACTTATCTTTTGCCGTTGATGTTTTCAGCGTTCGAGAGGTTGCAGGGAGCATCCATCTTCACAAAACTGGATTTGCGTAATGCAAATAATTTGGTCCGCATAAGAGAGGGGGATGAGTGGAAGACGGCATTTGATAACCCCAGGGGTCATTTTGAATACTTTGGACTGTCCAATGCCCTTGCGGTCTTCCAAGCACTCGTCAATGATGTGCTGAGAGAGATGGTAGATCAGTTCATGTATATTTACCTGGATGTACTGATATTTTTCTTTGTTTCTCCAGGAACATGTTCATCACGTCCAACGGTTGCTACGGAATTGGCTTTTCGTCAAGGCAGAGAAATGCGCTTTTCATGCACAGTCTGCTCCTTTCTTAGGGTACATTATCTCATCGGAGGGGTTGCGCATGGACCCCGACAAGGTTAAGGTTGTGGTAGATTGGCCAACCCCAGATTCCCGCAAGGCCCTGCAGAGGTTTCTGGGGTTCTCTAATTTCTATTGATGTTTTGTCTGCAATTTCAGCCAACTAGCCGCTCTTCTGACAGCCTTGACTTCCCCAAGAACTACGTTCAGGTGGTATGATGCAGCCTAAGCTACATTCACCAAACTAAAGAGCCACTTAGTGTCAGCTCCCATTCTCATCGGCCCTGATCCATCACGTCAGTTTCTGGTGGAGATCGACGCATCAGAGGTGGGGGTAGGTGCGGTTCTCTTCCAGCGCTCTTCCTCAGACGACAAGATGCACCTCTGCGCGTTTTTGTCACATCGCTTATCTCCAGCCGAACGTAATTATGACATTGGTAACAGAGAGTTGTTTGCAGTCAAGTTAGCATTGGAAGAGTGGCTTCATTGGTTAGAAGGATCGGGGATACCTTTTCTAATCTAGACCGACCATAAGAATTTGGAATATATCAGAACCGCCAAAAGACATAACCTCCAGGCAGGCTCAGTGGGCCCTTTTTTTCGAGACATATTGACTTTTCCCTTTCGTACCACCCGGGTTCTAAAAACTTACTATTTATATACCTTCGGGTATATCATAAACTGAGCCAGCCACAGCCCCAGAGCTCCTCACAATGGTTTGCTCAAAGGCAGAGTGTTGCAACCCGCCAACTCCAGCACTTCCAGCCTGAGCCTTCTGGCAGGAGGATGGATCGGAGGACAGTCATCCTCCCCAAGAATGCTGCTTCGTCAGACTCGCCAGGCCTCTCAAAGGCGTCCCTAACCAGATGCCGTCCGTTAATCAGGCTGCTCTGAGGAGATTGCCCCTTCCAAGGAGGGTCCTAGAGCATTCACTCCAGGTCTATCCCAGAAAACCGGGCCCTGGCGTGTGTGCTACCCTAGTAACAGAAGCCAGCCTTGAGAGGGTGTTTCCCATAATAGAGTTTCTGGTCGCATGGTCATGCCTACTAGAAGTCTCTCAGTGGGTTCTGCGCATTGTAATTTTTTTTTTATTCTACCCAGTTTGGGTTTCATCCACCCAGGTTCAGTGGGGTTCTACCCACGGTGGTGGCCCCCTTGCAGGCTCTGGTCATCGATCAGGAAGTAGATGCTCTACTGAGAAAAGGGGCCATGGAATATGTAACCCCCTCAGACAGAGAGTCAGGCTTTTACAGCCGTTACATCATTGTTCCCAAGAAGGATGGAGGATTGCGACACATTCCAGATTTGCGGCTTCTAAATCGCTAAGTTATGAGACTCAAGTTTAAAATGTTGATGTTGAAGCAGATCTGAGAAAAGGGTCTGAATATTTAGGACCATGTGATATTTCAGTTTTTTATTTAATTTTATAAATCTACAAAAAATGTCAACAATTCTGTGTTTTTCTGTCAATTTAAGGTGCTGTATGTATATTAATGAGGAAAAAAATGAACTTAAATGATTTTAGCAAATGGCTGCAAAATAACAAAGAGTGAAAAATTTAAGGGGGTCTGATTACTTTCCGTACCCACTGTATATTGACTACTGGCTCATCCTGGCCCAGTCGCCACAGTTAGCGGTTCAACATCGAGATGTTGTTCTCGCACACATGAAAGTGTTGAGGTTGAGGTTAAATGCAAAGAAGAGTGTGCTCTCTCCTCTCCAGAGGACCACCTTCCTCGGCCTTGTATGGGACTCAGTTATGATGTCGGCACGGCTTTCCCCCGTGCGCGTCAATACTGTCCTGTCAACAGTCAAGAAAATCAAACTAGGCCAGTCACACACTGTAAGACACTTCCAACGAGTATTGAATCTCATGTTGGCAGCTTCGAGCATTATCCCATTCGGCTTTCTACACATGAGGCCGCTATAGTGGTGGCTCAGAAGCAGAGGGTTTTCCCCGAGAGGCAACCCTTTCTGCACTATCAAGACTGTCGAGGCAGTGGCTGAGGCCCGGGGAATGGAGGTTGAGATTTGGTTGAGATACGGCCAGGCACAAGTAGACTTGTTCGTGTTCGTAGAAATTACTCATTGTCCTCTATGGTTTTCCCTCACTCATCCAGCCACTTGGGCTGGATGTCATAGTTCAGATGTGGCCGAGGCTACGAGGAGAGAGTTTGACGGGACAAGGTCCATCTCACACTTATTGCTCCATGTTGGCCGAGCAGAGTATGGTTCGCAGATATACTGTCCCTCCTGGACGCAGTCCCTTGGGAGATTCCAGTCAGAGAGGACCTTCTGTCCCAGGCAGCGGGCTTGATTCGTTCCCTGCCCAGAACTGTGGAAACTTTGGGCTTGGCCTCTGAGGGGGCGCAGCTCCTATATTCTAGTCTCTCAACTGAAGTTGTTGCATCCTCCACTCCAGAGCTCCCTCCACGAGGAAGCTATACGCCCTGTAGTGGAGACTCTTCACTTCTTTGTGTAGCGAGAAGCAGGTGAACCCAGTTACCTGTCAGATTGGCAACGTACTTGAGTTCTTGCAGGAATGATTCACTGCAGGGCTGTCCCCATCCACCCTGAAGGTCTACTTGGCTGCCATAGCTGCTTACCACATACCTCTGGTTGACATGTCCATTGGCATGGAACGCCTAGTCACATGTTTTCTCCGTGGTACCATCAGGCTGAGACTACTTATCCCTGGTCCTCCAGAGTTTGTCCCAGGCACCCTTTGAACCCCTTGAGGAGGAGGTTCCTCACTGTAAAGACTCTCTTTCTGTTAGCCATCACTACGCTAAACATAATTGGGGTCTTGAGTTTGCACCTGGGATGGCAAAAGCTTTCCTCCATCCCAGGCCAGGCTATATACATAAAGTGCCCACTCACGTGGCTCGGTCTATCATGCTGCAGGCCTTCTTCCCTCTCCCCTTCGGTGACCAGGAATTTAAAAACAAGGTCTGTCCTGGACGAGCACTGGACACTTACGTCCACAGGTCTGCCCCTTGGTGGGCAGACTGACCAACTGTTTGTTTGCTTTGGGACCCCTAAGGCGAGCCTAGCATCCAAACCAACCGTAAACAGTTGGACCCTCCTCTGAGGGTCCGTGCCCACTCTACTAGCAGCGTGGCTGCCTCAAAGGCACTTCTATCAGGTGTTTCCCTGTCTGATGCAAACTGCACCTTTAGCCTCAGCTCCTTGCGCCTTCTGGGCTTTCTTCAGACACTCCTCTAAGCTGCCATCCCTGATATCCGGCGCATTTTTATCACCCTGGTTTTTGACGTCACCGACTTGCGATCGTCACTTACACTTGGTTGATTGATTGTTCAATCAAGGATCCAACATAATCTACTGAAGTTAATAATTTCAAAGTAAACCGGAATAAAAATCAAATGTAACAATTATTAGTCAATTATTATCATTAGTCAGGTAAATGTATTGTACCAATTACGTAATCGAATTCAAAGATAATCAATAAAAACATTGAATGCTCAGAAATAGAGTAAAAGATGCATACCTGAACTTAGAAAAATACATAATGCAGAAGGGCATTCAACATTATGGGCTGATCTGGTTATAAATTGCCTAGAAGAATCCATAATGCAGAGTGTTTGTGGAACCTAGTGAATAATTTTTTGTCAAATGATAAAGATGTTTTTATTATTATAACTTGTATTTAAATATTCCTCTTTCTCTTCTATGTAAACTGACCAGTTTCACAGGGAAATGATCAACAAACACCAAATACATTTCTTTTTCAGGACGTTATTAAAAATTGTTTGTCATCATATATGAGTAACTCTCTGTGAGGACATGATAATGTGTTCAGAAGTTTTCAGCAATTAGGAAGTAGATGGTCTTTTGTGGCTGATTGAACACATGAGCTTTTAGACTACAAGATCAATCCAGTCGAATGAGTTTTCGACTCCTTCTGGAAGTGGACAAGCTCAAAACAGTTTACACCCCATTACACCTGTATTTATTGTCGTCCACTAATGGGTCTAACAATCTTGTAGGACTAAAATATAATTTGACCACTTAAAACGTTTTGTCCTCTTCATTTGATATCATAATAAACGGCATAAATGCTCATTATTACAAAACTGATAGTTGTGGTCAAGGATGCTGACTAAACAATCCAGAGCTTCAGTCATAAAACACATCAGCTACTATGTGTAGCCATGAGCATTTACTTTGTTAACTGAATAACGGATTAATGGCGTTAATAACGGGTTTCGCCAGCAGGGGGCAACCGAGTGCACACAACCAGTGTTGCCATATTGGGCGGGTTTCCGCCCAATTGGGCTCCTTTTGGTCGCGTCCGACCGGAAAAAAATGCATTGGGCTGGTCGATAAAAATTGGGCTTGTTTTTGATGACAATCCCGCCCAAATTTCCTATATAAATGCATATAAATTCCATTAAAACAAGCCTACAAATGCATATAAATTCCACTAAAACAAGTGGAGAAGTGGAACCCCCCCCAACAGGCAAGCTGGCGTGAAACGATGATCACACTAATAATATTAAACTGTAGTGTAGTGTCTTAAAGTGATAGCTCATACCCGAGTCATGAAGGGATGTTGAACCTGTTTGATTTGAGAAATGTCATTCACAAAATGGCGGACGAGAGTTCAAGTCCGAAATAAAAATAGTAAAGTTCTATATTAGTTAAGTGAGTGAGTGAGTTAGCATCTAGCAATGTGTTTGTGGGGGGGGGGGGATAATAATGAATGAACGAACATACTGAACGTGGGTTGAATGTGTGTGGTGATGTGCAGTCTGGGTAAAAGTGTGTGTTCATGATCAGTGACCCCTTGCCTGTTAGTGAACGTTGTGCTGCCCATGATTATAGTTAAGGGTAGCCTGAATGTCTTCAAAGTAAAGATTAGTCAAAGTTCTATAGCAAAATGCTTTTATTAACTGAGTGACATTGTTGTAAAAGAAAATACAATAAGTGGTGTTATTTCCAGTGTTATGGTTATTAAGTGTATGCAGTAGTTGTTTGTTTATGTTGGAAGTGTTTTTCATATTTTGTTATTTGTGGTATGTATACTTTAATGTGAGAGTGGGCTTAGAACAAGTTTGAAGTTATTTGTAATGTTAATTTATTTAGAGGTCTGTCTGAGGAATTAGTATGTTCACCTAGTGACCTGTTTACTGCTATATGCCTGCCTAAATGTGTTCTGTTAGATTCGTTGTGATTTGTGCAATTGTGTAATGAAAAAGTGTCGGTAACGAACAACACAGAAGCAGTGTTAGTAGGTTATGAGTTACAGTGTGCACACAACGTGGTGTTGCTCCGTAAATAAACTGTGTTTTTGTCTGTCAACAGGAAAATAAATGTGTTGCCCCAAGAATGGACGTCAGTTCATTCTTGAAAGCGTAACATATGTATAACTTCATAATATTTTGAAATTTAAAATGGGTGGTCAATTAGAAATTTCAATTAGAAAAGAGTTCAATGATATTGAGAATAGTTTGGAAAATACAAGCATGGTTTCGGCTAATAGGAGAGATTTTAAACTAAAATATTGGCACTGCAGAAAACGATCTTCCCTTTCGATGGGAACTCTATGCTGCATCCCCTAGGGGTCGCTTTGGGAAATACCTTCGGTGTGACAGGTTTCTGAAGCAAATGATCTAATCACGCCAATGAACTTGACAATGGCCGGCAGCAGCCCATGAGCTGCTATGAGTATCAGCGAGTGGGCCATACGGAAACTACCGCTGTTCGTGCGCCTCCACCCACGGGTGGTGAGGAGGCGGGTAGCCGAGGAGAGATGTAAGCAACACTGGGAAGCAGCCCAGGGCAGTTGTCTCCTTGAGGCTTAGTACATCCCCCCCCCCCCCCCCTCTTGTTTTGAGGACCCATGATATGCTAAGTAGACTTAGTAGTCTGATTCTACTGTACTGAGGTCTGGTGGTCGAGGCAGGTCCACGTGGGTCAGGTGTGCGCGTTATCCTGTACTTCGAGTCATTGACAATAAGTCGTTTTGCCTCAGCATCAACTCCGCTCGGGTGGCTTTCCCAAGTGTAGGCCCCCTTTAGCCTCCTTTGTGGCTTCCGAGCGTGGTAAGGTCGTTGTGTGTCGAACTCAATTGCACAGGGGGCCAAAATCCAAAAACACTTTAGGTCGTGGGCCGAACAGGATAAACATTTATTGAACACACTAAAACTAAAACACTTATCCTTCATGCACCTAGCACCCGTTTGGGTTAAAGAGGCATCTGTGGCTGGAGCTACATCTGCTTGCTTCGCAGAGCGTTGTCAGGCTTTCACCCCAGAGCTTTGTAGCACAGGGTTCGTTTTAAGGCCTCCTCTTAATAGTAGAGTTTGCCTGCTTTCAGCAAGGCCTCCATTCCCCGAGCTCCACCCGGGCTACATGGGTGTGTGCTAGAGTCGGCGGCTCAAGTTGAGCCCCCTCTCCCCCCGCCTGTGGCGTAAGAAGGAGCATGTTGACTAACACCCTCGCTCCGGAGCTCAACCTGCTAGGTCTTTGCAAGATGAGCAAAAAGTCTTCCCGTGTGGTTGGTACTCACTGTATCCTTTGCTCCCTCAAGCTGTAGCTGGGGTGTGACTCCCTCCAAGTCGTCTTGCTAGCTGCCTGGAGTACAATGTGATAACAACAGGAGGGCCGTTGTAATCGCTCTGTTCACCGTTCCAATTCATGAGTGAACTAGGGCAGCCATCCAGGTTTGGAGGGTCTGCACTATTGCTTGCTGTTTCCTATTGCTTACTAGACCCTAGAAATAGATCAGTGTGTGAGGGCCCTGATACTCCGATTGGGTGCCTTCCCTGCTTGCCCGAGCTCCACTCGGTTGGTTTAGGGGCAGTAGCTCTCTAGGAGAGCCCCCTCTAGTCGCTCCTGAGTGTTCAAGTCATGTTGACGCCTAAGCTCCTGAGGTGCCTACTTGTAGTTAAAGGGGTAGGTGTAGAGCGGCTGGCTCCCCTCTCTCTCTCTGTCTCTTTCCCGTCCCCTATGCTCCCTCAGGCACATTTTCTTGCGAGTCGTCGGCTTCCCTTAAGCCTCATTGTCGCTGCCTGGGGTCTGAGAGGGCATTCTTTGCTCTCTGAACTCTCTACGACTATCCTCCTCGCCATGGCGTTGTAGGCTTCCTCTCGTTATTCTCTAGGTTTTAAACTCTCAAAGTTTTCTTGCCTCCTCTGGTTTGCTGATGCGTATGGGTGTCATCAGGCCTCTCTGAGGAGACTGGGCCTCCGCCCTATGAGCCCTCCGCTGCGCTCTGAAGTTCAGGAGTTTTGGCTACTATGGCCTCCGCTCTGGTGAGCTCCGCTTGTTAAAGGAGTTGTTCCTCCGAACCCCCTTGCTGCGCCACAAGCGTCAAGTGTTTTCCCCTTCTATGATCTAGAAGGGTAGCTGCAAAGTTCTGGTCGCTAGCCCAGCCGCTCTCAGAGCTCAGTAGAGCCTAAGTGTTGCAGGCCTAGCAGTTGTGGCTCTAGGTCTCTGCTTTGTGGGTTCAGTCCTGAGTGGAGTGGCCCTGGCACTCCCTTGGACTCTAGATCGAACATGATTAGGTCTCGGCTCTAGTTCCTTGAGGCCTCCGTTCTCTAGTAGCCCGACCCGAGTCACTGCAGGTCACAGGACACCTCCCCTGGGGGTCATTGATTGCTGTTTCTTGCAGTCACGCCCTTCAGCATGGTGGTGTTGGTATTCCGTTCCCCAAAGCGACCCCTAGGGGACGCAGCATAGAGTTCCCTTTGAAAGGGAACATCTCAGGTTACTATTGTAACCATAGTTCCCTGAGAATAGGGAACGAGACACTGCGTCTCTTTGCCATGCTTCGAGATTTCCTGATGCTGTATCCTTCAGATAAGAAGTGGATTACTTACTGTTTGGGTGCTTATTTATACCTGCAGCATCACCCGTGGTGACGTCATAGGCAGCTGCCGAGCATTGTCAAGTTCATTGGCGTGATTAGATCATTTGCTTCAGACACCTGTCACACAAGAGGTATTCCCCAAAGCGACCCCTAGGGGACGCAGCGTCTCGTTCCCTGTACACAATGTACACTGTACACAATTCTCTGGTTACAATAGTAAACCGGAGACGATTTTTAACGTGATTACATGATGTTTATTTGATCATCAGAACTATTGTTTTCAAGAACACTTTATTAATTAATTGGTACAGAAACAATAATAGAAAAGACTACAATATTTGTAAGAGTAAAACAATATTTTAATCTGCAATCATACTTGTAATAAAACAAATCTGTTACTGCGGATTTTATTATTCGATAATCAGCTATTTTTGATTAATGAAGGTCAATCATAAAGAAACATTTGAAACATTAAAAATAAATGAAGCACAGACTTTATCATCCTGAGATGCTGTTATAATACCACACAAATCACACATAATGCTTATCAATGTTAAGTGATTATGAAAGATAAAATAAGAAATGAAACACTATTGATAAATCATCTATATTAAGATTAGTTAAATCTGGATTAAGATTTTTATTATTTGTGTATCTCCGTGTTTAATGTATTAAGTGTTAAACTTAATCATGTTAGAGCTTGAATCCTGGATAATGTTACACCTAGAGCCCAACAATCTCACGAATCTCTTTCAACAGTTTTGCTTTGTTGTTTGAGATGTTTTTTCCAGCGACGTCCATGAGATCAGTGATCATCTCAGGGCTGTAAGCGTTGCGTTGAAACGTGGCATATCTTTTCCACCAGTCCTCAATTTTATCTGATGGAGGAAGAACACACTTAAATTAAATCAGAACACAGTTGATATGTCAGTTTTATTCAGGGCTACTGTAAGATTTTAACTTGCCTCCACAGTTGACCACATTGAAGAGAGGGATGTGTATCACTGTTGGAACGTTTTTGCCTTCGAACACATAGAAATCCTTCGGTTTCTTTGAATCCTCACTGGGTATTTTGACATCAGGGAAAGGGATGTTTAGTTCCTTGCACATCTTTGCAGCTTCCTTCACTGTCTGTAGTGGAAAAGCATTGCAGCATCACTATATTAAAGCATTCTATTAAAATCACTGCAGCATCACTCTCCAGGTATTAGATTTTCTTTGTATATACTATGTAAAGATGGTTAATTTTAATAAAATTTAAATGGTTTTCTTTCTTGTTTGTTTCTGTTAAAATTATGCATTGCTTGTTTTATGCTGAAGTGGTTTTTAAATGCTCTACATTTTAGGTTAGTCTGACCTCTGGCGATCACTGTGTCATGAAGAAAAAGGCAGCATCATAAGTCTACTTTTGTCAAAAAGAAAATCATATTGGTTTGGAACAACATGAGGGTCAGTGAATTTCATGCTAAACTGTTCCTGTCAATGAGCTGATTTGAGAGTATATGTGTCTTATTATATTAAAGATAATTATATATAATACCAAGAATGGATCCCCTTCACTGAAATCCAGAGAAATTATGAGGTTAGTGTTTCTCTCTTTTCTCAGCACTGAGAAGTAGGGTGAGTTGAGCAACAGACCGGCATCCATATAATCTCTCGTCTCACTTTTCAGAACAGCAGCAGGAACTTCTTTAGCTGACAGTGTTTGAGTGAGAGATCAGAGAATGAAATGAATCACATTAAGACATTTTTATTATTCACGCTGAATTTCCAGTTATCAGCAAGTCTGTTCTCTCTCACCTGTCATGTTGCGGAGAAAGTTATATTTCCTGCCCCAAATCCATTGAGCCATGCATTTAATAATGCTCATGGAGACATCTGTACAACAAATACAAAGTTTCTTAAAACAGATTTGTTCCTGTATAGGGTTCTTGACTTGACAATAAGGTTCTTTGTAGATTCAAAAGGTTATTGATGTTTCATTACAGGTTCTACAGATCAGTGCTTAGTTTTTGTTTTTTTTTCTTAAAGAACTGAGAAGTATCCCTCTATCTAATAACATGGCAAGGAAAATAAAAATGTTAACCAAAAGAGAACAAACTCTGTTTTTTCATTAAAAAGTGTTTAGTAGTTAGTATATCTATAGGTTATTAGTATGAGAAGGTTTGGACGTTGAGAATTAAATCACATGTTGGGTAAAGTGGATTGTGCATTAATCTGGTTTGAAAATCAAAACCGAACTACATGATTTATCAGTTCAACTTACCAAATGGCCATAAACTGAACCAAGCACTCAAACTGTTGTACACATTCATGTTGTATCGCTCCATATACAGTTTTGCAGCTACTTTATCAGCAACATCCAGTTTTTCCACTGGAAAAATCAGCTGACCTTTTCCTCCAGCGAGGTCTGTAAAAAGAGGAGAGCATTATTCAGTCCTTGTGATCAGACAACATATAATTCCAGTTTTCCAGATTAATCTCTTGTTTGTTGCGAGTAGCCTGAGCTTTCTGATATAGTATTTGTGCATATAAAAACATCCATGCATTTGAATTATCATCAGTAAAGACATTGAAAGAGATTCTAGAGTCTGCAGAGTGAATTTCATCAACTTCATTTCTTTACTGTCACAGTCTCGTCTTGTCTGTCACATCCGGGACCCTTCTGTGTATCTCCGTTGCCCTTCTCACACCTGTCTTGTCTATCAATTGCCCCGTTAGTCATGTCAGCTGCTTCCCATTTCCTCTTCTATAAATCCCTCTTGTGTTTCCCTGGTCTCGGTTGGATATTGTCACTGTTAAAAGGTCTCGTGATTAATTAACTGTGTCGTGACTAATGAGTGCCGTTTTTGTTTCTTATTTAACGAGTCTTTGATTTTGTTGGAATAAAGAGAGTTTAAGTTTGAACCTGTTCTCCTTGTGCTTCGCATTTCTCCGCATCGCACACCAGCAAAGCATCTCAAAGTGTTATAGAATATCCGACCGGGTTTGTCGCCCCTGAAAGACTGCGCTCATTAATTTGGAATTTGAACGTGAGCTGTTAACGATTGCCCAAAGCCACCGGGACTTTCCATCCTTTGCTATGGACTTTGTATATACAGCCTGTCGAGCTCCATTGACAAATGAGCATATTGAGTCGCTGTTCTGGGTCTGGGCTTTCCATCACGTCTCGGGGGAAGTTTCAGACTTGAATCTCCAGCTTGAACTGGTTTTAACGCCGTAACGAGGTGTCTGAAGAGCTTCAAGCCCCGGTCCAGACGGCCACAGCCCGCGACCGGTTCCACTCTCCCGAGCCCCGCGACCGGGTCCCTGTGTAATCAATTTTATCCCTTACAACTTACAAAAATTATATATTTAAATATTTTTTTCATATTAGTGAAAATGTTTATGCATGCACATAAAATATCTTGAATTTAACTCTATACCCTTGCTTCATTTACAGATTAATATGCAAATTGGCCCCGACTCTACTCACTCATTCAGCTTCGACTACAAGCAGACTTTCTAGTATTTTCACATTTCCCAAAAAATGGTTTTAAGCCAGTTATTTGAATCTGTTGCAGAAGTGTTGGAGATTTTGCCACTGAACTTCTGGATTTAGTCTAATCAGAAAAAGTAGACCATCCAGGTATCTTTGTAATACTCAGTTCAACATACTGCAGTGTATAACAGTCTAATTGATGTCAAACAACAATCGCTGTCTCAAGTCAGACAAAATAACCAGCATGCACTGCTTCTAGTCTGCACTGCATAAAGTTGAACAAGCCTAAAGACTAATAACTGAAGAAGACACACCTGAAGACAATGACCCAATAAGAATGTTACTCGTGAGATTAGGGAAGCACATTAAATGATCACATGACGGGATAAAGGAATCACACGAACCAGGAGTATGACTAAACTTCAAAATAAAAGACATGAACATGAAACAAAACCCAAAACCAAATGTGACTCATTTTTCATTGACACCAATATTAAATATATTTGTTGGGCAATAACAGTAGAAATTTTCAATAACTTTTGTTTGAGTCTTTTAAAAATGTATCCCTTATATATGAATTCTAGCACACTTTAGAAAAGGTTTACCGGTCAGTGTTGCTCTGATGGATTTATCAAGAGCAGAAGGATCTTTTCCATCCAAAACATAGAGATTCATGTCCGAAAGGTCCAAGAGCACCTGGAAAAACTTGTCTCCAGATGGAGAGCCTGGATATTCTGAACAAAAAACACAAACACACATTTGAACAAACATGAACACACTGAAGCATGTTTTATCAAATAGTTTGCATAAAATGTATCAATAAAAATAAAAAAATAAACAAGAAATGCTTCACCTTTCCCCATTTCCACAAGGATTTTCTTTAAGTTCGATTTTGAATAACCAAAGAATTCTGTAGAAAAAAAGGGTTTATATGACAATGATTTGACTGTAATTTTTATGTGATTTTAACTGATTCTTTAGAACAAATTCAGCTGCACCTTTTATTTTTTCCCAGATGAATTTCCGTATCTCTTCTCCATCAGCTAAAGCGCTGCCACACAGACCTGCAGAAAACACACAATATCATCAAACGGGAAGTTTAAAATAAACAGAACAAAAGTGTATACATTTAAAAAATGTGTAAAACTGTAACAGTTTGCTGTTGTAACAGTCATGTCTCGCTCCTCCTGTGTTTTGGTAGATTATCCTTCTCCACTCCCCCTTGTTATGTTGCCAGCTGATCAGTGTTAATCCTAATGTATTTAACCCTCATGTGTTACCATGCCATTGTTGATTGTTGTTCGTTTCATGTTTGTTGTGTGGATGGTCCCCAGCTCTGAGTTTTTTGCACTCATATGTGCCGTTTGAGTTTTGTTTTTGAATTAAAGTGTTTTGGTTTGCATCCCAGACTCCGAGCATGTCTCCGCATCACACACTAGCACTCCGAGCATAACAGCTGTGATCAGATTTATAGAGTAAGGCATCAAAAGACCTCACATTTCATCACATTTATTCATTAATTATGCTTGACTTTTAGTCTGAACATTTGTTGCTTTTATTTTATCTGAAGAGTTTTGAGGTTAAATAATCTTTTTTTTTGTCATTGGATAATACTGATCTGTGAATAGATCTAATCTAATTATAAGTTTTCATGTCAGTTTGGTCATTTGGGACACATAACGCCGTTCACATCATTTCTCGAGTGCAGGTAAGACACAGAATTTCTGGAGCAATTTCGCAGTTCTATATGATTTGCTTGTAACCGCATGCATAATAAAACGGTAGGGGATCAACTAATCATTTTCTGTGAAGACATTAATTTGGTATTTCTCTATCACTGGGTGTGTGTGTGTGTGTGTGTCAGTAAGCGGGTCTCCAAGCCACATGGAGGATCAGTGCTGTCACCTCACTCAGCATCGGACCAGCTGCAGCTCATTCACTTCCCATATATATACTCACTCACTTCTCATCTCCTTTGCCAAATCGTTGTTTGACGTCGTGTGCTGGGAGTCCCTGCCTGTTCCTGTCTGCTTCCAGTCCCGGTTTTCATGTTCTTGTCTCTGTTCACCGTGGATTGTTCGTTTGTGGATTATTGTTCTTCGTCTCACCTGCACCCTCATCACGTCGATTCACCCGGCCGTCTCAGTCCCTGCGTCATCAGTGTTCCCACCATCTTTGTTGCTGTTCATCATTCTGTTCTCATTAAATCAGTTACTTTCTTCCTGTCGTTGATGATCATGACAGAAAGATTTGGCACAAGCATGGAAGCAGCGAGTACTCCGTCTTCTTCACTCGAGAAATGTATCAATCTCAGCATACAACGAATGAACTCCCAGGAACAAAACCTCAATGACACAGGTCGCGCTGTTCAGGCACTGGTGGTGCAGGTGTCTGAGCTCACTTCTACGGGCTCCCACTGCGCCACCCACACCAACCGTTTCCCCCGCACCACCAGATCATGCTCCCCAGTCGGAACCCCGTCTACCCACTCCGGAACCATACTCAGTTGAACCCAACTATTGCCGAGCATTCTTAACCCGTTGTTCTATGCATTTCTCCCTACAACCCAGAACCTTCAACACGGAACAGTCCAAAGTGGCATTCGTTCTCACACTTCTGATTGGGAGAGCGTCGCTATGGGGGACGGCAGTGTGGGAGAATCAAGATCCATGCTGCGCCGGGAGGAGAAGGAACGGCGGAGACATCTACGCTCCTCCCGGTAAGACTGAGATCGTCACTCCACATTCACGACTGTCAAGCACTTCTGGATTCCGGGGCCAAAGGTAACTTCATGGATCACACTCAAGCTTCAAATTCCCTTCAAGCCCCTCACCAACAAGATTGCTGTCCACGCACTCAATGGTCAAGAACTTCAAGAACTTCCCACTATAGCACTCAGCACTAAAGACATCACCCTCATTACTTCCGACAACCACTCTGAGATTTCACATTTCTTTTTTTTATTTTGGACTCCCCCTTTGCACCCATTGTTCTTGGTCACCCCTGTCTCATTCAACCCAATCCCAAAATAGACTGGACTCAGAATTCCATTGTGGCTTGGAACAATAAATGCCATGAGTCTTGTCTTGCGTCTGCATGTTCGTCGGTTTCTGTGTCTGTCCTTCAGGAGGAAACGATGGATTTGTCTAACGTGCCTGATGAGTACCGCAACCTGAAGGAGGTGTTCAGTATGTCTCGGGCTGCTTCTCTTGCTCCACATCGTCCCTATGACTGTGCCATAGATTTATTGCCAGGTAAATCTCCGCCTAAAGGCAAGTTGTATTCACTTTCTGCTCCAGAAAGGGAGGCTATGGAGAAATATATTTCTGATTCACTAGCAACGGGGTTCATCCGCCCTTCCTCTTCTCCAGCGGGGGCGGGGTTCTTTTTTGCTGGGAAGAAAGACTGGTCTCTGCGACCTTGTATTGAATACTTATCCTTTGCCGTTGATGTCTTCAGTGTTCGAGAGGTTGCAGGGAGTGTCGATTTTCACAAAATTGGATTTACGTAACGCATATCATTTGGTCCGCATTAGGGAGGGAGATGAATGGAAGACTGCTTTTAACACCCCGAGGGGGCTTTTTGAATATTTGGTCATGCCGTTTGGGCTTTCCAACGCCCCAGCGGTCTTCCAGGCACTCGTCAATGACGTGTTGTGAGACATGGTTGACCAGTTCATATATGTTGACCTGGATGACATTGATTTTTTTTCCTCGTCTCTCCAGGAATACGGGCAGCACGTCTGACGAGTACTTCAGAGGTTGCTAGTGAATGGGCTCTTTGTCAAGGCGGAGAAATGCGTTTTTCATGCACAGTCTGTTCCTTTTCTAGGATACATCGTGTCGGCTGGGGGAGTACGCATGGATCCCGAGAAGGTCAAGGCTGTAGTGGATTGGCCAAGTCCAGATTCCCGTAAGGCCCTACAAAGGTTCCTGGGGTTCGCCAATTTCTACCGCCGTTTTATACGCAATTTCAGTCAACTAGAACTACCTTCAGGTGGTCAAACACAGTCGAGTCTGTGTTTGCCAAACTGAAGTGCTGCTTTGTTTCAGCCCCTATTCTTGTTGCCCCTGATCCATCACTGCTGTTCGTGGTGGAGGTCGATGCGTCAGAGGTTAAAAGATTGAACTCCAGGCAGGCTCGGTGGGCACTTTTTTTTTGTTCGTTTTGATTTTACTCTCTCGTACCGCCCGGGTTCCAAGAACATCAAACCCGATTCTTTATCGCGCATTTTTGACTGTTCCGAACGGCCCGTCTACTCCCGAGTGCATTTTTCCCCGAGACCCTAATTGTCTCCAAACTCACATGGGAGGTCGAATCGAAGGTCAAGTCAGCCTTAGAAGGGGTAACGCCTCCGCCCGGATGCCCACCGACCCGATTATTTGTGCCTGAGGGATTACGGTCCATGGTTATTCAGTGGGGTCATTGTTCCAATGTGGCTTGTCATCCAGGAGTCAAACGCACTGGATGTCTAGTCAAGCAACGATTTTGGTGGCCTCTTATGGCTCGTGACATTCACAG
Organism: Rhodeus uyekii; assembly: GCA_037043235.1. NCBI lineage: Eukaryota > Metazoa > Chordata > Actinopteri > Cypriniformes > Acheilognathidae > Rhodeus > Rhodeus uyekii. The sequence continues at coordinate 4,269,181 of JAWRVZ010000046.1, forward strand.
TTTTGTTTTGGCTCGCTCGATTTGCGCCACTGGTAAGACTTCCAATCAGTCTCCAGATGGGTTTCTTCAACCACTGCCTGTCCCTTCAAGACCCTGGTCCCAACCGCTTCGAGAAACCGCCCTCCCGCTTTCTCAAGGAAACACGTTAGTTTTAACCGTGGTGGACCGGTTCTCGAAGGCAGCTCATTTAATTCCCTTGGCCAAATTACCCTCAGCCAAGGAGATAGCGTTGACTGTTGTCGTTCACGTCTTTCGCTTACATGGCCTCCCGAAGGACGTGGTTTCCGACTGGGGACCCCAGTTTGTGTCCAAATTTTGGCAGTACGCCCACAACTCGTTACCGGTGTCGTTCACGGGCCTATCTCCGTTTGAGTGTAGTGTAGGTTACCAGCCACCCATTTTTTTCTAGTCTGGAATCCGAGGTCACGGTCCCTTCTGCTCACGCTTTCATCCAGAGGTGTCACCGCACCTGGACTAGAGCCCAGGAGACTCTACTCCGGGTGAGGGAGCGCACCAAGGCCAAAGCTGATCGCCACCGGTCTAAGCCTCTGGTGTACGTCACGGGTCAAAAAGTGTGGCTTTCTACAAAGAACATTCCTCTCCGCTCCGTTTCTAATAAACTTGCTCCCAAATTTATTGGTCCGTTTACTATCACCAAGATCATTAGTCCGGTGACCGTCCGCCTCAAACTCCCTCCAGTCACGGTTCATGAATGCATCGCTTCCTGCTGTCATGTGTCGTTGTTGTGTGTGTGTGTGTGTCTCAGTAGGCGGGGCTCCAAGGGCTGTCACTTGACACTCATCACCGGACCAGCTGCAGCTCATTCACTTCCCATATATATACTCACTCATTTCTCATCCCCTTTGCCAGATCGTTGTTTGACGTTGTGTGCTGTGAGTCCCTGCCTGTTCCTGTCTGCTTCCAGTCCCGGTCTTCTTGTTCCCGTCTCTGTTCACCGTGGATTGTTTGTTTGTGGATTATTGTTCTTCGTCTCACCTGCACCCTCATCAAGTCGATTCACCCGTCCGTCTCAGTCCCTAAATCATCAGTGTTCCCACCATCTTTGGTGCTGTTCATCATTCTGTTCTCATTAAATCAGTTACTTGCAACTTGCTTCCTGTCGTTGATGATCATGACAGAAGAGGAAAGTTTATCTTGGGTATTTTAAAATGTTAAAAAGTTATGTTAGACCCGTGACATGTTGTTCCAAACTTGTATGAGTTTCATTCTTCTGCTGAAAACCAAAGAAGGCATTTAGAAGAATGCTGGTAACCAAAACGATCTTGGGCCCCACTGACTTCCACATTAGGAGTGACAAAAACCGGCTCAATGCATCACAGAAACTACTGATATTTTAGTTTGTTACCTTGCAGGTAAAGCATGTCAATCTCAGGCTGTTTCTTCGTATTAGAGCCTTTTTCAAACTGACTGCCAAAGTTGGAGACTCCCACAAACGCTCCAGTGAGGGAATAACCTGCTTCATGTGGAGTGAACTCAAACCAGGGATCTGCAGACAGAAACACATATAACACCGACACAAGCACATTAACTGTGTGTTGTTGTGTTTCTTTCACACAAACCTCCTTCCTTTTGCTGTTTGGAGTTCTTGTCGATCACTGTGTAGATGGGAAACGGGTCTTTACTCTCTTGCTTCCACTCTTCTGTGAGTGTGTGTTCATCGATCTATAGAGAACACATTGTTTGTATGTGATTATAGAGGAGATCAGAGACAGTTAGAAGAATTTCTTCAATCACAAACAAGATCAAGTGATAAAATGTACTCAATATCCTGCTTCTCCTACAGTGCAGACGCGTTTCTCTCTCGCTCTCGCTTCCTCGCGCTTTTGTATTTTGTTGTCTTTCTTTTTCACTGACCCGCTGCTTGCTGGACTCCTGAGAATACTGAGATGGAAAGGATTTTCTATATGATTGGATTATTGATGGCGGGGTTCCTATTCTTTGGCTTTGGGACTGCCCTGACCTATCAGAAGATTTTTCTATATGTGGAAATTAAGAAATGCTTCGTGGTTGCGTGTGGCCGTTTGAAGGAATTAGATCAGAGAGTGATACAGATTGAGGAACTGAATCGCAACAACGCAGTCCGGACTACTTATGTGGGCTCCATCGAGAGTCAGACTGGTGAACTTTTTACAGACTGTAACCGGTCTGGCCATGAGGCTAGACGTGATGTCTATGGAACTGTACGGACCGAACACGACCGGAGCTGATTGATTGATTATGATCCAGACAAATTACTGAAGATCACCAAATGGAATAAAAATTCACCCGAAACTTCACTTGTCCCTATCTCTTGGGAACTCAGCATGATGAACAGCCTGGTCTCCTTATCTCCCTTCAAGGACAAGCCAAAGAACTGAACTGAACTCAAAAACAACTCATGTTTTGTCTATATTCTCTGTCAACATCCGTCTGCCTGTTGTTCTCTCTGTTCTCCTTATCTATTTCCCCCTCCCCCCAACTCCACTGAAAAAAATCCCCACACGAGTCTTACGTGAAATGTGTGACGTATATTATGTTTGTTTTTGTTGTGTCTGCTGCTATGTATGCTTGCTAAACTGCACTCATTTCTGGAGAGTTGGCGCCGCAAATGGTAGCCTCGGTGTTTGAGCTCCTCAGTGATTGTTTTTGTTTTTGTTTGTTTGTTCATGTTGTGTTGTATATGTGCACTGGAAGCTCCAGCACTAAGACAAATTCCTTGTGTGTGCAAGCACACTTGGCAATAAAGCTCTTTCTGATTCTGATTCTGATTCTGATATATCTCTATTAAGAAAAGTTTGTGAATGAAAGGTTTTCACTGTAAAAATGAATATATTCTTGTTTGGGGTTTCTCAGATCGCAACAATAGTGACCCTCTGAAGATGAACATCTCTGAGAAACGTATAAAAAGAACACGTTATGATTATTATTCAAATTTCTATTGAGCTAGTTTGCTGCATAGATGTTGGAGAATGCAGAGAGAAGCAACATAAAATAATTGTCACATAGTGAAATTGATCGTTCATGTCTCAAATAATTATTAAACTCAGTAGGAACAGGAAACATTATCTTATAATTCTATCATAAGGCATGCAGAGAACAAAATACAATACAGAAGACAATATGCAATACAATTGCATAATCTTATAATACTTATGTTATTCTACAAATGTATATGTTTTTGTGTTGCTACCACATGGAATTATGTAACTGTTGCTTCTGGTTAATTGTATTAGTCTCTAGAGGGTTCAAACATCAGTAAGGTTTGATTGTGTTGGTCCTGACTGAAACACTTATATTACAGTTCTAAAAAATATTCAACACATATAATATGTTAAGTTCATGAAGGCTGTTATAAATAATTACAGACCTCTTTCACATATGTAGTGACGACTACTGCTGCCCAGAAGTCAGTCATGCTAAAGATATCTTTCCCATAGTAATATTTCTTCAGTTTGGCACTGGCATCTGTCCAGCTGACTTTAGGACCACCGAGTCTCTTGACAATCTTGTCTTTCACAGCATCTAGTTTGGTGGACCAGTTTGGTTCCTCATACAGGGAGGCCATGCACCTTCAGAGGAAGAACACATGCTCTTAATTATGATATTCACTCCATTTGTGTGTGTGTGTGTGTGTGTGTGTGTGTGTGTGTGTGTTTGTTCTTTCTCAGGGTTTGTACCAGGTGGATCCAGAGACTCCACTCAATTGAAGGATGGAGTTCAGAAGACCTGCTTTATCGAGTTGAACCAGGGATCCCAGCAAACCCACCATGGCTCTTTCTCCTCCTCCAGAACCCAGTAATGCAATGTTTGGCACTTTATCCTGAAACACACGGATTGATTTTGCAAACATTTGATTTTCAGAAGCTACAGAAGCACTTTGAGGGTTATTTCAAGAAGGTATAGCCAGGCAGAAATATGAAGTATAAGATGTTTTACCGCACTGCAATGTATCTCATTTTTCTGCAGGCATTGTTGAATAATGTTTCTCCTTCCGATTCTAAACTTCTCCTCATTCTTATGCAGAGAGTGTTCAATTCTCACCCCACTGTTTCAGTGACAGACAAACAGACCATGAACATCATCACATTCTGCTATTTAATATAGTTTGGTTTAATATGTTCTTGATTTGAATAAAGCTTAATCTATAGTTCATTCTCAGAATGATTCATTTTGTTGTAGATTTGGTAAGTAATGCTCACCTGTCCTGGAGTTTGGATGCACTCATCTATAAAACAGAGTTATTCATTGACCCAAAATACCAAATTATTAACTTATGAAATAAAAGTGTTTCAGCTTAAAAGTTAAAAGCTGCTAAACAAATAAATTATTTTAATTGTTGTTATTAAAATATAAACATTATAAGAAAAATATGAAAGATTATCTTAACAATAATTAAGACTTTTAAATAAAATATTAAATGGCCAAAATACAACTGTTTTCACTTAAACTCTTTAACATATATATTTAAGTGGTTTATGTTCTTATTGGCTCAAACTTGCAGCAGTATGTTTCAGATACAGTTATTTATACAACATTTAAGTAACATTGAAATGAATTGTTTGAAATTTGAAATGTGAAATCATCCTTGTTCACCTTAACACTGATCTTGTAGTTATGCACTTTTGTTCATTCTTATTTAATCCGTATTAAAGCTAATAACTGTAAAAAGCTGCATGGATTCATTCAAGCTACTGCTGTCACATTCTAATTAATATGACATTAAAGCTGAATGATATACTCACTTTTCTCGTATATTCTTGTAAAATCCTGATACTTCACCAGCAACACAGTATTCGTTGTTTCTCTGACAAGGCAGAAGATTTCCTTTTATAGGGATCTGAAACTAAACTGTATCATTGGGGGTGGAGATGATTTCCATAAATGTATTAAAAAACACACACAGAGACAAAGAAAAGTATTAAATTACTTCCTTGTCATAACTTGAATTCCCGCCCTCCCCCCCCCCCTCTATTCAAGACATGGTTTGTCCTTGTATTTACTGACACTTTCCCACCCCTAATTTTTACATCCTCCAAAGTTTTTACCATGCATAGAGTTTTTATTATGTACAAAAAATATATAACTTTTTTATTAATTTACATTGTATGTTTGATTCCTTGTTTAGACATCGTTATTCAGAGAAAACCATGCATTATCCTTTGGGAAAACTATTAAAAGTATTATAAAACAGTTTATGGCTTTATGATATACTTTTTTCAAGTTCTCCCTGGGTCTTACATGCAAAATACCTTCTGTTCTCAATAACCAAATGTCCATTGTAAGCTCATGTTTCCATTTGAAAGAGGTTCCTGTCCTGCTCTGAGGTTTTAAAGAAATGTACGATTTGTAGTCAGATCGGAAACTAGGAAACTTCAGAAACAAGGCATTATGTATTTTTTTCCAAAGGTATGCATCTTTTACTCTATTTCTGAGCATTCAATGTTTTAATTAATTATCTTTGAATTGTGTAATTGGCATGATGCATTTCCATGACTAATAAATTTATTCGGACTTACTCTGAAATTATTAACTCTAGTAGATTGCGTTGAATTCATTGTTACTGCAAATCTGCGTCAAGTGCATACCGGATCTCAGGTTAGATGGAGCATGGGGCACATCTAGATTTCTGATTAACTGCTCGACCTAAGTTGTTATGCAGTCACATTCACTATAGGGGGCTGGATGAGATAATATTGAATATTAATATCAATATTGAATGTAGACTATTGAGCAAGCATTAGGGCAGCGTTCTCTTAATTGTACTGGCCATTACTTATGATTTCTGCTTCAACTTTATTCAAGATGTTATAAAGCTATATGAATAACTATAGGGCACTGGATAAAAATACTATTACGAGGCACGGATCAACACCAAAAAAAACGTTAATAACGAAATTCAAGAAAAAAACACTTTCCATCAACCAAAATAAGAACGCTCTGTGCAAAACTGTAACAAATGACATAGGCAAGACTCATGATGATATCGGACCAAGACTGAATGAAAAACAGGGAAGATAGACACAAGGGATGATGGTAATGATAGTTACATTAGCAATAAATAATGTCATATTTCTACAGATTTAATAGATGAATGGACATTTCTATGGCGCTGTGTGTATTGAAATGCTTGTTATTACCATTGTGTACAATTTACTTTGAATATCTTTGACCATTTATGGCATGAAGTGAATGAGTTTAGATATGGGTTTCAGTGGGCAAAGTGTTTGGCATTTGTTTAGGAAATTCTGTAGAAAACAGCTTTAATCTGCTCAAGGACATTGATGAAAACTATCTTTTAGCATGCCAAGACCAACATTGTAGCATAACCTGTATCATCTTGTCTTTTATTACATTGATTTCCCTTGTTTTGTTCAGGAATGACAGGAATGACGCGCACAAGTACACACACATTGCCTTTTTCTGCTGAGTTGGCAAAGTGTGTTGCATTTCTTTAGATTTTTTTTGTTTTTAAATACAGCAGTAGTTATATAATAGTACACCATGTCTCAAAATGACAATTTATGACCACATTTATGGTGTGATTTATGGACATAATTTATGTCCACCCGCCATTCAAACTGACTGGTCAGTGTTTGACAGATGTGTTTATCAAAGTCAAAGTCAAAGTCAGCTTTATTGTCAATTCTGCAATATATACAGTGCATACATATAGAGAATTGAAATTCCGTTACTCTCAGACCCAAGGCGAATACAGTTAACAACAACAATAATTTAACAGTAACAGTAACAACAACAACAACAACAACAGAAGATGAAGATAAAATACAATAAAATTAAACTAGATGGATAAAGTGAGTTATGGAGGTAAAGTGGCGATGGCAAATAGTGCAAACAATAGTAAATAGTAATAGTGCAATTACAAATTAAGGCAGTGCAAATGTAATAGGAGAGAAATGCAAGGACAACATGATGAGGTGGATGAATAAGAGAAATAACTGATGGTGGGGTTACTGATTATGGTCATTCACTGATCATTCACTGATTATGGGGTGAATGTGTGTGCTGTCCCGCTGATTGGCTGACCACTGTCTGTCAATGGGTGTTTTATGGGTAGATTTATAACTCAGCATCACTGACAGGCAAGTCAGAGTATCAATCAAACAAAGGTTAAATAATTTTTATAGTTAGATATATGAAGAGGTTATATCTCCACCCAGAGTCCCATTTTAATGACATTGCTCCTCTTCTGGCTTCTTCCAGTCTGTTGGTGGTCATGTTTGATTGTCTGAGGGGAAAGTCACCCAAGCAAGTTTTTCGTTGTTAACACCCAGTGTCAAAATCAGTGTTGTTTGGTCTAAAACTGAAGGCAGAGAGTTGTGGCATAGAGCTCAGACCTATCTTACCTATCTCAAGCATTAGGATACTTATCATCACTAACAACGGCTTCTCCAAAGACTCCTGAAACACAGACAATTCTGCTGAAACAGAAGAAACTTATACAGGCGGCTACTATTCTTTATAGGCGACTTTGATTTACATAGTTATTTATGACTTCCTGACGAGTCCCAACAGGTTTGAAGCGTTTTATGCATACAGTATTACTGTATAAAGTTAATGTTTGAGATGTATTTATAGCCTTACAAGTGTGTGAAACTGTATTGAGAAAGCTCAAACTTTAATGAATGTGCAGCTTTCAGTGCAACAGTTGTAAAAAGTGTAAAACAGCAAGAGTGACTATTTATTTTGATGATTGATAAGGTTCCAATTTCAAAAACGGATGTAAAGTTGCTCTAAAAGAAATATCAATTTAGTCAAACACTCATATAGAAAGACTATTACTTAAGTTTATAATTTATTCTTATTTTGTCAATTGCTCTCAAAGAGTTTTAGCCTAAAAAAATAAATCTCCAACAAAACAAAATCACCAGTCATCTGAAATCTCGAGACTATCACTAATCTAGTGGAGTAAGTTAATATAAAAATGAAATGAGTTGTTTACAAGACATGTGACTAAGACGTGGTGCATTTAATCATTTTTAGTAAATAATAAAAAAATGACACGAGACCTGCAAATCAAATAGTCAAAATGTATCAAACAATACTCTTTTGATATGAAAAAAGTTTTGAGTTCTAAGTTTCTGTTACAATCACGAACTCTGTCACTCCGTCTGGCTCCAGAGGGAGCTCTCACACGTATACTGACACACACACACACTACATTTCCCATAATGCTGTTTATCGGACTGATTGTTGCACCAGCTGAACTCCATCTCACAAACTATTGTATATATTTCTTATTTGTATATATATTCTTTTCTTTTTCTTATTTGTGCACTTCAGTCTATCACTTATGTAACCAATTATTACTTAAAGCCTTTCTTTGCTTTTCTGTAGTTTTCCATAGAGCAAGGATGAACGTCTCACCAGATAAAACGTTATTTGAATGTTTTGGGAAGTTTCTGTTAATAGTTGGAGCCTGAGCCGAGTTCAGCCTTGGAGAAGCTGTGTATCTGTGTGTGTGTGTGTAACCGGTCCTCTGCTGACCGCCGTTACGTTCTCTATCTCTGCGTTGTGTATAATTAAGGACAGGGACACTCTCACTGCTGTTCATCAACGGGGAGTTTATTCATGCACACACCAGGTCTCATCTGTGGATTAATATGTACAAAAGTCATATCTTCTCATGGATTGCCTCACAAGATGTTCCTCTCCCCAGCACATGCAATGTGAACTCACTATGTTTAACAATTGAAACAATTTGAAAATTAACACGAACATTGAGACATAAAAATTATTCACAGCACAAGAACAAAAAACAACAATAAAAGTAAAATACCTGTGGATTAATATGTACAAAAGTCATATCTTCTCATGGATTGCCTCACAAGATGTTCCTATATGACATAATTGCTGTTAATGGAAGACTCAAAATCATGCCAACAACATATCATGTGATCCACTCGATATAACCCACATTTTCAATCCACATATATACATAAAACTGTTTGCATAAAACTCTGCAAACAGTCTCAGTATAATTTACAATGAGATATTGAGTCAAATTATGCACTTTATAAACGTAATTCGTCCCGAACTCCAGGAGCTCAGAAAACCGCTTACCTCTCCCCAGCACATGCAATGTGAACTGGCGAGAAGCGCGCGCTGACTTGAAAATGGCGTCAACAGATCACCAGAAAATAATGTCAAAATAAAAGTCTCTATAAAATTAACAGCGAAATAATCAAATAACACTCAAAGAAAAACAGGATAAAACCAATAAAAAGGATTTTAGTGAAAAGCAAAAGTATTACATACTTATATGATTTACTTTAACTCGTTAGATTCACCCCTTCCGGATTTCGCTAAAATCCGTACTGAATCCAACGCAAATAACCGGTACAGGTCTATAATGAAACATTCATTAGTTCAACTTGAGAGTTACCTACTAATAAGTCGAGAAAAACATCAGGGTGATCAAGCCTAAAATCATCTCGGAACACTACGGTGCCTTGTACACCATAATATGACCTGACCTTCATATTTGGAATCAAAATGTCACATTTTCAATTTCACAATTTCACTTTTCACATCAATACAGACAAAAACTTGAAACAAAATACTCTTTAAAACAGAGAACGAAATGAACCAGATCTCTTTTTCAGTGTACTTCCTAAACCTTGGAGGTAAAAGGGTTTCTGAACCATTGACTCAATTAATCTGTTCACTTTCTTAACAACTCTCCCTGCTCGTGTTCTTACACCCTGAATGGCAGGAACTGGAACTTGGGTGTCAGTATGAGTGTCAGTCAGAATTTGCGTATGTGTGTCTGTGTCACAGTCAAGGTTAACCTCAAGAGATGTAGGATTGTTTTTGACTTCACTCTGAAGAAGGTCTCTGCTACTGTTCTCTTCAGTCTGCAACTGATCACTGGACTCTTTTCCACCTGAACTGAGATGGTCCTTTCCTAAAGCTTCCTCAACAGCAGAATCTTGAACTACCAGGCTTTCAGAGTCCCCATTAACCCATCTCCTGGTTCTCTCCTCAAGGTCTGTTGGTTCAAAGTCATCCACACAAGGTTCACTTCTGACGCTACCTGACTCACTCTCCGACTCCACTTCAGAAGGTAACATAGTTCCCTCTTTATCAGGTGACTCAACAGGTAGGAAACTAATATCCAACAGTAGGTTCCGGTGCACAATCCTCACACTCCCCTTTTCATCTTTTAGCTTGTAAGTGTGTGTCTGCAGGTTTCTGTCCACTACAGTGTACACTGCTGGATCCCACTTATCTGCAAGCTTCCTCTTTCCTCGTTCTCCTTTATTCGCCACCAGCACTCGGTCCCCAACATTCAGACATGTCCCCTTGACTTTCTTGTTATAACCTCTTGCCTGTTTACGTTGCTCTTTTTCAGAGTGTCTCTGCGCGATCTCAGCTGCTTCATGGAGGTATGACATCAACGACTTCAGGTAAGTACTGTGATCAACAACTACAGGGTCGTGTAGCACCTGTCTGAACATAACGTCTACTGGTAACCTTGGTACACGGCCGAACATCAGCTGAAATGGAGCATACCCTGTCGTCTCATGGACCGTTGCATTGTAGGCGAATGTCAGTGTTTGTATTTGCTCTGGCCATTTGTGCTTTTCTTTAAGGGGCAGGGTACGGAGCATACTCCCCAAGGTTCGATTAAACCTCTCTACCCCTCCATTTCCCATGGGGTGGTAAGCGGTGGTGTGAGACTTAGCGACCCCTGATAGTTTCAACAACTCTGCTAGAAGAGCACTTTCAAAGTTGGCTCCCTGGTCAGTGTGGATGCGACTCGGAAATCCGTACACACAGAATACACGATCCCACAATTTCCTTGCGACTTGCTTTGCAGACTGATTCGCACAAGGGAAAGCATGAGCCAACTTCGTGAAATGATCTGTCAGAACGAGTACATCAACTGAACGTTTCTTCCCATCCTCTGCAGTCCAGAAATCGAGACATACCAGCTCCATGGGCATAGAAGTCTTAATACTTTCAAGCGGTGCTCGCGCAGATGGTTCGGGGGCTTTGGCCAGAATGCATCTTTGACAACACTTGATGTATTCGCAAACATCTTTCTCCATTCCCTGCCAGAAGAAGCGTTGGCGAGCTAGATGGACTGTTCTCGTTTGGCCTTGATGACCTGCCAAATCATGCACACCCTTCAAAGCTTGATCCTTGAGACTAGAAGGTAAGACTAACTGATACCGCTTTTGTTTACTATGTGGATTTTGTGTGATTCGGTAGAGTATTCCATCCTCAATCTTTAGTTTGTCCCACTGTCTGAAGAGAGTTATGGCTCTGGAACTCATATTGGCCTTTTCTCGCCTCAGTGGTTGACGCTTTAAGTTCAGAAAGAATATTATCCTCGAAAGGACTGAATCGGCCTCCTGCAACTCACGGATTTTGTCTGCAGAGATTGTTGGAAGGGCATCAACGCTAGCTGGAACTAAATCTTGGTAAGACTGAATTAGCTGTACAGCTCTTGCTTTTGATGTTTCCTCCCACTGGTCATGCAAACTTAAACAGGCTTGGACGGTGGTGCTGTCAGAATGAAAGGCAGGAAAGGATTGGAGGCAGATCTGCGAGTTCTGAGCTCCTTGACAAAAAGCATCCCGAACTCCATCTCCATCAACCTCCTCAGCTTCCACAAGTAATTCACGATAGCTCTCCTTCATTAGCCTGCTGCTCACAATTTTGACAAAGGGGTCTCTACTCAGAGCATCCGCCACTGTGTTTTTCGTCCCTGCTATATGCTTTAGCTCGAAAGTGTAAGCAGCCAATTTGGATACCCAACGTTGCTCACAAGCATTGAGTTTCGCTTTGGACATAACATATGTTAATGGACTGTTGTCTGTCCAAACTGTGAATGTTTGACCTTTTAACCAGTGGCTAAATTTTTCGCACACACTCCATTTGAGTGCCAGAAACTCAAGTTTATGAACTGGATAGTTCCTCTGTGACCTGCTCAAGGTCTTGCTCGCGAATGCGATTGGGCGCGCTTGTTCTTCGCCCGCAGGCACTTGGGATAATACTGCTCCCAACCCATCCAGTGAAGCGTCAATTGCAAGAATCAGAGGTCGAGTGAAGTCAGGATGTACTAAAACCACACTTTTAAGCAAGCTCTCCTTGAGGTTACATAATGCATGATCACATTCCTCAGTCCAGTCTGTGGGCTTGAGCTTCCTGTAAGTTCCTGCTTTAGTTTCTCCTTTACTTCCACGCTTCCTTCTCTGCCCCGCTGTGAGAGCAAAAAGTGGCTTTGCTAAAGCAGAACATCCAGGAATGAAATGTTGGTAATATAAGATCATACCAAGGACTGACTTAATTCTCTTTACTGATGGTGTACATCTGTCATCCTCCATCAAGTCAAACTTGGACAGCTTAGAAATAACCTCAACTTTAGCTGGATCTACAGAAACTCCATCTCCGTCTATAATGTGACCTAGGAATTTTACAGAAGTTCTCAGTAGGTGGCATTTCTTAGGGCTCAGCTTAAGATTATACTGGTTCAGACGACTGAACACGACCTCTAATCTTTCCAATGCTTCTCGTTCATTTGGAGCGAACACCAACAAGTCGTCAAGGTAACACAATAAGCTACTGAAGTTTAAGTCTCCAAAGATGCTTAACATCATTCGCATAAAGGAAGCTGGGCTGTTGCATAGCCCTTGCGGCATCCTATTATACTCATGTAACCCTACAGGAGTCGTGAACGCAGTATATTTCTTGTCCTCTTCAGCCATGGGTATGTTATAGAATCCTGATGTCAGGTCCATGGTGCTAAAGAGTGTGTTTCCGCCCAGAGCAGCTAAGCAGTCAGACTGGTGTGGGAGTGGATGTGCATCCTTTATCGTCCTTGCGTTCAGCCATCTGAAGTCTGTGCATATCCTCAGACTTCCATCCTTCTTCCACACTAGGACTAACGGGGAAGCATACTCGCTTACAGACTTCCTGATTATCCCTTGTTCTTCCATCTGGGACAAAACTAGCCGCAACTTTTGGTAGTGTGCTGGCGGCACTCTACGATAAGGGAGTCTGAATGGACGCTCATCCATTAGCCGAATGCGGTGAACGAACCCTTTAACTTCACCACAGTCCAATGCATGCTTGGAAAACACATTGTTGTACTTCTCCAGTAACTGGACTAACTTCTCTTTAGACTCATGGCTGACAGAGCAAGACTGGATGTCGAGATCAGCGAGACCAACGGTTTCCAATCTTCGCCTGAAATCAGCTGATGAATCAGATAAATGCTGATTTTCCTCTGCAACCACCTCAGCTTGACTCAGACCTTGAAAGAGTTCGAAATCTTCCACTGCAACACACGGGAACACATCTGCTAATTTACGGTTCCTTTTTAAGGTGACTGGCTTGTCAGAGACGTTGGTGACTTTTAGAGGAACCCAGCGATCTCCCCATAATGGTGTGACAACCCGTCCAATCATGATGTCTCGTGACGCAGACCTCGAAGTTGTTGGCTCCACTACAACTGTGCTCCCTGGAGACATGGGGACATTTCTGGGCAACTTTCCCCAGACAAGATGTTCCTGCTTTGCCAAGAGGGTAACACTCTGCTGTAGCTTGATGGTTCCCACCTTGTCCGGCAGCTCTGAACCCTTCCACCGACACGTGTTGGCCATAACATCCAGGAACTGCTCACATCCTGCCATCGGTTCCACACTGTGATTAGAAACAAGTCTCCAGTAATCACTGCTACCTTTCATGCGATGCGCAAGGAATTTGATTACATTCGTGCCAATGATCAGATCATCCCGCTGGCCGGATACAACGAGAATGGGCACTAGGCAGCTCTCTCCATAAACCTTCAACTCAACCTCATATAAACATTTTGGTCTTGTAACCTTGCCACCACATCCTACTAAGATGACTTCTTCTGGAAGTGGTGTGGGTGAAGGCAGTACATTCTCACTTAACATCCTCTTTTCTGCTTTGTCACTAAAGGTGCAGGCCATGGAGCCTGTGTCAAGCATTCCTTTTCAGTGAAAACACATTATTTACACTGACTGGTGCATAGAACAAATCATCGAATGCCTCAACTGCTTGGACATTTTGCGCTATCACTCTGGTTCCTGTGGGAACTTGCGAACATGCGTTCTCGTAAAACTGTTGAAGATCATTATTCTCTAGGGGTTCTTCACTTGTGCTCACGCATTCCCCTTCTAAACGTGAGCCATCTAGTTTAAATTTGGTGGCCCCCGGAATGGTGCTGGACCAGGCCTGGACCTCTCACTTGTACATTCCCTCTTACTATGCCCAGGTTGAAGGCATGCAAAACACAGATGTTCTCGGCGACAATGTGCTACAGTAGAGTGATCTTGGGATCTGCATACTCTACAGAACTTGCTTTGGGGTTGGCGAGACTGCATTTGGACATTTTGTGACAGTGCACGATCAAGAAGACTAATTAAAGTTCTCATGCCATTGTCGTCACTCTGTGTGGTATGTGCATTGCTTACTCTGCTACACTCACTTGGCTCTATTGGACAACCAACATCAGCTTCGTCTTCGTGGGACATCTGAACATGAGCGGTGACGTGTCTTGTAGCAGTGTGACGTTTTGGCTTGGTCGACACCTGCTCTTTTAACTCTGTCTGGTAGCGATCAAGCTGCTCTTGGATCTCCTGAGCAGTCCATTTTTCTGGAGATTTGAAACGGAACATTGCTGCAAGAGTGGAGTCAGGACAGTACTTTACGAACATCATTACAGCTTCTTGACATGGATCCTCCATTCGTCGTCCAAGTCTCCTTAGACCTTCCTCCGCAAGATCCACTGCTTTATTCAGCCGCACCCAGTATTCAACGGGATCTTCTCCTGCTAATGGAACAGTACCATAGAAGTCAGCCAAGGGCATACATGAGTAATGAACATCACTAAAATGCTGTTTCAGGATGTCCATGATAACTTTTGGGTTCTCAGCTGGTCTTAAAGCTGAATTGCAACGGAGAGTGACTCTGACGACATCTTTAGCTTTACCCATCAGTCTGCTTAAGATCTCTTGATGATGCTCTGCTAACGGTATCCCTCTTTTTCTCAGATAGGTGTCCATCAGTTCTTCCCATTCATGCACACTAAGCTTGTCTGATGCATCACCACGGTAAACTGGAGGCTCTTTTGCTTCACTCTGCATGACCAACCTCACTCCAGTCAAGTTAAGTGAAGGTATGTCTGAGAATGTCTTGCTAGCACCTAACCTTTGTGTTTGTGCATCTCTACTCTCTTCTTGACCATAATTAACCTCTTTTTGGGATGCTAACAGAGTCTGTCCAACTTGTTGAGCAATGTGTGCTATCAAACCTTGCCAGTGTGGATCTGTTATGTCTGGAGCAGCCATGGGTACAGTATCAGCAACTGGATTTGGATCATGGTCAGTTACGCGTGTGGAGCATAATACAGGTGGTGTTCTACCCACTCTACTCTCCCTCACAATTGGAGTAACTGGAGTTTCACCAAAAAACTTCCCTCTCCCAAGACCTAAACCAGTCAATGTCTCATTTGCATCAAATTCATCTCCTTTTAAACTAAATGCCATGTTTAATTTCACTCACAAAGAAAACAGAATGTCCACAGAATAAACGCTCTTGAAAAATGTGAGATGTGTGAAAGTGTCACTCAATGAGAAAAGTCAGTATTAGAAACAACGAGTGTCTGTTAGTTTTCTCACAGTTCTTCACTAATGAAACAGTGAACCTCAATGCAGCGTCCCTCGGCGACCCAACTGACGTAGATCTGGAAGCAAATCTTCAAATCCGGGTCACGGCACCAATGTAACCGGTCCTCTGCTGACCGCCGTTACGTTCTCTATCTCTGCGTTGTGTATAATCAAGGACAGGGACACTCTCACTGCTGTTCATCAACGGGGAGTTTATTCATGCACACACCAGGTCTCATCTGTGGATTAATATGTACAAAAGTCATATCTTCTCATGGATTGCCTCACAAGATGTTCCTCTCCCCAGCACATGCAATGTGAACTCACTATGTTTAACAATTGAAACAATTTGAAACAATTAACACGAACATTGAGACATAAAAACTATTCACAGCACAAGAACAAAAAACAACAATAAAAGTAAAATACCTGTGGATTAACATGTACAAAAGTCATATCTTCTCATGAATTGCCTCACAAGATGTTCCTATATGACATAATTTCTGTTAATGGAAGACTCAAAATCATGCCAACAACATATCATGTGATCCACTCGATATAACCCACATTTTCAATCCACATATATACATAAAACATAGATCAAAACTCTGCAAACAGTCTCAGTATAATTTACAATGAGATATTGAGTCAAATTATGCATTTTATAAACGTAATTCGTCCCGAACTCCAGGAGCTCAGAAAACCGCTTACCTCTCCCCAGCACATGCAATGTGAACTGGCGAGAAGCGCGCGCTGACTTGAAAATGGCGTCAACAGATCACCAGAGAATAATGTCAAAATAAAAGTCTCTATAAAATTAACAGCAAAATAATCAAATAACACTCAAAGAAAAACAGGATAAAACCAATAAAAAGGATTTTAGTGAAAAGCAAAAGTATTACATACTTATATGATTTACTTTAACTCGTTACATGTGTGTGTGTGTGTGTGTACGTGTTAATATGATCTGTATTGGTGAGGTGATTAACTAGCACCATAAGGAGATGGAATGACTTGTTCTCGACAAGCCACGTGGAAGGTTACTAACCCG
This sequence comes from Rhodeus uyekii, assembly GCA_037043235.1. Taxonomy (NCBI): domain Eukaryota; kingdom Metazoa; phylum Chordata; class Actinopteri; order Cypriniformes; family Acheilognathidae; genus Rhodeus; species Rhodeus uyekii. Next base: position 4,285,894 of record JAWRVZ010000046.1, read on the forward strand.
TAAACCATGTGATCAATGAAGGTATGCTTTAGACCAGGGGTGGGCAAACTACGGCCCGCGGGCCATATCCGGCCCGTTGGGCTTTTTAATCCGGCCCGCCGAACTTGCCGAACCTGTATTAAACCTTCATTGTACATTTCCCTGTAATGTCACTCTGTGGCGGCTGCAAGCGGCAGTGGCGCTGAAAGTGTGGTGGAGAGTAGGCGTGTGTCGCAAACCCCTCTACACCCCCCTTTATAGCGTTAATTCCGTGCTAAAAAGGAACGAGCGCAAGAGCTACACGCGTAAATACGGGTACCCGCGAGCTCATTAAAATCACTCGCGCGCGCGTGACATCTAATCTGCGCACGCGCGAACATTCGCCCGCTCGCGCGAGCATTTTTATTTTTGTCAGTCGTGGGCGGAGCTTGCTCTTGTAACATCAAATGTCATTGGTTAGTTCCCTTTTTAGTACCAGAGGTCAGTTGTGATTGGACGCCTGTGACTGTCAATCTAGAGATGAGGCTCATATGATTCAGTCACATTACATTATGGTTTTTCTGTCGATTAAATTGTATTAATATTGTTTTGTTGTAATTTCACGTGTCCCAGTCGAGTGATTTAAGACCAAACTATACTTTATACAAGTTTTCTAGGATTTTTTATAAGTAAATGCACAGGTACGACCTTCTGAAAAGAAGTTGTATGCTGTCAACGTTATGTTGTTGTTTGCTGCATTCAAGAACATGACCTGCAAATACAAGAGGAAATATAATGTACGTTAGAATAAAATGTACATGACACTTAGAGCTCAAACACCAGTTTTGAAGTCAATAAATATTTTAAATTGAGGGAAGTATATCCTGCCTTTGCTCTGGTCATGTCCCTATATATATTTCCCTCAGTTATTTTCATGCTTCTGTTGTCATATTTTATCTTTCATTCAATAAAACAGTATGTATTTAGTGTTCCTTCATCAGGGCTCAGAAGAACAAACACAGTAGTGTTTTTCAGGTAGAACCAGCAATTACTCTCAGCTAATTTGATTAAAATAATCAAATGTAAAATAGCTTTGAATTGTCTTCACTATATATTAAAAATATCTGAATTTATTAAAGTTACAAAAGTCAAGAGCAGTGACTTATTTTTATTGCTTTTTATTTTTGTTTTTTCTGTTTTCCGCTCGCGGATGTAATTTACGCGCACACAAACATCAGTTTTGCGCTCGTATATTAAAGTCATGGATTTTAGGTTAGTGTGACCTCTGGCGATCACTGTGTCATGAAGAAAAAAGCAGCAAAATTCTTCAAATTAAGTCTACTTTTGTGAAGAAAGAACATATGGGTTTGGAGCAACATGAGGGTCAGTGAATGATGATTGAATTTAAATTTCTAGGGGAACTGATCCTTTCATTGAGCTGATAGGAGAGTATATGTGTATTATTATATTAAAGATAATTATATATATAATACCATGAATGGATCCCGATCACTGAAATCCAGGGAAATTATGAGGTCAATTTTTCTCTCTTTTCTCAACACTGAGAATTAGGGTGAGTTGAGCAACAGACCAACGTTTATATAATCAGAGAATGAAATGAATCACATTGAGTCACGTATATTATCCACACTGAATTTCAAGTCATCAGCAATTCTGTTCTCACCTGTCATGTTGTGGAGAAAGTCACATTTCCTGCCCCAAATCCACAGAGCCATGCATTTAATCATGCTGATGCAAACATCTGAAGCATGTGCTGCAGTTCTTCTGCCACAGGGAGGCGCTGGAGTCCTTCATTCTCCAGCACACTACAAAATAACTAATGGAGAGGTTTGCGACTGGTGCTGAAAATAAGTAAATCTATCTATCTAAGTCCTATCTTGACCCTCACCCGATGGGTTCAGTGTCTTTTCTCAGGGTTTGGAAGCATGCTATGCGGTTTCTTCCACCCAGGGAGAAGAGCTGGTGCAGCAACTTTCCAGTTCTGAGGATCTGGATGTTTGCATTAAGCCTGGTATGAGGAGCTGATTTAGATAGTTTAAACCTGCCAGCAGAGAGCAGGTTTTTCTCAGATATATATGTTTTATATAATAAAGAAGATGAAAGAAAACCAGCGTTCCATCTGTGCATATGCAATAAATATATTCACTTTATTTATTTATTTATTTTGATGGAAGACCTCAAGATCTGTAGTTCGGGTTAGAGACAGGATTTCCTCATCTCTTTTTCCATTACTCGGATCTATTGGCTCTCTCTGGGACTGGAAGCACGCTTTGCGGAAACACCTCATTTACGCTGCCCGTTCTCACCTCATTACGCGGCTGTTCTGCTAACCCTGCCACCTTGTGTGCTTCAGGGCACAGCGGCCCCCAGTGAGCTTTGTTCCCAGTGTCCGCTCGGAAACGTTGTAGCACCGGGATGATTGCTCCCTCCGAGAAGGGTCCTAGAGCCATCAGTTCGGTTGTTCCCTGCTGGTTCGCCGCTTCAGGGCACTGAGCTGGTTGCTCAGGAAACACCAGAGACTGGTCTCGAGAGACTGGTTCCCATAGTAGATTTTTCTGGCCCCATCGAGGCCAGGCAGGGTTCACCTCTGCCTACGGTGCCCGTCCTTCCTCGATGCCCCTCGGGAGACCAACTCGCTAACCTCGTGTGCTTCAGGGCGCAGCGGCCCCCAGCGAGCTTTGTTCCCATTGTTCGCCCGGAAACGTTGTGGCACCAGGATGCTTGTTCCCTCCGAGAGCTATCAGTCCTAGAACCATCAGTTTGGTTGTTCCTTGCCGGTTCACCACTTCAGGGCACTGAGCTGACCACTCGAACGACACTAGAGCCCAGTCCTGAGCTGCTGGTTCCCTTGGTATTTTTTTTTTTGGCAGTGTGGTGACTTATAAAGTCAAATATAAAATATATTATATAATAATATATTTTGAGGCCAGTCACTCACTGTTTAAGCTAAACTTTTAAAATGTACCTTTTTTTAACATAAATGTGAATAAAAACAGACAGGAATATTATTCTGGAATAAATCAACTTATACCTTAAATAACTTAAAAATATAAAAATATTTAAAAATACTTAAAAAATAAAAATATATCCTGTCTAAATTATACAAGTTAGAAATAAAGTAAACGTTAAAAGAACAAACATTTAAATTTCTTTACTCTTATGCCATTTTATATAAAACTTGCATTTTAAATATCCCAAAAGATTTTGCTCTCCATAAAAATATATCCTGTCAAAATTATACAAATTCAAAATATGGACATGCTGCATAACAAAACCTGGAAATCTAAGTAAAATTTTTGCTTTTAATCAATAACAAATCAAATCATTCAGTTGTCTTTGCTCTTTAGTCATTTGTCTCATAGTGCTGTCTTATTAAATTATTTAATTACTGCCACATTAGCTCCGCAAATGAGACACACGGGTATACCGGCAGTATGTCAGTAAACATATACCGAATTTTCCCGCATATATCCCGTGGGTTATAGCAGATTTTACAAACTATATCACAAATTTTTTACATCTGACAGGTTCTTCTCATCTGATGATCAACACTTGAATTTTGCGCACAAGCACTGTGGACCGAGCCTGAACAGTCATGGATAATTGACGTCATGCGAGCAACATTCGAAATGTGAACTTACACAAAAAAGTATATCAATCTATGGGTGCGGAAAATGCCAACGATTTTTTACACAAACCCGTGGGCTACATGAGGGTGTGGATTATCGTCTGTGTGCTACATGTGGGAAGATACGGTACTCAGCCAACCATCAATTTTTAAAGGCTGTTTTCAGAATAAATATTTGTCTTTAGTATCGTGAGGGCTAGCTTCGCAATAACTTGCAGCATCATAAGCTAGACTTGATTAACACGGGAAGTGTCTGTAGTTTATTGTGTTACCAGCGCTTCATATCGCTGTGCCATTAACAATAATATAAAAAATGATCTTGCGGGCCTTGAGTTTGACACCTATGTCCTAGACGGTCGCTCAGCACAAGGTGTGTTCCCAAGGGAAGTTGCTGTCACTAAGGGCAGTGCACATCCCTGGGACACAATCTGGGAGCAGACATCCTGTCGAGCCAGGGGCTGAGGCCCGGGGAATGGAAGCTCCAACTTGAGGTGGTGGAGCAGATATGGGAGATACTTGGCCAGGCTCAAAGTGGATCTGTTCACGTCTTGAGAGACCTTGTACTCTCCACTCTGGTTCTCCCTGTCTCATCCAGCTCCTCGCGGACTGAACGCTATGTCTCAGGGGTGGCTGAGGCTATCCCTGTATTCTTTTCCCTGATTGCTCTGCTCCCGGGAGTTCTGGAAGTTCACCGGGATGAGGCAGCTCTCCTAGATGGCTCTCGCTCTGCTCCCAGGGAGATTCCGTTCAGGAGGGACTTTCTGTCCCAAGCAGGGGAGCTAATACTGCACCCCTGTCCAGAACAGTGGAAACTGTGGAAACGTCTCTCTGTCCACTCTGTTTCCATTTCCAGCTCTTCTGGAATAGATGCTTGGGCTCAGACTTGTCCGAGGCTTCATCTGTACTTCATAAGAATTCCTTGATCTCTCTTCTCCCAGATTGGAGATTGTTTGCATGTGGCTTGGCCTTTGAGGGGGCCCAGCTCAGAACTTTGGTCATTCAACTGAGGTTGTTGAGACCATTATCTTCTCCAGAGCTCCCGCCATGAGGAGACTATGCCCTGAAGTAAGCTTCTTTATGTGGTGGTTGGCTGCAGGACCTGCCCTGATGTTTACAGTATAAAAATATAATGCTAATGGAATTATTTTTATTGGTGTGTTTGTATCAGCTGATCACTAACAGGGTTTCCCCATGTGTGGGTATGTGATGAGCTTCAGTTTCCCTGTGTGTGACACTGATGGATACACTGACTGCATGTTTCTTTCTCGTGATTAACTCTGGTATGGTGATGTTTCTTGTCTAAATGCATATTTATCTCTGGATGCATGTTATTGATTGATTTATTGTGGTTCGATTTCCGTTTTTCTGCTACACAGAACACAACAGACATGGACAAGAGAGAGTTCAGCCCGAGCAAAACACGAAACCATGTGCGCTCAAATGACAGGACAGAGCACTAGTGAACACCAGTCTTGATGCGCTCACACAGAAGACAAAACACACGGAGCATGAGTGTCTGAATCCCGAAACACAAAAAACTTTTTGTGTGAGAGAGACGGGTTTGAATCTTTGAATATTGAATCTGTCACAAGGGCAAGAGGACGACCTCTCAAAGATTTGGAATAATGAGGAATAATTATGATCAGCTATTTCAGCATGACATCTTGCTGGTAAAGTGAAGGTAATTTGGTGTTGTTCACATCTTCACATAAACACACTGACACTGGCACTGGAAGGTTGAGTTTAATATTGAGGACTGAAACAGTTTACAATAGTTGCTCTATACAGTTTGGCAGCTCATTGTGTGTCTGTTATCAGATAAGACAGTTATTAGTTATTGAATTGCACCAGTCTTCTCCAACACTCACCTGAGAAAGGAAACCCACAACATTTTAATATAGACAAACAATAAGTTCATTTTTGAAACCTTGTCCAAACCTGATGGGATGCAATAAAGCAGCAAGTGATCACAGTGATCTTTTCCATGTAAAAACCCCATTCACACCGCCAGCAATGTAAATTTTCCATGACAGGTAACATGAGCTTTGCCGACTAGATTTGGGTTTGTCCAGCAATATTACAAAGCAGAAAAAAACTTTTATCATATGCAGATAAAGAGAAAACGTATAAAGTCCCACTTTATATCCAGTGTCTCTAAGAAATATGTACTAATATTGAAATTAATTATTTGATACAGTCCAGTTATTGTTACATTAGTTTTTACATTGTACTTGTATTTAATAAATACCTGCATGTAATTACAGCTATTACTTCACTTTCAGAGAGTGAAGATGCAAATTACTTGATACACCATCACAACAGGTTAGGACATATTGTCACAGCTGCCTGGAAACATGCAAGCCTTGGAAGATTTCCATTGAAAATCCATGAGAAAATCTTACTTTGACAAAGGTTGTTTCATTTTTTTTCATATTAAAGGTTGATTCGCCTGCTCTTTTGGGGCTGCTGTTCAGCCAAACAAACTTTGTTTATATTGTTTTTTCTGTGACCACTGTAAAGCTGCTTTGAAACAATCTACATTGTAAAAAGCGCTATATAAATAAAGGTGACTTGACTTGACTTAACTTGTTACGCTGATGATACTCAGCTCTATATTTCTTCTCATCCTGATGAAACGTACCAATTCACTAAATTAACAGAATGCATAAATGATATAAAAAATTGGATGACTAATAACTTTCTTCTGGTTAATTCTGAAAAAACAGAGATTCTAATTATTAGACCGAAAAGTTCCGCACGTAATAATCTAGACTACTGCCGAACACTTGTTAATAATCTAGACTACTGCCGAACGCTGTTCTGTCAAGTCTTCGTCGTCAGTTAGAAACCTGGGTGTGCTCTTTGATACCAATCTTTCATTTGAAAGCCACGTCTCTAGCATCTGTAAAACGGCGTTCTTCCATCTTAGAAATATATCTAAATTGCGACATATGCTCTCTACGACAAATGCGGAAAAGTTAGTTCATGCGTTCATGAGTTCAAGGCTAGATTATTGTAATGCTTTACTAGGTGGTTGCCCTGCACGCTTAATAAACAAACTCCAGCTGGTCCAGAATGCAGCAGCTCGAGTTCTTACTAGAACCAGGAAGTATGAGCATATTAGCCCAATTCTGTCAAACCTGCACTGGCTTCCTATTAATCACAGAATACATTTTAAAATCTTGCTAATTACTGACAAAGCATTAAATGGTTTAGCTCCACAGTACTTGAGCGATCTCTTAACACATTATAGTCCTTCACGTCTATTGCGATCCCAAAATACTGACCAGCTTATAATACCTAGAATATCAAAGTCAACTGCTGGCGGTCGATCCTTTTCCTATTTAGCTCCTAAACTCTGGAACAGTCTTCCTAATACAGTTCGGGAAGCAGACACACTCTGTCAGTTTAAATGTAGACTAAAACACATCTCTTCAACCTGGCATACACATAACACATTATACATACATTTTTAATTCAAATCATGTAAAATGATTGTTAGGCTGCATAATTTAGGTCAGCCGGAACCGGGAACATTCCCAAAACATCAATTGTATTGATTTGCCTGCTCTTTTAAGGCTGCTGTTCAGCCAAAACAAACCTTGTTTATATAGTTTTCCTGTGACCACTGTAAAGCTGCTTTGAAACAATCTTTTAAAAAGCGCTATATAAATAATGGTGACTTGACTTGACTATCCTGTATGCGTTTTTTTTTTTGCTCTGTTATGAATATGAGCTCCGCGCCTCCCCAGTCTGGCCACCGGAGGGAGCTCTCACACATATACTGACAAACACACACTACCACACCACCAATTCCCATGATGCCATTCATTGGACTGATCATCGCACAAGCTGTGAACCATTGCACGGACTATAAAAGAATAATGCACAATTCTGAGTGTTTTTCATAGTCCTGTCTGTTTCCTGCCTGTTCCGATCTGTTGCCTGTATCTCGACCACGACCTTGCCTGTTCCTTGTATTCCTGTTTATGCCTGTTTTGACCCTGCCTGCTCGTCTATCCTGTGTTTCAATGAAGACACATGTTTGGATCAACTCTGGTCTCTACTTCATTATAACCTGCATGTAATTACAGCTATTACTTCACTTTCAGAGAGTGAAAATGCAAATTACTTGATACACCATCACAACAGGTTAGGACATATTGTCACAGCTGCCTGGAAACATGCAAGCCTGGGAAGATTTCCATTGAAAATCCATGAGAAAATCTTACTTTGACCACAAAGCTTGTTTAGTTTTTTTCCATTTGAAAGGTTGCAGGAGTGTAATCAGCAACGCTCAAACCAAGCTTTTCCTCATCGCTTGTCCGAGCCTGAATAATCAGAAGTTTAACAATTACTTCACCAATAAAAACAAAAAATAATTATGTCATTTTTGCTCATGGTTGAACTGAATCATCAAAGGCCAGCAGTGATTTCCTCGGTCAATAAAGTGAGATTAAATGCATCCAAATATTTGTTTTACTTAACTCGTTAATTAATGGAGGTTTGTATAATATTCTGATTTTATTCATTTTGAGGAATACTGACATTTTTTTTTTGTGCGAGTGAAATTATGAAATGCTCACATTTAGTCTAGAACTACAATAATCACAAATTCTGATTTCTCTTAACATGAGGACAGGAGAGCTGTCAGTCAATAAACAGGAAAATAAAGTAATTTGCATTATTTTTTTGAAAAAGTAAATTTAAAAGTATGTTATTTTACTAGTTACTTGAAAAAAGTAATCTGATTACAAAACTCGAGTTTACAGTGTTTCCCCAACACTGTATATATATCATCCAGTTTTTTTTTGATGCGATTCAGATTAAATGCATCTTGATGCTAATTAATTTTCATCGTATGCTTATAGTGTAGAAGAGAATCTATCGTCTGTTTTCCACTGATTATTTCTCCTTGTTACAGTAAAGAAACATCTGAATCTCCTCATCATGTGTTCTTTGTGTGAGAGAGACGGGTTTGAATCTGTCACAAGGGCAAGAGGATGACCTCTCAAAGATTTGGAATAATGAGGAATAATTATGATCAGCTATTTCAGCATGACATCTTGTTAGTAAAGTGAAGGGAATTTGGTTTTGTTCACATCTTCACATAAACACACTGACACCGGCACTGGAAGGTCTGAAATTTGAGTTTAATATTTAGGACTGAAACAGTTTACAATAGTTGGCAGCTCAGTTTGTCAGCTCATTGTGTGTCTGTTATCAGATAAGACAGACTATTCCTGTGAGCAGTTATTGAATTGGACCAGTCTTGAAATAACATTGATCTTCTCCAACACTCACCTGAGAAAGAGAAACCCACAAGAATTTAATATAGACAAACAATAAGTTCATTTTTGAAACCTTGTCCAAACCTGATGTGATGCAATAAAGCAGCAAGTGATAAAAGTGATCTTTTCCATGTGAAAACCTCATTCACACCACCAGTAATGTAAATTTCCATGACAGGTAACATGAGCTTTGCCGACTAGATTTGGGATTGTCCAGCAATGTAACAAAGCAGAAAAAAACTTTTATTGTAATCAGACCCAGAGAAACATAAAGTCCTCAACTTTTACCTGAACCTGAATAATAAGAAAGTTTATCACCAAAAAACCCCAAAAAATTAATCATTCAATTTCAATGATTTTATTCATTTTGAGGAATACTGAATTTGTTTTTGTGCGAGTGAAATTATTAAATGCTCACATTTAGTCCAGAACTACAATAATCACAAAGTCTGATTTCTCTCAACATGAGGACAGGAGAGCTGTCAGTCAATAAACAGGAAAATAAATAAATGTGCATTATTTTTTTTAAAGTAACTCAATTAACTAAATTACAAAGTTAAATATTATTTTATTAGTTACTTGAAAAAAGTAATCTGATTACAAAACTTGAGTTACTTGTAATGCGTTTCCCCAACTCTGTATATATATATATATATATATATATATATATATATGTATATATATATATATATATTCAGTAGAGTTCACTTATCTCGACCTCGGCCTGCGCTGAGTTTGCGTTGCACGTGGATCGCGGTCCGTATGGTCGCTGTGTCAGTGACGCTTCTCTCACACAGCACTCTCTGGCGTGAAAGCACATATCGTTCTTATCGGTCCCACATCCCAAAAGCCTCATCTGCTTCTTGTGTGCACATAAAGCCCACCTTCTCTGATTTGATTGGTTTTTCTCAAATATTTTGACATTGGTCGGTAATGAGCAGTTACTGTTCACTACGACTATCTGTTCACTGTACCACTGACTCAAGCAGCCACTGAAAAAAATTCATATATAGAAGTACCGAAGTTATCAGCAACTGGACTCGTCACCTTTGGAATTTTTTAATCGCTGGAACTGGAGAGGATTATGTGGACCTAAACAACAAATTGCTTTTTTACGTCTCAAAATCACTAATACAGACATTGCAGGCGGTGCCCCTCTTCCTCTTATTAACTAATTTGATGTGTCGTTTGGGGACCGCCTTACATCACAGAGTTCAAACACATATCCATATCGCTGCATAATAGAATGTCTTACCAATTATAGTAGGGGTCCCTTGAATCACTTTTTTTCTGCAAGGATTTACAAAGACAGTGCTGGACATATGGATGTGGCAGATCCTGCTGGAGGGAATTGGGGTCTGACAAAAAGAGCAGCATTTCCCAACACCAGCAACGTTCTCGAGCTACTAGCGCCTGATTGTTCTGGGTAGTGGTTGTCTAAAACGAGTTTCCAGTCTAATATTTCCACTGCTGATAAGTGATATGTGTTAACTGCATTCCTCATCTGGTGTAAAATTGAAGGCATAGAGTAATTGTCCTTGCAGGGAATCCTCTCTATCAGTAGATAGAGGTTGATTGTTAAGGTGCCATCCAGTTGCTAATACAAGCTGGTAAAACTCTAACAGCAGATCCATTTACATATTCAGTCTGTAGCGGTTTTGCAGACTGTTGTTGACCATCCAGATAAATGGCTAGAAATTCTAGGTCATATTTTTTTAAATGTAGATAGGGTTTTATTATATGATCCTACAAAGGCATTCCTAAGATCCTAAGAATACATTTTCATGATTGGAGACACATGAACCTGCAGGTGTTGAAAACGTTTTCAGAGATACTCGGATTCTTAGCTGTAGTTGATAGCAGTGTTTGGGCGTGTTCAAGTCTAAATGAAACTTTTTTCACAAATAGTGATGCAGACAGGATGTTTAGTTTATAGGCTATAACATCCCTCCGCCTCAAGCAGAATGCGTCTTTACCTCTGGTCATCCGTATTTTAATGTCGACGCCATTAGACATCAGTTTTTCTTGAAAACAAATATCACTGTGAACAGGTGCGAGTATGTACTTCTTGGTCATATTTAATAAATCAGTGCATTGTGTGAAGTTATTTATTATTGAAGCTGTAATTTATTATTTTAATTATGACAGTGTGCAGACAGTTTGTATCTATTTATTTGCCTGACTTTTGCCTGGATTATCGTTTATGTGTGTTCTCTGCCTGTCCTGACTATCCACCTGTGCGACCATTCTTTTTAAAGACACGCTATTGGATCTCTGCCTGTGAGTACCATCCGTTACAAACATATTCACCAGCATTCAGTGAGGCAATCCTAGCATTGGTCCTATGAGCTACATTGGTCTTTGGATCTCTCTCTCTCTCTCTCTCTCTCTCTATATATATATATATATATATATATATATATATACACATATAGTGGAACCCGGTTATGTCGACGGCCTCGGAGTTGCAAAAAAGCGTTGAGATATCCGAGGATGGAGAAAACCAAAAGCCAATATGGTGATTTGTTTGATGAAGAGATATGCATGCTATAAAAATGTACATTCACTGTACAGTAATACCTCGGTTTACGAGTTTAATTCGTAAACCAAAATGCTCGTACACCGAAACAAATTTCCATAAGAATGCACTAAAAATCAATTAATTTGTTCCACATGACCACAATTGCCCATTTTAAATATTTTTGGGGTTTTACGCTATTAATTGCAGTTAAAATTGTAACCATTAAGATCTCATATAAATACTAATTAATAATTGACAATAAACTAAAAATACTTGACAATTTACTGTAATGCACTTCAGGTTTGAGCAGCCTGCTTGGAGGAGAGAGAGGAGGGAGGAGGGGTGCGCGGGGAAAGCAAGGATGAGAGCAAAGGAGTGAATTTATTATAATAGTGCAGAAAACAAACAAAGTAATAATCCAGAGTTAAAGTCGTGGAACATGGGAGCCGCGAACAAAAAAATTCACGGGAGCCGCGATCGAACGAACCCACGGGAGCCACGAACGAACAAATTCGCGGGAGCCGCGAGAGAACGAATTCGCGGGAGCCGCGAGAGAAAGAATTCGCGGGAGCCGCGAGAGAAAGAATTCGCGGGAGCCTCGAACTAACGAACTCGCCGGAGACGCGAACGAACGAATTCGCGGAAGCTGCGAACTAACGAATGCGCTGGAGCGAAAGCGGGGAGATAGGCAGATGATATGAGAAGCAGGTGTTCAGTGACCACACACACACACACTCAGGCAGAACTAGGAGACACTGAATTCATGAACGGTGACAGTTACTGCTTAGAGGTACTGCACGTGTATATTTCCCTATGTGAACAATATGAGGTACAAACTTCTGTAAATCACTTATAAAAGTATCACTGTGGTGAATGATGCAGCCAATGAATGAGTTAAGGGGTTATAAAAGGGGTTGGAACCTCCTGACTGTGTTATGAGAGGCTGTCATTAGGATATTTCATGTAAAAATGCGCACAAGGATGCTGAGCGTTAGGACTTTTTCCACACAAAACTGCGAGTGGGTGAGGGAATTGTTTCTCGTACACCGATACAATGCTCGTACACTGATTCGACCCTCCATGATCGTACTCCGATTTGCTCGTATACCAAGTCGCTCGTAAACCGAGGTATTACTGTATATGTTTGCTAACAACAAAAGGCATATGTGCACTAACTAACAGCTGAGATTGTAACGGCCACTTTATGTTTATGTTGGGAATATACATTTAAGACGGCGTGTGTAGTTCTGTGCTGTTCTGGCGTGAGCGCGCATAGGGAGGAGAGTGTTTTTGAGTGAGGGAGAGACAGTCCAGTCTATTTTCTTTCTTTACATGTTTGAGAAGAGTGTGCTGGTAAAAATCCATCTATAAATCTCGTCATCTGGGCAGTCGTCAACCACTCTGAAAAAAAAACCACATTCGATTCTTAATACAAACCTTTAATTTTATTCTCCAACATTGCAAACACAATTTTGCTCACAGCGTAAACAGTCACAACACACTAAACACATTCGCTCATAAAACAGTCATTTTGCTCGGACACAGTTCTGAAAGTATTGCACACGCGGTTATTATGGTTTCTTTACAAAGTCTAAAATGCTTTGTTGCTTTTTGCCTTGAACGGTCTGCTTGAAAAAAAAAGCTTCTATCAGTGACAACGTCTTTGTCGATGTCAGTGTAATCTGGGAATTCCTGTACAGTGAAGGTGAACTCCTGTGCCTCTTCCAAGATAGCATCTGTAAAGCTTGATTTTTGCGCGAGTTCTTTTGCTGCTTTTTTTTCTTTTGTCCCTCTTTTGTGCTCGAAATATCAGGGTTCGGCGACATAAAAGGGTTCTGTCTATCCATCCATCTTTCTATCTATATGATCGTCCAAAAAGACTCGGTGTTCTACATCTCGACACAGAGAAACGGCAAAATCACAGTAGTTATGCTGCCTACATTATATAGATAGAAAGATGGATGGATAGACAGACAGATAGATAGAAGAATGAATGATAGAGAGAGATGGATGGATGGACAGACAGATGATAGATAGATAGATAGATAGATAGATAGATAGAGAGATAGATATATAGATAGAAGAATGGATGATAGAGATGGATGGATGGATGGATGGACGATAGATAGATAGATATTTCTGTACTCACAATAAACCATTACTTCAAGATTGTTTATTATTATATATTGCACTCTGTTATATTTTACGCTGCTTTATTGCAAGATTTTGAATATGATTATTATTTGAGGACGATGATATTCCATAACATGAGTGTTTGTTTCCTTCGTCTCATCTCCGTCTGAAGAGGTTAAAGCTTGAGATCTTCAGGATGTCGGGAACTGTTTGCATTAAAATCTCAGAACTCACATAAACTGTTTTGATCAATTGAACGATGTTGAACGACTGTTCAGATTCAGTGTGACGATGATTCTCCTCAAATTTACATCTGATCACAAAACAGTTATTAATAGTCGGGGAGCCAAAGTCTCAAAAATGGGTTGAACCTGACATGGTCTGCCATACTTTTTATTTGTGTTTTTTCTGTTAACTTTGACCCTAAGAACCAATAATTGGAGGGTCTGCTCTGCCGGAAATATCGCGAAAAAAAATTGTGGCCATTTTAGTGTATGCACCCTTTATTTTTTATCAGAAAAATTGTGAAAATTTTTTTTTTCCTCAAATCCTCAGTGGGTTTGGTAGGCTGTCAATAAATGCATTCCAGATACACAGAACACATGTGCTGACAACATCCACTGAAAAAATAACTCTTAAAACACATTTCTACATGATTTTGCATCAATTTAATGCAAAAAAATTAGGCGTTTTCTCACTTTTTTCAATATTTTCATCTTTACTTCATTGGCAATCAACTATTCCCCCAAGTTATGACATCAGTCAATATGTCATTCTTTTCACCAAACAGTATACTCATTCCACAGAAAAAATCATAAAAATCCAACCAAAATCAATGGATCTGTGATGATTTCACTAATAGTTCATCAGCAGGCTCAGAACCTCAATAGAATTGAATGCTACTCTCAAAATTCCAAAAGACATGCTGGATATTTAACATGGTTTTTAATGTCCACATTATTAAGCATCATGGCCTAGGCATCTTTTTAATTTCAACATAACCCTGTTCTCCCAATGGAAATGTGTCACACAAGAAATATAATACAGCAAAATGACTTTCATTATTTTATTGCCACCGATGACAACTATTACTACTTTAACGAAAAAACTAACATAACATAACATAACATAACTTGGGGGAATAGTTGATTGCCAATGAAGTAAAGATGAAAAAATTGAAAAAAAGTGAGAAAACGCCTAATTTTTTTGCATTAAATTGATGCAAAATCATGTAGAAATGTGTTTTAAGAGTTATTTTTTCAGTGGATGTTGTCAGCACATGTGTTCTGTGTATCTGGAATGCATTTATTGACAGCCTACCAAACCCACTGAGGATTTGAGGAAAAAAATTTTTTTCACAATTTTTCTGATAAAAAATAAAGGGTGCATACACTAAAATGGCCACAATTTTTTTCCGCGATATTTCCGGCAGAGCAGACCCTCCAATTATTGGTTCTTAGGGTCAAAGTTAACAGAAAAAACACAAATAAAAAGTATGGCAGATCATGTCAGGTTCAACCCATTTTATTGAGCTTTTGAGACTTTGGCTCCCCGACTATAAATATATTGTAACAATTATAACTCTAATAAAAGGGTCAAATTATTACCAAAAGAAAGGAAATCATGTATAAGGTTGCTGTTTACTAAGAAGTGAACATGAACAAAACACCAGCTGTCATTTCTTAATAGCCCCCCCCCCCCCCCCCCCCCCCCCCCCCCCCCCAAAAAATCAGTCCAAATAGTGGTTGTGCATGAAAAGGCTAGTTTGGCAGCATATCAGTCCATTTAGTCCATAGTTCCACAAACAAATTATACTCATTGAGATTCCGGCATGTCCGCTCTCTCCCTTGGGTGGTCAGCCAACCACGGGTTCAATTGAAGAGAAGGATAATGTTCAGAAAAATTAGCATGAGGAAGGTATATTCCAACTGTTTGTAGGCCCCCAAAAAATCATGATAAGTTCTCCACCAACTCTTGCCACATCATCCTTCCTGGAAAAAAAAAACAGCCCCCCTCAAAATGGCCGCCCTTCCCATGAGCTGGCCCATCATAATAAAAGTCCCCCTCAACCACAAGTATTATTCATGCATATATACATATGGGTGACATACAGAAAAGAAAAACATTTTTTTCTATCAGGGAATATTGTTTAGGCATTTTATTGTTTATTGTGGTAGTGTCACAATATAATTGTCACTGCTCACTAGTTCTTATATTTGTTATGTTTTGCTATGTTCATGTTGTTTTCATAAGTAGTAAGAGTACACTAAAATTTGTAGTCTGTGACCTACACACACACACACACACACACACTCACACACACACACACACACACACACACACACACACACACACACACACACACACACACACACACACACACACACACACACACACACACACACACACACACACACACACACACATATATATATATATCTGTTGATGCAAAAAATTAATCAGGTTATATTATTTACATTCCTGCATTTTTCAGATGTTTTTTTCCAAAGCGACTTGCATTGCATTCAAGAAACACATTGACATTCTAATCAGTTCTTGCTTTCCCTGGGAATCAAACCCATGACCTTGATGTTGCGAGCACCACACTCTAGTGTTCAAACTACAATAGTAATTCATATTTTTGAGTTTAGTAATAATACAAGTTCATGTAATGGCAGTGATGTGTTATTGATGTTTTTGGAGGATTTAAATGAAACAAAGAAATATGAAACATCCCTTTATTTTAGAAGTAGCATCTTTTATTAAACAGATTTATAATGATGAATCATATTCATGTGCAATTGTTTCAAACTTTTGTAAAAGTGAACAAAGATCATAGAAAACTCTTCTACATTCAATAGGCACAGCAGTTTTGTAACAGCATTAGTCGAGGATGTTGCATATTTTAAGCCATTCCTGTGAGAGAGAGATGGATGAGTCGCTGATGGGGAAGATGCTCTTCTTGGTCAGTGAGTTTAGAAATACACGATGGGATCCTGATGGGATTTTGAGCACTGAATCCCGTGCAGCTCCAGTTTCTCTCCATCGTGAGGAAGCGCCTTGTGAACCCTCAGATGAACGAATTCACCCCCCACATCCACCTGAAGGAAAAGCACACAAACTCTTTACATTTACATTCATGCATTTAACAGATGCTTTTATCCAAAGCGACTTGCATTACATTCAAGAAACACATCGACATTCTGATCAGTTCTTGCTTTCCCTGGGAATCAAACCATGACCTTGATGTTGCAAGCGCCACACTCTACTGTTTGAACGACAGGAAAGCAGTTTCATGAACACGTCGTGTACCTTTATGAAATAGTTGGTCCCGGCCACAACCTGGGTGGAGAAAGACTTGGCAGTGAAAACGGCAAACTTCTTCCCAGCCTTCTTTTCTGCAGACGGCTTGACCTGAAGAAAGAGACACAGATTTAATGCAAATGTGGTTCATATTCTACAAAGTCACATCTAATGTATTATTGCTTATTTATTTAACGTTTCATTTAGATATAGCATAATGCACAAAACCTCTGAATACTACAAAATAACTAATAATAAATAAATAATAATAATTAATAAACGTGCATCACGTGACCCTAGTGATCAGCTGACACTCACTTCATCGCAGATCTTCTGCACTTCTGGAGTGGCTTGCTTCACCTCGGATGTTCCTCCTGGTGCTTTATGCTTATGTTTATCGGTGTCGAGAAATAGAGTAGCGAGTGTTTTTGGACGGTCCAAAATCACAGTATTTATGCTGCCTGGATTATATGCATGTGCACACCTCCAGGACATTTACAACACCCGCCTCTCCCGCAAAGCCCTCATCATTGCTAGAGACCCCACCCACCCACACACGCCCTCTTCAGTCTGCTGCCATCAGGGAGGAGACTACGTAATCTCCAGGCAAGGACCAGCAGACTGAAGGACAGCTTCATACCAAACATGGGTTTGATTCCCAGGGAAAGCAAGAACTGATTAGAACTGATGTCAATGTGTTTCTTGAATGCAATGCAAGACGCTTTGGATACAAGCGTCTTTCAAATGCATCGAAAAAAAGTAATATATTGTAGTTCTGTAGATATGCATTCATTCATAATCAACACATCATATATCAGTAATGAATGTGCAATGACTGGATTAAACACAATAGATAGAACAGATTTCTCAGTCTGATTCAGCAGCAGCAGATCGTTGAAACTCACCTGTTGTGTTTCAGACGGCGTCATGACGTACGAGACGTGCGCTGAAGGACATGATGTCCACTGGAAGCGTCCATCTCTTCGATTTAGTGGAAGAAGTGGAGCAGGTCTTCAGACTGAGCCCGGATCAGTTCAGAGAGAGATACTTATTCATAAGTTTTATTTATAGATAAAGATTTCTTCGTGAAAATAACTGAAGGTGGACATTTTTAAACATTTTTATTATATTAAAAGACATTTTACTCATTTGAAAAAGTATAAACAATCAATCAAACGACAGAAGGCTCGTAGTAGATTGTGTGAAACAGGTTTTCAGCAATGTTTTGATTTGAAATATCAATTACGATAGTTTCCCTCTATGATATGGTGTCAACATTAACTTTTCCTTTGCTTTCTTGAGAATTAATATGAAAATTCAGAATGCTGTTTTTTTGCAAGAGCTTACAAGAACAGATGTGGTGATCCGCACACATATGCATGTCTTAACATACAACAAAACTGTAAAATTTGTTCCTCCAGATTCATTTGTGTCTTTTTATCAGTCAATGCGGTCAGTATCAATCCACTTATTCAGCTCTAAGCCACATTTGGCTTAAAAGATGTTCGGCGTTCATGTGATCGCTTTACAAATTATCTTCCTTTTCCGCAAATGCCAACATTTTAGTGTAAACAATAAAATACAAATCATTGTAATAATATTACACTTACATCGAAAGGATATATAATTGAACAGCCGATACCATGATTTTAATTTCTAAACTTTACTCAATATTACTGATCTTCGTTTAGGGTGTCATACATTTTTTATTGTGTTTTATGACTGAAGCTCTGGAGTGACCAATCAGCATCTTGGACAACAAACATCAGTTTTGCAATCAAATGCGCGGTTTATATATATATAGTGGAATACGGTTATCTAACATTGCAAACACAATTTCGCTCACAGCGTAAACAGTCATAACATATTCGTGAGGTCATCACGCTGTACTAGATTGCATACTTTCTTGCGTTCTGCCTGTCTAATGTGCTTTCTCAACAAATTCGGCTTCGTCCTGTCTTTTAACAACCGGGTTCTTCAATCCGCAGCGGCTCTGAGCAGAGCGCGCATCCAGTGTTGCCAACTACTTTCAAAGGAAAGTCGCTAAAGCCTGGCCAAAAAGTCGCTAAATGTCGCTAGGTGACGTCATGCGTAAATTAGCACATTCGTGAGGTGTGCTTTCATGTGCTTTCACTTAAATGAAAACCTACGTGTGGATATGTATGTCACGTGACCTGCTAACCTAGTCTCCTTAAGTCTCACTCAATACTCAAAATATCGGACTTGTAACACTGACTGGACAAACAGCTAGAATCCAACAAGCAAGTATACAGCAAAGAGCAACGCCGAAATGACACGCTGCTGTTACTCGTCACTTCCGGATCTTTATAGTCATCTGGTTTCTTCTGATAGGGTCTTAGGAAGAGGCGTGACTTCGTTACCAATGATGATTGACAGGATAGTTAATCAATCGATCGCAGGTCCTGTGAAATGTAGGCGTGAGACGAAAAAGGGGTGGACAAGACACACTACAAACACTATGAAACGTAACAATATCAAATCTAAATTTTTTGTCAAAGATTCTAGAAAAGGCAATATCTTCACAACTATGTTCCTTTCTAGAAAGTAACAGCATCTACGAGGATTTCCAGTCAGGATTTAGACCATATCATAGTATTGCTCTCATTAGAGTTACAAATGATTTGCTCTTATCATCCGATCGTGGTTGTATCTCTCTGTTAGTGTTACTGGACCTTAGTGCTGCATTTGATACAATCGACCACAAAATCCTTCTAAATAGACTTGAAAACTATGTTGGCATTAGTGGAGTTGCATTAGCCTGGTTTAAATCGTACTTATCTGACCGTTATCAGTTTGTAGCAGTAAATGAGGAGATGTCATATCGATCACGGGTTCAGTATGGAGTTCCTCAAGGTTCAGTACTAGGACCGTTGCTTTTCACCCTGTACATGCTTCCTTTGGGTGCAGTTATTAGGGAGCATGGCATTAGCTTTCCCTGTTACGCTGATGATACTCAGCTCTATTTTTCTTCTCATCCTGATGAAACATACCAATTCACTAAATTAACAGAATGCATACCTGATATAAAAAATTGGATGACTAATAACTTTCTACTCCTTAATTCTGAAAAAAAACCAGAGATTATAATTATTAGACCAAAAAGTTCTGCACGTAATATCACTGCCTAACACTCGATGGCTGTTCTGTCAAGTCTTCGTCGTCAGTTAGAAACCTAGGTGTGCTCTTTCATAACAATCTTTCATTTGAAAGCCACGTTTCTAGCATCTGTAAAACGGCATTCTTCCATCTTAAAAATATATCTAAATTGCGACATATGCTCTCAAAGACAAATGCGGAAAAGTTAGTTCATGCGTTCATGAGTTCAAGGCTAGATTATTGTAATGCTTTACTAGGTGGTTGCTCTGCACGCTTAATAAACAAATTCCAGCTGGTCCAAAATGCAGCAGCTCGAGTTCTTATTAGAACCAGGAAGTATGAGCATATTAGACCAATTCTGTCAAACCTGCACTGGCTTCCTATTAATCACAGAATACATTTTTAAATCTTGCTAATTACTTACAAAGCATTAAATGGTTTAGCTCCCCAGTACTTGAGCGATCTCTTAACACATTATAGTCCTTCATGTCTATTGCGATCCCAAAATACTGACCAGCTTATAATACCTAGAATATCAAAGTAAACTGCTGGCAAAGTCAACTCAACAAATACTTTTCCTATTTAGCTCCTAAACTCTGGAACAGTCTTCCCAATACAGTTTGGGAAGCAGACACACTCTGTCAGTTTAAATCTAGACTAAAAACACATCTCTTCAACCTGGCATACACATAACACACTATACGTACATTTTTAATCCAAATCATGTAAAATGATTGTTAGGCTGCATAATTTAGGTCAGCCGGAACCGGGAACATTCCCATAACATCTGATGCACTCGATACATCAGAAGAAGAATGGCATCTACGCTGGTATTATTCTCTGTTTATTCCGAGGTTACCGTGGTCAGCCGGATCCGGGCCGTATGCAGATCAGATGAAGGACCTGGACACGAGCACAGCACTGCTCTGAAGTGTCTGCGGAGACCGTGACTCTACTAAACCCTCCCCTGTGAAGATCATGAACCCATCTCTAACCGGACCAAATTGGACTTAATATTGGGCTTGAATTGTTATCAATATAATAATCAAACTATCAATCAATCAAATCAATCAATAATCAAAACTTAACACTTAATATTCATCAATTGTATTTATTCGCCTGCTCTTTTAAGACTGTCGTTCAGCCAACCAATCTTTGTTTATAATGTTTTCATGTGACCACTGTAAAGCTGCTTTGAAACAATCTGTATTGTAAAAAGCGCTATATAAGTAAAGGTGACTTGACTTGACTTCCAATCTGTTATTGCAGATTTTATTATTAATGATCAGCTATTTTTGATTAATGAAGGTCAATCACAAAGAAACATTTGAAACGTTAAAAATAAATGAAGCACAAACTTTATCAACCTGAAATGTTATAATGTCACACAAATCACACATAATGGCATAAAAATAAGTAATGAAACACTATTGATATCTGATATCACTATTTGATATCTTATATCGATTGATATCTAATGAAACACTATTGAATCTGTATCAAGATTAGTTAAATTTGTATTAAGATTGTAATTATTTGTGCAATAGAGTTAAATGTGTTGAGTCATGATAGAGCTTGAATCCTAGATAATGTTACACCTGGCTACACCAACGATCTCACGAATCACTTCCAGTATTTTTGCTTTGTTGTTTGAGATGTTTTTTCCAGCGACGTTCATGAGATCAGTGATCATCTCAGCGCTGTAAGAGCCTTGAAACGTGCTGTATCTTTTCCTCCAGACCTTAAGTTTACCTGATTGAACAATGAGACAGTTAAATTAAATCAGAACACATTCATTTATACTGTAAGATTTTAACTTGCCTCCACAGTTGACCACATTGAAGAGAGGGATGTGTATCACTGTTGGAACTTTGTGGCCTTTGAACACATAGAAATCCTTCGGTTTCTTTGAATCATTACTGGGTATGTTGACATCAGGGAAAGGGATGTTTTGTTCCTTGCACTTCTTCGCAGCTTCCTTCACTGTCTGTAGTGGAAAAGCATTGCAAAATCACTATATTAAAAGCACTGCAACATCTTCTCCAGGTATTAGATTTTCTTTCTATATACTATGTAAAGATGGTTAATTTAAATTGAATTTACATGGTTTTCTTTCTTGTTTGTTTCTGTTAAAATTATGCATTGCTTGTTTTATACTTCAGTGGTTTTTAAATGCTCTATATTTTAGGTTAGTATATCCTCTGCTGGTCATTGTGACATGAAGAAAAAAGCAGCAAAATTCTTCAATATAAGTCTACTTTTGTATCATATGGGTTTGGAACAACATGAAGGGTCAGTGAATGATGATTGAATTTCATGGGAAACTGTTCCTTTCAATGAGCTGATATGAGAGTATATGTATATTATTATATTAAAAATAATCCATATTAAATATATAATACCAAGAATGGATCCCCTTCACTGAAATCCAGAGAAATTATGAGGTTAGTTTTTCTCTCTTTTCTCAGCACTGAGAAGTAGGGTGAGTTGAGCAACAGCCCGGCATCTTCATAATCTCTCGTCTCACTTTCCAGAACAGCAGCAGGAACTTCTTTAGCTGACAGTGTTTGAGTGAGAGAGCATGAAATGAATCACATTTATGATTCATATTGAATTGTATTATTATTATTCAAATTGAATATCCAGTTATCAGCAAGTCTGTTCTCACCTGTCATGTTGTGGAGAAAGTTATATTTCCTGCCCCAAATCCATTGAGCCATGCATTTAATAATGCTCATGGAAACATCTGTACAACAAATACAAAGTTTTTTCAGAGGTTTTTTCATTTATGTTCCATAAATGTTTCTTAAAACAGATTTGTTCCTGTATAGGGTTCTTGACTTGACAATAAGATTCTTTGTAGAGTCAAAAATGTTTCATTAAAGGTTCTTCAGATCAGTGCTTTGTTTTTGTTTTTGTTTTTAGCTTTAAAGATATAGTACAGCTGCTTTTGTAATTCATTAGAAAATAAAAAGTTCTTGGAAATTCAAAAGATTTGTCTAAAGTTTTCAAAACAGACTGCACAGAAAACAATTACATGGCATGAACTATCATATTCATAAACAAAAAAACTACAAGCTAGTTTTTATTTATTTAATTATTCTGATTCACAATTTGAATCAATCTACTGATTACTGATGAACATATAACGCACCAAGGAAAATAAGTATTCTCTCTTTACCTGTATATTCTTCACTCATGTATTTACAGCTTTCTACAACAATCCTTATCCTAATACAGTTAAACTGAGAAGTATCCCTCTATATAATAACAGTTATTCCCCAATTCTTTTTAGCAAAGTGATGGCTGACAGAAAGAGAGTCTTTAGAGTAAGGAACTTAAGGGGAACCTCCTCCAGGGGTTTGAAGGGAGCTTGGGACAAACCCTGGAGGACCAGGGATAAGTCCCCAGTAGGAACCATAGTCTATACTGCAGGCCTCAACCTTAAGGTGGTGGTGGTTGAGGAGATTCCCCCCCTACCATGTAAAGCGCTTTGAGCTCTGGAAAAGCGCTATATAAATGCAACGTATTATTATTATTATAATTATGTTTGTATAGTGGTCACAAGCGTAAACCCCCCTGATTATTTAAATAGGAGACCACTGTTGTGCTGTCAGTCTGGACAACCACATGGTGGACCCTGAGGTCTGGGAGGTACGCCTGAAGAGCCCTCAAAACAGCCATTATCTCTAGCAGGTTTATGTGCCAGGACTATTGGTGCTCGTGCCACAGACCTTGGGCGGACCGGACCACTTCCCAGCCCGTAAGGGACGCATCCGTTGATAGCATTACCTAGGGGGGCGAGACCCGAACTGAATAGATTGTCTTTTTTTAATAATACGCAGGACCCACTGAGAGATTTCTGGTATGCATGTCCATGCGGGCAGAAAATCAGAAATTCTGGCTTCTGGTACTTGTGTAGCACACAGGCCAGGGCCAAGTTTTCTGTGGTACGCCTGGAGTGAAGGCTTGTAACCGTCCTCGGGCATGCTTCTGACGAGCAAGCGGCACTGGATAAAGGCTGAGATAGGGTAGAGCCCATCTCACACCCTGCCGCCAGATCCATTTGTGAACCCCAGGACCTAGATCGCCGCAGAGCCTCAGCTGCTACAGGACCTGAGCCCTGGGGAGCACGAGCCTGGGCGGACACAGATTCGAAGACAGCCAGGCAGGAGCGGAGCACCCACAGCGGGAGCTGGCTGCAGTGGTCTTACGAGCTCCTGACCGAGCATGCTCCCAAACAGACAACACAAAGTGCCCCCTCCCGAGAGATAGCGAGAGCAGGGAGACGCGCACTGCACAAAAAAATGATTCACCATTGTGTATTGGACAGCAACTAGGGATTTCTGAAAAACCAGCGCGACACAACACACACTCTCACACACAGTGCTTGCTGAAGACACTATAAGCTGCCGTCACTGGAAATCATCACTCACACTCGGTTGATTGATCGATCGTTCGTTCGATCATTTACATAGTGCTTCACGAGACTATCGTCCAAGTATTCCCCTAGTGTTCGACGCAGCACGAGTTCCCTTGAAAGTGTTTGGTGGTTCTCAAGATAAATTATATCTCTCCAGGGTCCTTGTATGAAAAGGTTTGGGCATTAGGAATAAAATTACACTGTTTTCAAACTGAGAGCTCAGTTATGGATATTTAAAATATGAAAATGTATTGTTGAGTACAAGTGGATTATGCATTAATCTGATTTGAAAATCAACTTACCGAATGGCCAGAAACTGAACCAAACACTCAGATATTTGCACACATCCATATTGTAATGCTTCATATACAGTTTTGCAGCTTCTTTATCAGCAACATCCAGTTTTTCCACTGGAAAAATCAGCTGAGCTTTTCCTCCAGCGAGGTCTGTAAAAATACGAGAATATTACTGAGTTCTTCTTATCAGACAACATATAATTACAGTTTTCCAATTAATTAAATTAATCTCATGTTGTCACGGTTCATGGGTTCATTGATTCATTCTCTCTGTGTTTGTGTGGTTGTGTTGGAGGCGTGGCTACTGATTGCCTCATCAGCTCACTCTCCAGCTGCACCTGATCACCTTCCTCTATTTAAGCTCCTCTCACACTCATGTCTGTGTCAGATCGTTACAGACCTTCCATGGGTGCTGGAGTTATTCCCTGTCTTCCTGAGTTCCCGGTGGACCTTCTCTTTGGATCTTCGCAGCCGAGGTGTTCCCCATTGCGTCCCTGTCTCACCGTCCAGCAGCCTGGTTCGCCTGTGTCTTCCATTGACCTGGATTCCCTTTCATTTGGATATTTTCTTTTGTTTTTTCCCTTGGCTTGGACTGACCATTTATGTTTATTTTTTGTTCAATAAACTCTTACTTGCTTTTGGATCCTGAGTTTTTCCCTTCATTATAACCCTGACAGAACGATCTGACCATTTATGGATCCAGCAAGTATTGAAGACTTACAATGCTATCTAAGAAGGGATGGTCAGCGCATGGAGCGGAACGAGGAACAGGCGAACCACCTGGCACGGGCTGTTCAGACGTTAGTGATGCAGGTGTCCGAGCTCACCGCCCGGTGTCAACAACTTACACCACCCACTGCGCCAACACCACCGGCCGTTCCCCCCATTTCAGCGCTCATCCCCAGCAACCAGGAACCGCGGATTCCCACACCCGAGAGGTATTCGGGTGAACCTGGTCAGTGTAGATCATTCCTGACACTTTGTGCTGTTTTTTTTTCCTTACAACCCCTTACTTTTGCCACCGAAGCGTCTAAGGTTGCTCTAGTACTGATGTTGTTGTCGGGGCGTGCTGCCCGCTGGGGAACGGCGGTGTGGGCCAATAATCATCAGTGTTGTTCCTCGTTCCAGGCACTGTCCACAGAAATGACACAAGTTTTCGACCGCGCAGACGCAGGTCAAGAGGCGGGCCGGAAGCTCGCCAGCCTACGCCAGGAGAAGCGCAACGTCTCAGATTACTTGATTGACTTTCGGACCTTGGCTGCAGAGTGCAACTGGAACGAGGAGGCGCAGTGGGACATGTTCCTGCATGGGTTGGCTGACCGTGTTCATAAGGAAATCTACGCGCTCGACTTGCCGAAGGATCTCAATGGACTTGTGGACTTGGCACTACGAGTGGATGCCAGAGCGCAGCTACATAGTGAGCGTTTGCTTGCCAGCCAGACCTGAGAATTCTTCAAGGTCACAGAGGAGAGCACGGTCAGCCCTCAGATCGACCATGAGCCCATGCAGGTAGGACGAGCTCGGCTTTCCCGGGAGGAGAGGACCCACCGACGATCAAGAGGACTCTGCCTCTATTGTGGAGGATCGGGACATTTTCTCAGCCAATGTTTCCGTAAAGGATCAAGCCCGACAGTAGATAGGAGGTTACTGTCGGGTAGGTTCATGCTGGGGAGATCCTCCTCTGCCACCCTCCTCTCGGGAAGATTGCAATGGGGTAACAGTACTCACGACTGTCAGGCTCTAGTGGATTCGGGAGCTGAAGGCAATTTTATGGACTACTCCTTGGCCGTTTCGCTTAAGATCCCCATTGTTAAACTTCCTCATTCCATCACCGTTCACGCCCTCAACGAACAGGATCTGCCTACCATCACTCACACCACGGACACTCTCACTCTGGTTGTTTCCGGTAATCACACAGAGAGTATTGACTTTCTACTCACGGACTCGCCACTTATCCCTGTTGTCCTCGGCCACCCCTGGCTAGTTAAGCACAACCCCAAGCTGGACTGGGGGTCTAATTCTGTCTCTACCTGGAGCAATCAGTGTCATGCCTCTTGTCTTGTGTCTGCTTGTACGACTGTGTCTAGTTCTGTGTTGCAGGAGGAATCAGTGGACCTGTCTAACGTGCCCCGAGAGTATCTTGACCTGAAGGAAGTGTTCAGTAAGTCCCGGGCTGCTTCTCTACCTCCTCATCGTCCTTACGACTGTGCTATAGAGTTACAGCCAGGTACTTCTCCTCCCAAAGGCAAGTTATACTCACTTTCCACTCCTGAGAGGGAGGCCATGGAGAAATATATTTCTGATTCGCTAGCTTCTGGGTTCATCCGCCCCTCCTCTTCTCCAGCGGGGGCGGGGTTCTTTTTCGTGAGCAAGAAGGATGGGTCTCTGCGACCTTGCATTGATTACCGAGGGCTGAATAACATCACGGTAAAGAATACTTATCCTTTGCCTCTGATGTCTTCAGCCTTCGAGAGGTTGCAGGGAGCATCAGTGTTCTCGAAATTGGATTTGCGTAATGCTTATCATTTGGTCCGCATAAGGAAGGGGGATGAGTGGAAGACCGCGTTTAATACCCCCAGGGGACACTTTGAATATTTGGTCATGCCCTTTGGGTTGTCCAACTCCCCTGCGGTCTTCCAAGCACTCGTCAATGACGTGCTGAGAGACATGGTAGATCAATTTATTTATGTCTACCTGGACGATATATTGATTTTTTCCTCCTCTCTCCAGGAGCATGTCCAGCACGTCAGACGAGTGCTCCAGAGGTTGCTGGTGAATGGTCTTTTTGTCAAGGCGGAGAAGTGCGCGTTCCATGCACAGTCTGTTCCTTTCTTAGGGTATATCGTCTCATCCGAGGGAATGTGCATGGATCCCGACAAGGTTAAGGCTGTGGTGGATTGGCCAACTCCAGATTCTCGTAAGGCCCTGCAGAGGTTTCTGGGGTTCGCCAATTTTTACCGACGTTTTATTCGTAATTTCAGCCAGCTAGCCGCGCCTCTGACAGCCTTGACCTCTTCCCGAACGACGTTCAGGTGGTCGGATGCAGCCGAAACTGCTTTTACCAAAATCAAGAGCCGCTTTGTTTCGGCTCCCATTCTCGTCGCCCCTGATCCATCACGCCAGTTTGTGGTGGAGGTCGACGCGTCAGAGGTGGGGGTAGGAGCGGTTCTTTCCCAGCGCACTGCCTCGGATGACAAGATGCACCCTTGCGCGTATTATTCCCATCGTCTATCGCCAGCCGAACGTAACTACGACATTGGCAATAGAGAGTTGTTGGCCGTCAAACTTGCGTTGGAGGAGTGGCGTCATTGGCTAGAAGGGTCGGGGGTACCTTTTATCGTTTGGACTGATCATAAGAATTTGGAATATATCAGGTCTGCCAAAAGACTCAACTCTAGGCAGGCTCGGTGGTCTCTATTTTTCGGACGTTTTGATTCTTCACTCTCGTACCGCCCGGGCTCTAAAAACATCAAGCCCGATGCTTTATCTCGTATTTTTGACCGCTCCGAACGCCCGTCTACTCCCGAGTGTATTTTTCCAGAGAGACTCATTGTCTCCACACTCACATGGGAGATCGAATCGAAGGTAAAGACAGCCTTAGAAGGGGTAACGCCTCCGCCCGGGGGACCACCGAGTCGTTTATTTGTACCAGAGAGTCTACGTTCCGACGTTGTTCGATGGGGCCATTGTTCCAACGTAGCTTGTCACCCAGGAGTTAATAGGACCAACTTCTTGGTCAAACAACGATTCTGGTGGCCAGGTATGACTCGTGACGTCCGAGAGTTTGTTTTGGCCTGTTCAGTTTGTGCCACTGGTAAGACCTCCAATCGTCCGCCAGATGGGTTACTCCAACCGCTGTCTGTCCCTTCGAGGCCCTGGTCCCACATCGCGCTAGATTTCATTACCGCCCTCCCCCCCTCCCAGGGCAAGACGGTCGTTTTGACCGTTGTGGACCGGTTCTCGAAGGCGGCTCATTTCATTCCCTTACCTAAATTACCCTCTGCTAAGGAGACAGCGGTGGCTGTCGTAGATCACGTCTTTCGCATACATGGCCTCCCGACAGACGTGGTTTCCGACAGGGGTCCCCAATTTATATCCAAATTCTGGAGAGAATTTTGCAAACTACTGGGAGCGACTGTAAGTCTGTCCTCGGGTTTCCATCCCCAGAGCAATGGTCAAACTGAGCGGGCCAACCAAGATCTTGAGAGAGCGTTACGATGTATGGTATCCAAGAATCCTTCCTCCTGGAGCCAACAACTCCCATGGGTTGAGTACGCACATAACTCTTTGCCAGTGTCGTCCACGGGCCTCTCGCCATTTGAGTGTAGTATAGGTTACCAGCCACCTATTTTTCCTAGTCTGGAATCCGAAGTCGCGGTCCCCTCCGCCCACGCCTTTGTCCAGAGGTGTCGCCGCACATGGAGCAGAGCCCGTGAGACTTTGCTTCAAGTGGGAGCGCGCACCAAGGCCCAAGCCGACCGCCACCGGTCTAAGCCTCCCGTTTACGTCGTTGGTCAAAAAGTGTGGCTTTCAACCAAGAATATTCCTCTCCGCTCCGTGTGTAACAAACTTGCTCCAAGATTTATTGGCCCATTTCCTGTCACCAAAATCATTAGCCCAGTGACAGTCCGCCTCAAACTACCTCCAGCGTACGGGAGGATTCATCCCGCATTTCATGTATCTAAATTGAAGCCCGTGTTTCGTTCTCGCATTAATCCGCCTGCCCCGGTTCCCCCCCCGCCGCGACTCATAGATGGGGAACCAACCTATTCGGTCAACCGTATTCTGGACTCGAGACGGAGGGGACGCGGATTTCAGTACTTGGTGGACTGGGAGGGGTACGGTCCGGAGGAGAGAAGTTGGGTTCCTGCCAGGGACATACTGGATCACTCTCTGATCGATGAGTTCAATCGACAGGTAGGTTCTCCTGGGAGCGCCAGGAGGCGTCCCTAGGAGGAGGGGTACTGTCACGGTTCATGGGTTCATTGATTCATTCTCTCTGTGTTTGTGTGGTTGTGTTGGAGGCGTGGCTACTGATTGCCTCATCAGCTCACTCTCCAGCTGCACCTGATCACCTTCCTCTATTTAAGCTCCTCTCACACTCATGTCTGTGTCAGATCGTTACAGACCTTCCATGGGTGCTGGAGTTATTCCCTGTCTTCCTGAGTTCCCGGTGGACCTTCTCTTTGGATCTTCGCAGCCGAGGTGTTCCCCATTGCGTCCCTGTCTCACCGTCCAGCAGCCTGGTTCGCCTGTGTCTTCCATTGACCTGGATTCCCTTTCATTTGGATATTTTCTTTTGTTTTTTCCCTTGGCTTGGACTGACCATTTATGTTTATTTTTTGTTCAATAAACTCTTACTTGCTTTTGGATCCTGAGTTTTTCCCTTCATTATAACCCTGACACATGTTTGTTTCGAGCAGCCTGAGCTTTCTGATGTCGTATTTGTGCACATAAAAACCACTCCTATATGCACTTGAATTATCAGTAAAGTCATTGAAAGAGATTCTATAGTCTGCAGACTAAAGTCTGCAAGATGGATGAAGAAACCTTCTTCCAAATCAACCTGGAAAACTATCTGAAAGTGTACAAAAGCTGTTTTAAAGCCGTTTCTTACTTTACAATATTTTTAGTGCCTAAAACTTTACTGTATGTTTGCAGGAAGGTTTCTTCAAGCATATTTGAGATGGTTCCACTGAACTTCTGGATTTAGTCTAACCAGAAAAAGTAGACCATCCAGGTATCTTTGTAATACTCAGTTCAACATACTGCAGTGTATAACAGTCTAACTGATGTCAAACAACAGTGACGCTGTCTCAAGTCAGACAAAATAACCAGCATGAATGTTACTCGTGAGATTAAGGAAGCACATGAAATGATCACATGATGGGATAAAGGAATCACACGAACCAGGAGTATGACTAAACTTCAAAATAAAAGACATGAACATGAAACAAAACCCAAAACCAAATGTGACTCATTTTCATTGACACCAATATTAAATATATTTGTGGGCAATAACAGTAGAAATTTTCAATAACTTTTGTTTGAGTCTCCCTTATTTATGATTTCTAGAACACTTCAGAAAAGGTTTACCGGTCAACGTTGCTCTGATGGATTTATCAAGAGCAGAAGGATCTTTTCCATCCAAAACATAGAGATTCATGTCCGCAAGGTCCAAGAGAACCTGGAAAAACTTGTCTCCAGATGGAGAGCCTGGATCTTCTCAACAAAAAACACATACACACATTTGAACAAACATGAACACACTGACGTTATATCAAATAGTTTACAACTTAGCAATAAAAACAAAAAAATAAACAAGAAATGCTTTACCTTTCCCCATTTCCGCAAGAATTTTCTTTAAGTTAGATCTTGAATAACCAAACAATTCTGTAGAAAAAAATATGTTCATATGACAATGATTTGACTATCATTTTTATGCATAACTGGTTCTTTAGAACAAATGCAGCTGCACCTTTTATTTTTTCCCAGAGGAATTTCCGCATCTCTTCTCCATCAGCTAAAGCGCTGCCACACAGACCTGCAGAAAACACACATAAATAAATAGTACAAAAGTCTATAATTTAATATATACAGTATATAAAACTGTAACAGTTTGCTGTGATCAGATTTATAGGGTAATTTATCAAAAAACCTCACATTTCATCACATTTATTCAATAATTATGCTTGACTTTTCATCTGAACATTTGCAGCTTTTATTTTATCTGAAGAATTTTGAGGTTAAATAATCTTCTTTTTTTGTCACTGGATAAAATTGGATCTGTGAACTGATCTAATCTAATTAATGGATTTTCTGTCAGTTTGGTAATCGGGGAAACATATCGCTGTTATCATCTTTTCTCGAGTGCAAGCAAGACACAGAATTTCTGGAGCAATTTTGCGGTTCTATATTATTTACATGTAAGCACATGTATGAATATAATAAAATGGTAGGCAATTAAGAAATTCTATTCTGTGAAGACTTTAATTTGGTATTTGTCTATCACTGGGTGTGTGTGATGAGTAGCACATTGAGTGAGATGATGGAGTAGAGCAGTGGTGAGCTGAAGAGGAAGGTTGATCTTGGGTACTTTATTACCTCGAGATACGAGCGTCTCTACATACGAGGATTCCAAGATATGAGCAAGCCTTCTGGCAGATTTTTGCCTCTAGATACGAGTAAATATTCGAGATACGAGCAATCGTACTGACGCAGATGCCGACGCACTTTCACTTCACGTGTTCGCTGACTTCTGTACGCGTGGACCGCCAGTAGCTAATTTCCTCTCTATTTTGTGTATTATTCTTCACAATAGCGATGAGTTATAAGAAAGTGAGTGGTAAGGATGGCAGTGAGAGGAAGAAATGCATGATGACCATGGGGGGTTGTAAGCTTGTTTTAATGGAATTTATATGCATAAATATGCTGGCTGTTGTTTTTGTTTTGTTTTTGTAGTCTGAGGAAATAAAAGAGCCCGTGATTCTCAGCACGCTGACCCT
This sequence comes from Rhodeus uyekii, assembly GCA_037043235.1. Classification (NCBI taxonomy): domain Eukaryota; kingdom Metazoa; phylum Chordata; class Actinopteri; order Cypriniformes; family Acheilognathidae; genus Rhodeus; species Rhodeus uyekii. The sequence continues at coordinate 4,318,090 of JAWRVZ010000046.1, forward strand.
GCCTCCTTTCTCCCTCTTTCTTCCAGGTTTCGGAAACAGTGTTCTTTTGTCACAGGGAAAGAAGGAGGCGCGTTCGGCGCTCACGCTTCACTTTCTGTGAGTCACGCCTCTTTCTCTCCGGTTTCGTTTCACTTCTATGTTGCACTCATGAGCCTTGGGTTCTCTGCTTCCGTGGTGACCGCTGGTCTCCCGACTCTCCCGCTGCTGACCTCACTGAACCACGCCCCCCTCGCCACAGTCATCCACCATTGCCCCCCACTCATCATCACCACGGCTATGGCCGTGGTCGCGCTCCACGGATTCTTTATATTCGTCGGATAGGACGCACCAACTTTGCCCCCCCACTTTTGGGGAAGAAAAAGTGCGTGTTATGAGGCGAAAAATATGGTATTAAAATCATATTTGATTTGATATCACACGAATCCTTATACTGTATACACTATAATTGTGTGTGTGTATCTGTACCAATAAAAAAATATTTTTTCCATTGCTACGGATCTGGAACAGATTAATTTGTTTTCTATTATTTCTTATGGGAAACCATGATTCTGGATACGAGCAATTAGAGTTACGAGCTCTGCCCTGGAACGGATTATGCTCGTATCTAGAGGAAGTACTGTAGTGTTCTCGTGCAGTGTGTTGAAACTAAACACCGAGTTAAACCACAGCCAGTGAAGACAAGGTCGTAGCAAGGTTGATCATTTACTTTCCCTTTATCTTGTACATAGCATATGGTGAAAACTGTAATAAACAATACAACAAAATTCAGTGTCCAAATCTTGGTTAATCATTCAATTATACACAACTATAACATAAACAATAAGTGCTATTCGGAATGTAGCGGTTAGCATCTATGCTAGCTCGTCTTTAGTAACTCATTAAAGATCGTTTTTTATAACAAATACTTGTAAATATATCATCTTAAACATGTCTAATGTCACCTCGATGAACTTACAGCATTGCCTCTATACATTTTATAGTGGATGACCAAGATTGATGTGTCTGTTTTGGCGATTTTGTAGCGGAACTAGAAAAGCACTAACCGGAAGTGAAAAAAACGGAAGTAATATCGTTATATGGGCCATTCTACAGAATGGTGTCCCCCATCCAAAAAACACATTTGACAAGCATTTAAATATTCAAATCTTAGATGTTAACTAAGATCCTTAAATTATTTATTGAAATGCACAATAATATTTTAAATATTTAAAAGCTTCATATTTATAATATCATCATGTATTGGGTACTTTCAATTAGGAGGTGGCTGTCCCAAACCCATGTAAATTTCAACTTGTGAAAATGATATTTAAAGATTTTTTGCAAATTTTTCCTTCTCCAACGCATCTTTTTGTTTTGTTTTAAAAAATGAAGTTGAAAAAAATTTAGATTTTTTATTTTATTTTTAAATCATGAATCTTTATATAAAAAAACATGTCCCATATTTTCATGTCACTACCAAAACACTGAATGTTTTAGTCCATTGGGTGAGACTGATTTTAACCACAGCCCTAAATTTTTGATGTCCCTCTCTCTCATATGCTATATGGTGAGTAGATTGATCCCATTATTTTGAGGTAAATGTGTTCTAAAGTCTGAAAATCTGTGTGTAACTTTAAGGAATGTCACTACCAAACACATTTTTTCTGGTATTAAGAAAACTTTTTTGGATGTTATTCCATAAAATGTCGAGCTGCGTCAAACGCTAGGGGAAATAGCCTTGCGTCAGTCATGTGAAGATCTGTGCAACCAATGAGAGACGAACACGTGTGAATGCGTCACCGCCGGCGCGAGCCGGTGACGTCATGAGGAAGAGCATAAAAGCGCGCCCGGGACCCGGAAGCGCCAGCTCTGAGTGTCTTCAGCGTGCTGTATGTCTGTGTGAGAGTGATTGAAAACTAAGAACTAGTTTAAAAATCAGGGACTGTGTGAAAGAATATGGCGGATGAACAAACATTTAGACCATGTGTTTTTCCCTGTCCGCGTTTTATAACGGACAGGGATACACATGTTATGTGTGTTGTTTGTCTGGGAGCGGAGCATGCGCGGTCGGCACTTGAGAATGCCGGCTGTAAGGACTGTGAGAAGTTCTCACTGCATATACTCCGCTCCCGCCTAGCGGTCTGTAAAGAGGCCGCTCAGGCTAGTGTTCCCCGTGGGTCATGACCTGCTGCTGCCGAGGCATTGCGGCGCTCGTGCTCACGGGGTTCACAAATGGATCTCGCTGAGGTTGCTGAGATGGGTCCTCCCTTATCTCAGCTCTCACGAGATAATGCGGGTCCCAGTCATGATCGCTCCTCGCGAGTTAGTTCTGATGAGATGGATTCAGCTAGTGTCGACCCGGCTGGGGAGGATTCGCCATCCTCCTCGCCGGCTTTTGAGGAGCTTGTTGAGGTAGTGGAGCGAGCGGTCTCACGTCTGGGTGTTGATTGGCCGGCGGAGACCAGGACTCCTCGTCCTAGAAAGAATTTCTTAGACTAGCATTACCTGCCTGCTCGCGTCACTCCCCCGCGCCGAGCTATGCCGTTTATTTCAGATTTGCATGCCGAGGTATCTAGGTCTTGGAATAAGCCAGCCTCCGGGAAGGTTCATACACCACGAAGTGTGATGTATACAAATCTTTCCGGGGCGCAGCATTTTGGTTATGGGGGAATGCAGAAAGTGGACGAGGCTCTCGCTGGGTACCTTGTTCCCCAGTCTGCATCCGCTATTAAAGCTCCGGCGCTCCCCACCAAGCCGATGCGCGTCACATCGTCTTTGGTGGGGAAAGCATACTCCGCTTCGAGTCAGGCTGCGGCGTGTCTGCATACTACGGCACTACTGTAGGCCTATCAAGCGGAGTTGCTTGGGGATCTCAACGAGGGCGGTGGCATCGGTCCGGAGGCAGTGGCAGAGCTGCGCCGGACCGTGGATTTGTCTCTTTGGGCCACTAGGGAGACGGCCTACTTTGTCGGCCGCTCCATGGCAGCTCTGGTGGCCACGGAAAGACACCTGTGGCTCAATTTGTCGGCTATGAAAGATAGGGATTAATTTGTGCTGCTGGACGCTCCTCTGTCTCCTTCAGGCTTGTTTGGCGATGCCGTAAAAAGCGTCGTCGACAAGTTTCAGGAGGCTGCACGACAGCAGGCAGCGTTCAGCAAAGTTCTTCCCCGCCGCCCTCCACGTGAGACCGTTGACCAGTCGCGGTTTCAGAGCTCCGCTCACAGGGCCGCTCAAAAGGAAAGTGTCGCGACTTGACTCCCTCCGGTAAAACCTGGAAAGTCGGGCCGACAAGTCCAAGTTCAGTCCTCTGGCAAGAAAGGTGATCTCAAGGTCTTCCTTAAGAACCAGAAGGCTAAAACAAAGCGGTCCTGACATCAAGCCGCAACTAGGTGGTGTCTCCCATGTGCAGCGTCAGCCCGCCATGGCAGAGCCACCCCCTCTAAGGAGGGTCCTAGAGCATTCCACCCAGGTTTCCGGAATCCCCGGCTTAGTGGTGAAAATGCTGTCAGTACAAGAGGCCAGCCCGGTGAGGCTGGTTCCCTTAGTAGAATTCCGGGCTGCGTGGTCACAGCTACCCGGTATCTCTCAGTGGGTCCTGCGCACGGTAACCTTCGGGTATGCCATTCAGTTCGGGGTTTCACCACCCCGGTTCTCGGGGGTCCTACACTCCGTGGTAGGCCCCCAGCAGGCTCTAGTTATGGAACAGGAAGTAGACACTCTGCTGGCGAAAGGGGCCATCGAGCATGTGCCCCTCGCGGAAAGCAAGTCCGGGTTTTACAGCCGGTACTTCATAGTTCCAGAGAAGGATGGAGGGTTGCGGCCTATTCTGGATTTGCATCTTTTAAATCGAGCAGTCAGGCGTCTGAAGTTCAAGATGCTGACGCTCAAGCAGGTCATAGTGCAGGTCAGGTCCGAGGATTGGTTTGTCACAATCGACCTCAAGGACGCATATTTCCATGCCTCCATCCTTCCGCAACACAGGAAGTTCCTGAGGTTCGCCTTTGGGGGAAAGGCGTACCAGTATTGGGTGCCCCGCACGTTCTTGGCAGCACAACATCGAGGTGCTGTGCTCGCACACATGAGGGAGCTGGGGTTGAGGCTGAACACCAAGAAGAGTGTACTTTCTCCCGCACAGAGAACCACTTTCTTGGGAGTCATTTGGGACTCAGTGGCCATGTCTGCTCGGCTTTCCCCCGGGCACATCCAGGCCGTTCGTTCAGCCGTCAAGAGCATCAAGCTGGGCCAGCCACTCACGGTGGAACACTTCCAGAGAGTGTTAGGGCTCATGGGAGCGGCATCCAGTATTATCCCACTGGGCCTGCTGTACATGAGACCACTGCAGTGGTGGCTAAAAACCAAGGGGTTCTCCCCCAGGGGGAACCCGCTTCGCACTATCAAGGTCACGAGACGATGTCTACGCACCCTGAGTATGTGGAAGAACTCTTGGTTTCTGTCTCAAGGCCCGGTCCTGGGGGCTCTGGTTCGGAGAGTCTCTCTCTCGACAGATGCCTCCCTCTCGGGCTGGGGGGGCGGTCCTGAGGGATCGCTCCTCACAAGGTCTTTGGAGCAGTTGGCACCAGACCTGGCTCATAAACATGCTAGAGTTACTGGCGGTCCGCAGAGCACTTTGTGCGTTCCTCCTGGACCTTCGCGATCATCATGTCACTGTCTTCTCCGACAGTATGACGGCAGTCACATATACCAACCATCAGGGGGGTTTGCGTTCGCGACCACTGTACAAGATGGCGCGGCAGATCCTCCTCTGGGCCCAGGGGAGGTTGCTCTCTCTCAGGGCAGCCTACATCCCGGGGGTCCAGAATGTGGGAGCAGACGCCCTATCGAGACAGGGGGCAAGACCAGGGGAATGGCGGCTCCAGATTTGGGTAAGATACGGCAAGGCACAGGTAGACCTGTTTGCCTCAGTAGACAACACCCACTGCCCTCTGTGGTTTTCACTAGCACATCCAGCGCCTCTGGGGCGGGATGCTATGGTACTGGCGTGGCCGAGGTTACGCCTGTACGCCTTTCCCCCGATCGCTCTGCTCCCGGGAGTTCTGGCCAAGGTTCGCCAGGACAAGGTCCGTCTCATGCTAGTGGTCCCCCACTGGCCTTCCAGGATATGGTTTGCGGGATTCTGCACCCTCGCCCAGAGCTAATGAAACTGTGGGTCTGGCCCCTGAAGGGGTCCAGCTCATAGAAGCCGGTCTCTCAGCCGAGATTGTGGAGACCATCCTTCTGTCCAGAGCTCCCTCCACGAGGAATCTCTACGCCTTTAAGTGGAAAATCTTCACGTCTTGGTGTAGTGAAAGGCAGGTGAACCCAGTAACCTGTCAAATCGGCAAAGTGCTGGAGTTCCTGCAAGAAAAATTTGCGGCAGGGTTGTCCCCCTCCACCCTGAAGGTTTATGTGGCTGCGATTTCAGCTTGCCATGTACCTCTGGGTGAGGTGTCCTTGGGCAGGGACCCCCTAGTCATTCGTTTCCTCCGTGGCACATTGAGGCTGAGACCTGCGGCACGGACTAGGGTGCCTGCCTGGGACTTGTCTGTGGTACTCCAAGGCCTGTCCCAGGCACCCTTTGAACCTTTGGAGGAGCTTCCTATCAAACTCCTCTCCCTTATGACCCTGCTTTTGCTGGCTATCACCTCGCTTAAGAGGGTCGGGGATCTTCAGGCCCTCTCGGTGGCTCCTTCATGCCTCGAGATCGCGCCCGGGATGGCGAAAGCTTTTCTCCACCCAAGGCCAGGCTATGTCCCTAAGGTTCCCACTAATGTGGCTCGGTCTATTACGCTGCAGGCCTTCTGACCTCTCCCATTTGGCGATCATGAGCAGGAGCACAAGAACAGGGTCTGTCCAGTGCGAGCACTGGACGCTTACGTTTTCAAGACTGCCACTTGGCGTAAGTCGGACCAACTGTTCGTTTGCTTTGGGACCCCCAAGGGGGCTCCAGCTTCTAAGCAAAGACTAAGCAGGTGGATAGTCGAGGCTATCTGTCTAGCTTATGAGTCGGCAAGAAAAAATTCTCCTTTGAGGGTCCGGGCCCACTCCACTCGGAGCGTGGCGGCATCCAAGGCTCTCCTCTCTGGAGCTTCCTTGTCTGAGGTTTGTGCTGCGGCTGGCTGGTCCTCACCACACACATTCATGAGGTTCTACCAGCTAGACCTCGATGCCGCCCCGGGGACCAGGGTGCTCTCTCAGTGAGCTGGGACACACCCGGATGCCGGCGTCGCTGAGGTGGCGTTGGTATAGCGTTCCCCTAGCGTTTGATGCAGCTCGAGTTCCCTGAAAGGGAACGTCTCGGGTTACGAATGTAACCCTGGTTCCCTGAGGGGAACGAGACGCTGCGTCTTTGCCTCAGCTCCTTGCGCCTCCGGGCCCACTTCAGACACTCTGTTGCTGGCGCTTCCGGGTCCCGGGCGCGCTTTTATGCTCTTCCTCATGACGTCACTGGCTCGCGCCGGCGGTGACGCATTCACACGCGTTCGTCTCTCATTGGTTGCACAGATTTTCACGTGACTGACGCAAGGCTATTTCCCCTAGCGTTTGACGCAGCGTCTCGTTCCCCTCAGGGAACCAGGGTTACATTCGTAACCCAAGACGTTTTTATATGTGTACCACTGTTCTGACCAGTGATTGCTAACCATGTGCTGATTTGCATCTTCGAGCTAGGCTCAAAATTATCTAAAATTGTCACTACCAAAACAGTCACGACCAAAACATGTCTTGAAGTTTCGGTTGTGACATCATTGTTTTGGTAGTGACAAAAGGGAACACATAATGCTTTATTAATCCGTAATAAACAAAAATTTTGTACACTGTAAAAAAAATCCAACTTATGTTTTGTATGACAAATTCAGCCTTTAAAGTTTAATCAACTATTTAACAGGAATAAAAGTTGAGATAACTCAAACAAAGTTTGTACAACTATTGGCCCTAAGTTGAGAAAACTCAAAAATGTTCTGCAGTTGGTTGCCTTTAACTTTTAAGTTTTCTCAACTTTTTTTTTTTTTTTTACAGTTATGCAAATCATTACTACTGTAGTATGTTTTAGTAGTGTTTTAGCATGCAAGTTAAAATTATGTAATGTGATAAGGTTACAATTAAGGGTGCAGTCAATGATATGTAACAGTCTGACTCTCATACCAGCGGACCAGGGTTTGAGTCCTGCTTGGAGCAGGCGATTCGAACAGGAGGGGTTATAGATAGGATGATAGCGTTGGATTGTTAGGTTGTTGTCAATAATGGTAATTTCTATGATATAAATGCCTAGAAAGACTACAAGAGAGAGACAGAGAGTGTCTCTATGTGGTTCTGGATAATTATCTGAATGAATATGTTATACATTCACCTAAAGGATTATTAGGAACCACCTGTTCAATTTCTCATTAATGTAATTTTCTAACCAATCTAATAAACATGGCAGTAGCTTCAATGCATTTAGGGGTCAAGACAATCTCCTGAACTCCAAACTGAATGTCAGAATGGGAAAGAAAGGTGATTTAAGCAATTTTGAGCGTGGCATGGGTGTTGGTGCCAGACGGGCCGGTCTGAGTATTTCACAATCTGCTCAGTTACTGGGATTTTCACGCATAACCATTTCTAGGGTTTACAAAGAATGCTGTGAAAAGGGAAAAACATCCAGTATGTGGCAGTCCTGTGGGTGAAAATGCCTTGTTGATGCTAGAGGTAGGAGGAGAACGGGCCGACTGATTCAAGCTGACAGAAGAGCAACTTTGACTGAAATAACCACTCGTTACAACTGAGGTTTGCAGCAAAGCATTTGTGAAGCCACAACACGCACAACCTTGAGGCAGATGGGCTGCAACAGCAGAACACCCCACCGGGTACCACTCATCTCCACTACAAATAGGAAAAAGAGGCTACAATTTGCATGAGTTCATCAAAATTGGACAGTTGAAGACTGGAAAAATGTTGCCTGGTCTGATGAGTCTCGATTTCTGTTGAGATATTCAGATGGTAGAGTCAGAATTTGGCGTAAACAGAATGAGAACATGGATCCATCATGCCTTGTTACCACTGTGCAGGCTGGTGATGGTGGTGTAATGGTGTGGGGGATGTTTTCTTGGCACACTTTAGGCCCTTTCAGAATCAGAATCAGAAAGAGCTTTATTGCCAAGTGTGCGCATTGCACACACAAGGAATTTGACTTGATGCTTAAGCTTCCAGTGCACCTATACAACACAACATGAACAAACAAACAATCACTGAAAAAAACTCAAACACCGAGGCAGCCATATATGCGGCACCAAAAACATACACCAAGATTACAGAATGCAGTTTAGCAAGCACACATAGCACAGTCATGACATCCACGGAACATGCGGTCACATGATGGAATTTTTTTAATGGATTGGGAGGAGGAGATAGATAAGGACAGGCAGACGGATGGATGTGGGGAGGGGGTGTGGGTGGGTTTTTGTGTGTTGTGAGAGAATGTGTAATGTAGCCAAAGCTTCAGATGTTTCCAAGCTCAGTTTCTATGTTTTTTGTCCTTGAAGGAGATAAGAGTGCATAGGACATAGTAGACTGGCTGAGCAGGCTGGATTCCCAACCGAGAGATAGGGACAAAGTTAGAGACATTAGGACAGGAAAATTTTTTTTTTTTAATCCATTTTGATGATCTTCGGTTATTTGTCCGGATAATAATCAATCAGTTCTGGTCCTCAGCTCTCGACCGGTCGATGCAGTTCTCTAGACATTTCGTCTAGCCTCACGGCCAGACCGGTTAATGTTCGTACAAGCACACCGACCTGACCACCAATGGAGTCCATTCTTCCCTGCGTGTCCGCAGTCCGGACTGCGATGTTACAGCTCAGCTCCTCAATCTGTATAACTCTCCGATCTAGTTCCTTCAAACGGTTACCCACAGCACCGACGCGGTCCTTAATTTCCACAGGTGCCAATTGGGCATCGTTTAAATGCTACGACCTGCCTGAGCATTGTTTTTGACCATGTCCATCCCTTTATGACCACCATGTACCCATCCTCTGATGCTGCACCATGTCACAAAGCTCGAATCATTTCAAATTGGTTTCTTGAACATGACAATGAGTTCACTGCACTAAAATGGCCCCACAGTCACCAGATCTCAACCCAATAGAGCATCTTTGGGATGTGGTGGAACGGGAGCTTTGTGCCCTGGATGTGCATCCCACAAAGCTCCATCAACTGCGAGATGCATTGATAACTATCAGTATGGGCCAAAATTTCAAAAGAATGCTTTCAGCACCTTGTTGAATCAATGCCACGTAGAATTAAGGCAGTTCTGAAGGTGAAAGGGGGTCAAACACAGTATTAGTATGGTGTTCCTAATAATCCTTTAGGTGAGTGTACGTGCTGACTGCATATGTGCAATATAACTAGTTATTTGTATTAACATAAAATGTTGAATGTCTGATTCAACTATGGCAAACTAAGTATTGGGGTCACTACCAAAACATGGAAAGCTTTGTCAAAAATAAAGTATATTGAATTATCAACTAAAACATTATGATAGTGTTTAGTTTAATGCATATTCAACCTAATGAATCCTTAACTTTGAAATCAGTATGATAAACTTTATGCCTTCTACAAAGAAAGATTGGGTTCAAAATACAACAAATCTCATAAATTACACTTAAAATATTATTACATTTGTCATTTTTATTGATTTAACCTGTAAACATTTTTTTTAAAATAGAGAAAAAATATATTTACAAGGTTGATGTGAACAAAATCTTAATAGGTCATTATAAGCCTGCTTAATTTTCGATATATTGTTGTGTTTTGGTAGTGACAAATTTGGGGTGTATGAAAATATTCCAGCATTTTCTGAAAATACAAATTGAGCACAATTACTAGAAATGTATACCTTGGATATTGTACAGTTTGCATACGGGCAAAATTTGTGGGGGAAAAATAAAAAATTTCAAGATGTTTCCAAAAATAAAGCATTAGAAAATTGTCCTTAAAGGACAACACAAGTACTGTATTTTATAATGTTAAAAAGGTTCTGTATAGACCCGTGACACATGAGAGTCGCATGACGTTGTCTCTGAGTCTCTGTTTCTGGTGTTGAAAGAGACAAACAAGTATTTTTGCCATGCTTGTTGCTGAAGCTGGGCGAAAGGCCTCTTATTCCTAGTTCAGACTACACAATATTTTTGTCAGTTACTTTGGTCTGCCATTAGACTATTTAACTAAATTGATAAAATACATACATTTACATGGAATTTTTAAAGGGTTGATTAAATAAGACTTGAAATTCTGCCATAATCTACGCTCATGTTGTTCCAAACTTGTTGTTCTAAATGGTAGTAACCAAACAGATCTTTTGGTTCCACAATAGGAGAAACAAAAATACTATGGTAGTCAATGGGGCCTGAGATCTGTTTGGTTACCAACGTTCTTCCAAACATCTTCTTTTTTAATCAGCAGAAGAAAGAAACTCATACATTTACTTTTTCATTTAGATTTAGATTTATTCATTTAGCAGACTGAACCTTTATCATTTACCAGATGAATTTTCAGAATTGTCCCCTTCCATTTTATTTTTAAGACATTAAAATGTTTTGAACAACATGAGGGTGAGTGATTGATGACAAAATTATCATTTTGAGTGAACTATCACTTTAATGGCATACATTTAAAATAAATACGAAATTACAAGTGTATCACATGTATTTTAGATATTCTACAAAACTCAGATGAGAGCAGGGAGGAGTTTACCCCAGGTGGCGTCTTACCTTATTGGTAGGATGTTAGTTTCCCCCATTAGTGGGGCAATACAGTCCTATTTCGAGATTTTCAGTTTTGTGCACTTACTGAACTAGCAAACAAACCATTGTCCCAAAAAATAATTTCCCATGATGTTATTTTGTACGTTACACTCCTCTCTAAAAACTCAAAGTGATATTGGAATTGATGTCTAAATGCTTTTTGAATTTCTAGTCATAATATTATTGATCACCGGCTCAATGCATCACAGAAACTACAAATAGTTTGTTACCTTGCAGGTAAAGCATGTCAATCTCAGGCTGTTTCTTCGTATTAGAGCCTTTTTCAAACTGACTGCCAAAGCTGGAAACTCCCACAAACGCTCCAGTGAGGGAATAACCTGCTTCATGTGGAGTGAACTCGAACCAGGGGTCTGCAGACAGAAACACATATAACACCGACACAAATACATTAACTGTCTGTCTCTTTCTTTCACACAAACCTCCTTCCTGTTGCTGTTTGGATCGTTTGTCGATCACTGTGTAGATGGGAAACGGGTCTTTACTCTGCTGGTTCCACTCTTCTGTGAGTGTGTGTTCATCGATCTGTAGAGAACACATTGTTTGCATGTTATTATAGAGGAGATCAGAGACAATCAGAACAATTTCTTCAATCACAAACAAGATCAAGTGATAAAACGTAATCAAGTTATCTCTTTTAAGACATTTTTTTAAACGAAAGGTCTTCACAGTAAAAATGAAAATATTCTCATTTGGGGTTCCTCAGATTGCAACACTAGTGACCCTCTGAAGATGAACATCTCTGAGGAACTTATAAAATGTCCTCAAGTTCCTGTAAGAACTTTAAAGACTGTCAACGATTCCTCCTATAACTTCATCAAGAAGAAAAGGCTTTGAGACACTTTACATATACAGAGGATCATCGAGTTCTCAACAAGTTATTGGAGCTTTTCCCAGAATCAAAATGACATAAAGGGCCTTTAACTGAGAACACGTTGAGTCAATTTCACAACCATTTCATTCTCAGGTGTGCTGAGAAAAAGAAACATGATAGTTTCACTCTGTGCGCTTTCCAGTATTCCTTTTTTA